>QTSX02005001.1:0-363750 GCA_014839935.2 Entomophthora muscae | reverse complement strand
AATTTGTTACGTGACTGAACCGATTTGTTCTGAACTGAACCGTTTTCGTTTATCTCGGCAGATTGTGAAACTACTGTATATTGGTTTATATGGATTGAGGGTGTTAAAGTAGTTATTGGATTTGTAGTTTAATTTTGGATTTACCAGAGATGTTTATGGCGCAGAAATAGTTAGGTTTATTTGGAGAATGATTTTTATAAAGTTAACGAGTGTGCTATGTTTGAACCATCGTAGTTGGCTTAGCGGAACGGATAATTTGAGTTTTAAAACGCGCCTTAAAGTAGTTGCTGAATTAATGGTCGGCTTTGCTACAGGTTTGGAATGGCTTTGGCTGCTTGTGTTTTTGTTAGGTTTCGATGTCACATTTGTTACACTTGTGTATTATTCTAACGCTTGAACATAACTATGCCAAGTGTGACAACTAGCCATGTTTCGGTTATTTACATCTTTATAAAGCTCTCAACTTTTTAAATAAAAATAAGTTTTGTACGCATCGAGATGCAATAAATATGTTTACTCGGTTAAATCAATTGCTTTAGCTTAACCAACTTCAACCTACTCTTTGGTAGCGACCCCCTTCCAGAAAGCAACATGATCCTTGATATTCTTGGCAGCTTCTTTTTGGCTCAGGGATAATACCTAAAATTTGTTAAAATAAAACCATGATATTAGCTTCACCATGCAGCTTCGGCATTTTCTTTGCCTAGTTTCTTGATTAGTTGTACCAATATGATATTTGTTACCGTCTACATTCAGAGTATAGTACTTGGCATCGCCTTTCCAGGGACAGTGGGTTGTCTTGGAAACTTCCTTGAAGTATTCAGATTTGATAGACGACTTGGGAAACTAGAGTAAATTGTTAGATAAGCTTAAAGGGGCTATTTACATAAAGGTTTCCATCGACTTTCTCGACCTTGTCAGACTCAGCGATAACCTTCCCATTCCATTCTGCAACAGCCATTTCTGAAAATACTCTTAAGTTTAGATTGAGGAAGCTGATATTCTTGTAGAAGCTAACATCCATCCGTGATAATCACCTAATTATACCAGCCATACAATCACTGATATATGTTGACGCAATGACTCCTCGCGAAGCAGGGTAAAGCAGAACCCGCTGTCTAAGGCGCCACATCTCGATCCCAAGTTAACTTGACAATTGCAATTCTATTCTAAGGTTGATCTGAGTTAACTTGAAGGTCAGCATTTTACAAAGAGACAGGATTTTTGCTGGAATCTCATTAAAGCTTCTATATTTACGTTACTGCTTTGATTTAAATCAAAGTGACGTATGTCGGAGAATCTGATTCAATGTATTTTAGCATAAAGTTCCAAGTGGATAGCAAGATGAAACAGGGCTTGTCATAAATTACGATTGCGTAAACGTATTGTATCCAACTGATTTGATTGGTTCTTATCTGGTTGAGTTTCATTGGAGCTAAAGCCTCTTGATTTGCAATCATTCACTTTGGCTTAAAATTTAAATATATGAAACTCAGCTATACACGTCCGATCGATCAATGGGAACAAGGCATATGTAAGTTTGATTGCAACTAAACTGTGGCCCACTAAAGGTGCAATCTAAACTGTGCACTTCCATAGATAGCTGTACTTGGGCTTCCCAAATTTTTCCACACCAAATATAGATGCTAACTTTATTCCCTTTGTGTATCCCCAAGCATCAACCTAAAATGTCTGCATGCACAGAGACTGTTCATAAATTTATAGGTCCTGCACATCTAAATGTGCGCAACTTAGTCCTTCAATATATCTGCTCCTTCTGTTCCACAAATTGCTTCAAAAAGGGTTGAAGTTAAACTTCAAATGTGCATCTGCTACATGAAACCTAATTTAGTAGGTATTTTTAGAATAGTAAAGACGGGTGCCAATCAAATTTCTCACTTTTTACCACTGGGCATGCATCCCAACCACATGGACCAAAAAACATTCAAATGTGTCTGAGCTTCATTTAATAGCCTATTAAATAATGTCAAACAGTTTACTCACTTCCCCCTTCATTAAAGCATCTAGAAGCCTATTACAGGTAGGCCACTATGCCCTCAGCATTTCTGCCCAATTTTTTATCACTCAATTTTCCATAGCCCAGGTTCCCAGTACATTAGGGGGAGTCAGTTGTTTACAGTCATATTTTCCCTCATAAAATCCACATTTAATAACGAGGTTAAAGGTGCAGTAAAGCTATATTTACCATATAAATAAGGCTATGATACCATCCCAACTTAAATAAACTACCAGCCACTATATTTCAAAACATTTCCAACCCCCCCTAAATAAAAAGATGGTAGCCTTCACAGCTTCAAGGATGAACCAACTCAGCCTTCACCACAATCCAAATGCTGGTATAAAATATCCACTTAGCTAACTGAGATATAGTGTAAACCTCATATAATAATGGGAATTCAGCCAACAAGGTTTAAACACATGGGAAGGGGAGAATCAAGTAATTTGAAAGGTGGCCAGCCAGCCAGACAATCATCATTATCCTGGTAAACTAGGCTGCTGGGTTGAGAGATACAAACAATCCTCTCATGCATCCCAGAAAGTAGAATACAGCTGTGTTGCAATGTGCTAAAATGGAATGGATTTGATGGACATTAAATTTGAAGTCAGATCCAGAAAAAAATTACACATAGGTGATTTCTTGACCAATTGATTGAGAACTAGTGGATACCAGAGCATTATGGATTCCACTCAAATCCTCTCAGTAATTCAGCAATTCAGAGGTTATACAAAGGGGCAACAAACAAGGCCCTCAATTCCAGAATCAAAGCTCATACTTGGCGCTTGAGTCCAGAAACCTAAATGGAGGTGACATCAATAATCTGATCACACAATCAATCTTTACTTCCAGGTGCAAAATCAATTGCCTATATTAATATTGATATTTTGATTATGGTATTGATGCCAAACCTGGCCTAATTTCCTGGCCTTTCATCCCACCAATTTCCCCTCTACCAATTTCCCACCTCTCTATATATACTTGGTTTTTCTATGAAATAAAGATAAGCTTTCACCCCCACATATTGCTCACTCCACTTTGGTTTTACTATCCTGTATTCAGGTATAGTGTTGTAACTGTGCTGTTTTAGTAGAGTTACAAGGAAAAAATATTTAGGAACTATATAATATTCTTTATTGGGAGATAGGTATTATATAGTCATTGTGAATTGTGGATAACAGGAACATGATAGTGTTGATCACACAGTGGGGTGGTGAAGGGGATGGCTTGATCCATGTAATGAGCCAAGCGCCAAAACAAGGTATCCACTGTGAGGGATCATCATTTGTTCATGTTATTGGATTTGGGAATTCAAGTTGACTTCCTAGTCTGGCTTCAAGTGGCTGGGTAATTGGATTGCGGGTCACAAACCCGCTTACTCAGAACCTTGTTGGCAGGTCGAGCCTGCTGTTTTGACAATAGTAATTGGACAATAACCAGGGCTAATTCTTGCTAGCTATACCCAACAGTCCAGACATACAACATTTGGCACTCATGACAATTTTCAAACCAACACCTGGCCCTTCCAACCCCTGTGATTCCTTCTTGGTGGAGGGATGCCCCAAACAAAAATAATACCTACCAAGACCTATCCAGTGGTCTCACCCATCTCCAAAAATTCATGAATGATATCCCCCAGCCCTCACCACTTGGCAACCAGAGCCCCTATTATTGACTGCACCTGCATCCGTGAAAGTGGATGCTAATTCCAGTCCCTCTGAAGAAGCCATCTGGCAATCCATGACCAGAATGGGTAAAGGATTACAACAATGGTCAACAATCACAAATGCTGGCCATCCAATATCCCACTGCAGAGATATCCATGGAGATATTTTGTAACATAAGCATGGTAAGCCTCAATCAACTTTGCAAGGACCTCCAAACTGCTGAACATGTGAAGAATTACATCCAGAATTTTTCCCACCCAGCCATCTGCCATAATTGAGTACACTTGGGGCACCTACAGAGCTCGATAAAGCAACAGGGAATACTGGTGACAAACCAGCAGTCATTCCTTCAGCTTTTATACCACAATATGACTACCAAATCTGAGTTAATGAGCAACCAGCTCTCAGAAGTGGTGAAGGTCAATAACAGCATTATCACCTGGTCCAAAGAAGTTGTTCAAGGACTGAACTAACTGGTCCCCCATCAAATGATCCAGACCTTTTGCCACCAAGGGTTGGACTCCAACTGGATTGCCACGGTGGCAGCACACATCAAGGAGAATGGACCAGTCATCTGTGATCTGGTCCAGGAGGTGACCATCTTGAGCCAACGCCTGGCAGCCCTTCCCTTGGCAGGCCCCAGCCAACCTGTGATATCTACCCTTCCCCTTTGAGCACAATAATGAATAGAGATATATTGGAAGTCTATGACCACCTATCAGAATTAAAACATGAAGTGGGGAAGGCAGTAATTGACTTGACTTTCATCTATTAAGAGTTTGGCAAAGTTAAGCACAAGGTTGATAGATTTCAGGCTGAGAAAGCCACCTTGTCTAGCTGGTGCCAAAGCCAAGACAAAATCAATGCAGAGAAGATATCAAAGCTCCAAGAGGCACTGACCAACCAGGAGAAGAGGACTTAGATGTCACTTGCCTGGAGAACCAGGCCTAAACAGATGAACTGGATGAGCACAAGGCACTGATGGCTTCTATTCAAGACCAGTTGGAGAGAACAAACAGAAAAATGGCTTCACTGGAACAGAAGCTTGATAGTCTCCCAAATCAATACCAACACAGAGAGACTGGAAGCCAATCTCAAGGCAGATATTGGAACTCATCTGGACAAGAAGAGTATCACAGTCTGGACAGCAACAAAAAGACCAACCAGAGGCTTTCCTGTTCTATTTGAGTGTTAGAGGTGATGGCAGAGAATGGTGATCCAGCCACAGTTACCATTGAATATACTGTACAAGATATCAAAGCACAACAAGAAGAAGCATACAAGGCCGCCTCCAAAGCCCGCTTTGCTGCCTCCAAGGCCAACCACAACAGACCTACTTCCCCTATTTGGCAGGCTGCACCAGCTACAACTGCAGCCCATAACACTTTGCCCTTCTTCAAACCAGCTAACCTCCCCAGGTTTGACAGAAAGAGTAACGTAGCCATATTCCTCTGGCTATACCAGAACTCAATGTACGGGGCAGACAAAGCTATGAAGGACGCTACCATAATCAAATGTCTGGAAACTGATGCACAGACACTGATACTACCCCGCCTCCCAGAAAATAGCTGGACTTATGCCAACATCTTGTGGGCCTTGATGGAAGAGTTTGGTAGCCAGGAAGCCCTCCTAGGACAAAAGATGGACTTTGCGGATACTAAACTCAAGATAGGAGAGACCTTGGAGGAGTGTACTCCACATTCTACTTGGAAGCACAGACCTTGGCTTCCATGAAGGTAGTGTCATTATTTGGATGTACAGTCAGCACTCCTCAATGCATTATGAGTTAACAGGGAACTCTCACTTGCCTTAAAGTCTGGAATATACACCACCCAGACTGTCCCTGATCTGATCCAATTGCTGCAAACTTGCAAGGAAGAGTTTGAGATCCCTCTACCCAAGGGAACCCCTAAACTCCTCACTGAAACTAGAATCAGAAATTTCAGTGCAGAAGATTCAAAGATAGTTGAGACCAATCCTGGTACTTTGAACAGCTCAGCACACCTTTTCTTCAAGTGTAACAAACCTGGGCACCTCTTCCAGGATTGTAAATTCTTGTGCAAGGTCTTGGTTGTAGGCGCAGAACCAGAGGAGGAGGACTACGCTGACAACGCAGATATTGAGGAAGACAACAAGGACTAGCCAAAAAAACTACCAAACAGCCAGAGCAAGGAGAAATCCTTGACTGCCCTTGAGGTTTCAACACCCTTATCTCCCCCCATACCTCTACCCCCTGACAAACCTGCTCTGAGGCTTGCTACCACATCACCCTCTGAGTTAAGTTCTAAGGAAAAGCCCTCCCTGATTGACTTCAACTCTCAACTCTTACACAAGGATACTGACTCAGAAGGAGTCCAAGAGGACCTTTCACATTGATTTCTCACAGTTAACACTCAGACCCATTGGACGACACTTTGCCCTGAGGTGGTCATCCCATGGATAGCTTGGAAAACAGTCTCCTTACTGTATGCTGAACAGCTGGCTCAATCAGGCGTGGAAGTTACCCATGAGGAGGACAGTGAGGAACAACTGACCAAGCTGCTATGTACTGTAAAATGTCTCAGCCCCTCTGGAGTCCCTCAAGGAAGCAAGCCCAGCTGTAGGAGCTGCCATGGATACCTTCCTAGAGAAGTTCAAAGGACTGAGCGGACATCAGGTCTCCAAGATTGTGAAGATCAGAGAAGACTGCCAGGATTTTACTTATATCAACCTGGTAGTAAACAAAACCCATGTCCGAGCTATACTGGATACTGGTGCTCCAGGGAACATTATATCCTTGCGGCTGGTCAAGAAGCTAAAACTGGCACCAGACTTGGCTTATCATGAAGAGTTTGGTATGGCTGGACCACAGACCACTAGAGCAAAAAGGAGCTTACTCTTCTCTTCCTCTTTGCTTTGAAAATCTAATGGCCACTGCCCCTGCCATAGTTCTAGAGAATAAAAGCTATGACATCCTTATTGGAACTAGCTTTATGGTTCAATATGGCACCCTGACCAACCATGGAGACCATACATTTGGGATCTTGGGCCACTCAATCCCCATGTTCTACCATAGTGATTGCCTTTCTGACTTGCCCCTATGCTGGTTGCACTACATCAACCTGGAGTATGTAGATGGAGAACTTCTAATTGCATATACACTGCATAGTAAGAAGGCTAAGGTGCTCCCTCTCTTGGTGGGAGAAGCCAAAGGTATTCCTGTGTATGCGTCTTCTATAGTGTTTATAACACCAGGCTTTCAAGTAATTCATAACTTTAAGGGAGCCAGCCTGTGGGGGTTCTTGGGAACCTGTGGGCAGACAGCCTGCGGGCCCAGCAGGTAGGGCCCACCACAAGATTGGTGCTAACTTTACAATATAAGATAAAAATTTGCCCAGGAGGGCCCAAGGTCTGCTTGCAGGCACCATCAAATCAATCAAGCCAGTAAGAGTGATATACATCACCCCAAATATCTGAGTGGAAGTGGATTCATTGGCTGCAACAGATTCTTTCAGGCAGTTGAGCCATGGGGTGAGAGGTGGTGTCATTGGAACCAAATACACGGGCAGGTAGTTGTACTTATTGCAAATAGCAGAGGTGGTATGATGATTTTGGTTCCCTCTCTGTAAACGGTTTCTGTCTCTCTAGTTCTAGCCTCTGGATTGTAGATTAGGATTTCCTCTAGGGTGAACTCTGAGTACGCAGGGGTTGGGTGGGTAATCAGTGAAGTGTACAGGGCCAAAGGGAACTCCTGGTGGACAATATAATTTGGGGAAGCTGGTCCACAGCTTCTTGGGGTTGGTGAGTGTGAGGTGCAGAACTGTGGGAGATAGACTGCAAATTAAATAGAGCTAAAATCAAATATGGAATAACCTGGCTGAACCAAAGGTTCATGTCACTTTATTGCAAGAATGGCAATGGGCAACTTCCTGGCAGTCCAGGGTATAATTATGCCCATCTGTCATGGATAAACTTTTACAAATTTCTTTGGCCCAGGTGCTACTGTCTACTAGGGGTTCCCAGTCCTTGGTGACATCCTTTGCAGGAGTTAATTAATTGGCTGATTTGAACTGAGAAAACTCAAATTTCCTTAACAGGTTGTGGGGTTGGTCATCTCTGGGCGGCCCACGTTCTATAGGAAGTTTCTTTGTTTCCCCTTCTGTGGTGGCCCAAGTTATTTCAGGATCTATGGCTTAGCCTGCCCGCTGATTGGTTGGGTTAACAGGAACCTTTAGCGTGGGGAGTGTTAATGTAGGTGGTTTTGATTCATCAAGCTTTAGGGTATTCCCCAAAGTTGAACCTTGATCTGGGTTGAGCCCAAAAATCTGTGGGCGGTTGGTCCTGCAGGCTGGCAGCCCGCAGGATATTGGGGTTTGAATCCCATAGTTGAGGGTTTACTATGAACATGGTCAACAGAAGTTTATCACTTGTGACAATAACACTGGTCTATCACTTGCACTCCCCGCTGGTACTCATGGGGAGATTTTTGGCATCCCCAACACATCACAGTTGGAGCTATGGGTAGCACCAGGAATCATCATGCCTAGCAATAAGGAAATCTTGGTGTTGCTGGCTAACATGTTTCAGCAACCAATGACTGCTTCAAATATTAATTGCTGGGCCACATACGTTTAGAAGAACATGGTAACCTACAGGAAGCTTCTTCTTTTGCGGACTTCTTGGAGCTGGGCTTACCCTGTGAGCAACCAAGAGTTCTGTTAGTCATCAGTTTTGAGTTGCTGTCAGGCCTCTCCTAAGAGCAAAAGGACCTAGCTATACATCTCTTTGCTAAATACAGGAAGGTGTTTGCTAAAGACGACTATGACCTTGGGAAGGCAGTAGACGTAGCATATCACATTGATACCCAGGATAGCCCTCCAATTTGCTCTAGACCAATACAACATAGCCAAGCTAATCATTCTGTGGCCAACAAAGAGCTCCCAAAACTACTGGGTACTAGACTCCTGGTTCCCAGAAAGAGCCCTTGGGCTGCTCCCTGCTGATTTTCAAGAAGAAGGACAGTAGTAATTGATTGGTGATTGACTACTGCTGTCTTAATGCAGTCACCAAGAAGGACTCCTAACCACTTCCTTGCATTGATGATATACTGGATTGCCTGGGAGGTGCCAAGTTCTTTAGTGCAATGGACCTTATCAGTTGGTATTGAAAAATTGATCTGCCTCCTGCTGACCAAGAGAAATGCACCATCATTACCAACCAAGGGCTTTTTCAACCCACAAGGATGCCCCAAGGCCTATCTAATGTACCAGCCACTTTCCAGAGAGCCATAGACACAGTGATGGGAGATCTCAAGATATCCTGTGTCCTATTATACCTTGATGACATCAATGTTGTCTTCTGCACCTTTATCAAACACTTGGCCCATCTGGAGGAGGGTTTCAAGAGGCTCAAAGCTTACAACCTAAAGCTGAAGCCACACAAATGCAACTTCTTCAAGGAGCATCTAGAGTTCTTGGGTTTTATCATCAGTTGTAATGGACTCTGCCCTGTCCCTCTCAAGGTTGAGGCCATTGAAAATATGCAGGCGCCTTCTAGTAAAAGGGATGTCCAAGTCTTTCTAGGGATGATAGGTTACTATTGCCGCTTTATCCCCAATTTTGCCACACTGGGGGATGCACTCTTCCAACTCCTTTGCGCTGATGTGGACTTCTTCTGGAGCCTGGCGTTCCAGACTGCATTTGAGGCCCTAAAGAAGACTCTCACTGCTGCACCTGTGCTGGCCTACCCAGACTTTTCCAGACCCTTTGTAGTTCACACAGATGCCAGCTTAACAGCCATTGCTGATGTGATTTCTCAGCTGGACACTGATGGATTAGAACATCTGGTGGGTTACTGCTCTTGCATCCTCAACGTCCATGAGAGAAACTACACAGTCACAGAACATGAGTGCTTGGAAGTGATTTATTCCTACCAACAATTCAGGGTGTAACTTCATGAAGTACATTTCATAGTTTTCACAGAACATACTTCATTGCAATGGCTGAAGACACTGAAGGATCCCAAAGGGCATCTAGCACATTGGGCCATCAAGCTACAGGCATACAACTACAAAATTATTCACTGAGCTGGTGCAATCCACCAAAAAGCCAACCACCTCTCCCGCCTGCCTACTGTTGCCTTAGTCTCCCCCATGGCTGACATTCTCTATAATAAACTCATGGAGGACCCTTATTTGTGGAGAGAGGAGCCAGCAGAAATACAGAAGGCCCTCAAGAAGCCAGCTGTCAACACCAAAGTCACCAAGGGACAGCTCCTAAAGCTTTGCGGGGATTCCTGGCTTCCGTAGATACACCCATCTCTGTGCATGGACTCAGTGGTAGCTGCACACAAAACTACTGGGCACAGTGGTATTCAGAAGACACTAGAAATGCTACAATAACATTGCTTCTGGGAAGGAATGCACACAGATGTGATGGATACTTTAGCCTCTTGCCACAATTGTAACATCAAGCGCCCAAAGATAGTCAAGCTCCAGCACAGACTAGTCCAACCAGGGTTTGTCTTTCATAAAGTGGCTATTGACGTATTGGGTCCCTTGCCAGTCACCAATAGCAAGAAAAAGTTCATTATTGTAGCTGTGGATCACCTGACCAAATGGGTAGAGGCTAAGGCTATCCCTAACTGGTCTGCCCTGACCACTGCTACATTCATACTGGAGAACATAATATACAAGTATGGTTGTCCCCAAGTACTGTTGACAGACAATGTCACCAACTTTACCAGCTATATGATTCCCCACCTAAATCAACTGATGGGGATAAATGGTACACTATCTACTCCCTATCACCCAAAGACCAATGGTATGGTAGAACACACAAATGAAAGCCTGGTACAGATACTATGGAAGCTTAGTCATCAACAGGAGAAAAAATTGTATACTTTCCTACCAGCTGCAACCTTTGTGTACAATATTGGCTATCATTGGGCCATAAGAAAGCCACCATTCCAGCTACTCTACAGGCAATAACCAGGACTACCACCCCTGCTATACTTGTTAGTAAAACCTAGGCTGCCAGTATTTCCAGACGCCTACCTCAATAATCTGGTACAGACGTTGATACAGCTACAATCTGAAGCCTACATAGTTAACCTTAACCACAAAATCCAAGACCTTGACCAAGCCCTGGCCAAGTGCCCTCCCCTACAGTCCTACGTGGTTGGAGATGAGGTTTACTTTGTCTGCAACAGAGGTTAAAATCAAGAGTCTAAACTTGCCTTTCTCTCTGGCAAGGTCTTGTTTAATTCATCCAAAAGACTGGCCCCAACTCATATACATTGAAGGAGCCAATTTCTGGGCAATTGATTACTAGAGTGCATGCAAAATATATGTGTGCTGCTCCTAGTAGTCAAGAGTAAGCCCCAATGAGGACAACAAACCAAAAAAAGAAAGCCCAATGAAAAAAAATACATGGGTTGTTGTCCAGTTTTCCAAAACCAAAAAATATATAAGGAAAGGAAACTGGAAGACCTTTATTGTTGGGATACCAGGCCTTACATATACTGGATCAATTGAACTAAGGCCTGAACTGCGGTCAAGTAACAAAGCTGGTTTCCAGAGGACCCAAAAAGCCTATGCCCAAGGATGATACATTGAAGACCCACCAAGTGCTGCACATGATTGATCCCCACAGCCACAGGGAAGGACACACCAAGGAAGAGACAATCCCACAGAAGGGATTCCCGGAGCACATACTCATCTGGAGTATTCCCACCAAGACAGGAGTACACCCCAGGAAGCCAGTTAAGGAAGACAGCCATGTTGTATTCATTGGTAAGGTCAAAATTGTTGGTGCCACAGAGCACCAAGCTCCAAGTAAGTGCTATGACAACCAGATAGTCTTCACTGACAGGATCCCCCCTTCAGAGTAGCCTGGAAGGTACAACAAAGCCTTTACTCAAAATTATCAGTAGCTACCCAACCTTCTACTTGAGAAACATTCTGGCCAGGCATGGCCCAAGCCCTGACCACTGCCTTGAGGATGGCCAACATAGTACCCTGCTGAGTGGCACCAAGTTGTTGACCACAGAAAGTATAACTCTGAAGATGGTTCCCCAAGTACTCCTCCATCAGACACATAGGAAATTGCCACTGAACCAAGTTAACCTCCTCTAACTTGAGCTGGATAAGGACTAGTGGCTGTTGAAGAGCCAAGAACAAGGCTGCCAGTAAAGGATCAGTCCCCTCCAGAGGCACAGCAGGAATTGATTCCCACTGAAACTTGGCCAATAAGTCTAAGTACTGGCCGTCCACCATGGGCACTAGCTGGGCTGGAGTCTGCCCTCTCACAACTGGGGTCTTTTTGCTTGAGCTGCCTTGGCTGGAGCCCATTTTCTCTTAGATAACCACCTGAACAGTCTTCTTTTTGGGCTGAGAAGATCTTAAAGTGTAGGAATGAACCATGCTGCTACCTGGGGTCTTGTAGACGCTTTTAAACCCTGTCATCTAATCCAGTGGCAGGAAATGTTGCAATGTGCTGAAATGGAATGGATTTGATGGAAATTAATTTTGAAGTCAGATCCAGAACAAAATTACACATAGACAATGGTCAACTGATTGATTGAGAACTAGTGGATACCAGAGCATTCCAGATTCCACTTGAATCTGCTCATTAATTTGGAAAATTGGAGGTTACACAAAGGGGCAACAAACAAGACCTTCAATTCTGGAATCAAAGTTCATACTTGGCACTTAAGTCTGGAAATCTAAGTTGAGGTGACGTCAATAATCCAATCACCCAATCAATCTTTACTTCCAGGTGCAAAATCAATAGCCTATATTAATATTGATATTTTGATTATGGTATTGATGCCAAACCTGGCCTAATTTCTTGGCCTTTCATCTCACCAATTTCCCCTCTACCAATTTCCTACCTCTCTATATAGACTTGGTTTTTATATGAAATAAAGATAAGTTTTTACCCCCATATATTTTTCACTCCACTTTGGTTTTAATACCCTGTATTCAGGTATAGTAATTGAACAATAACCAGGGCTGATTCTTGCTAGCTATAAACAACAGTCCAGACATATGACAAGCTGAGAAGGTTAACAAGGCAGTGATTGAATACAAGCTCATCCTGGAATCTTGTAAATATACTTGGGCATATTGATGGTTGGCAAATGAGGCATAGTCTAGATTGGGTCCAGAGCTTTAGAATTTAAAATAGGCAGAAGCAGAGTCTCCAATTAGGGAGAACAAAAAGGCCAGAAGCATAAGCTTACTCATTTTCTGAAGGGTACTACTTGAAAAATTGAAGCATTCTTGGTTCATTGTGATTGATTATAAACTAATCATAACTTTTACATTTGAACTATTCTTCATTATGTCAAAACAGCAGGACCTTGCACTAAGCTGTTGTTTAGTTGCTCAAATTTGCCATTGGCCTGAGGGTGGTATGGTGTGGTTTCTGTCTGCTTTATCCTATTTCTTGTGGGGTACATGTTGGTGCTTTCTGAGGTCAATTCCTTCCTTCACCTGTGATCAATAGTTCTGCATTTTGGAACTTAATGATAACTTCTTTGCTAATAAACTGCTGCATGTCATTGTCAGTATGTGTCTTTACTGCTTGTGCTACTGGCAAGAGAGTGGCAAAGTCAATAGCAGTGATGATATACTTTTTTATCTTTATGTTTTCTTGGCATGGGGCCAACAATTTCAAGTGCTCATACCTTGAAGGGTAATTGGGAACAAATTGGCAACACAGAATTTGGGGGAGTATTTATTTTTACAATCCCTTTGCATACTTCACATCCTTTGAGGACCTCTTGCACGTCCCAGTACAGGGTCAGCTATCAAGACTTGTTTTTTTAGGAATTTGTAGAAATTGCAATTTTTTGTGTGGCTTAGATCTTGGTGGTAGCACAAGATTGTGTCAACCTTCTGATGTGTGAGGATGTACAAGATGGTCTTTCTGTTGGTCATTTTCTGATGCAATGTTTCATATACGTCTGTGAAGAGATATTCATTCTTGATGATGGTGCCTCTTGTGATGTTATTGGTGCCTGGGGGGGAAGCCCTCATCCTTGGTCCAAAGTACTAGGAGGAGCCAGTATGAGTCCAGGCCATTCTCACCTTTTGTGGCTCTGATTTATAAGCAAGAAAGGGTGTCAGCCATGAACAGCTCAGGTCCAGGCTTATACTGAATAATCATGTTGAATCTCTCAAGGAACTTTATCCAGCATGCTTGGCATCTAGATAAGTTGGCCTGGGTTTTAAAGTAGATAAGGAACTTATGATCATTCAGGGCAATAAATTCTTCTTGGTACTCTAGATAGCAGCAAAACTTAACTAGACACCAGAAAATGGCCAAAAGCTCCTTATTGTGGATAGGATAGAAAAATTCATCATCCTTCAGCTTGTGTGATTCATAAGCTAACGGTAAGAAGTTGCCATTGTCTACCTTGACTTACAACACTCCTCTAATGGAGGCATTCAAAGCATCCATCTCCATTTAGTAGTCTCAGTATCTCTTTGGGTACTGAAGAATAGGAGCAGATGACAGTTTTCCCTTCAGGTGGCAAAAACAGAGACCCTGCTGCAGATTCTACACAAATTTGGACTTGGCACCTGCTATTGCTGACAAGGGTGCTGTTAAGATGCTGCAGTCTGGTATAAACTGTCAGACATAGGTAATCATCTCAAGGATTGTGCAGAGCTTAGCTTTATCTTTGGGTAGCAGCATTTTGTATATTGCTTGAATCTTTTGGCTACCTGGCTTGATACTGTCTTTTGACACTACATGGCCAAGAAATGGGAGCTTTTCACAGTAAAACTGACACTTGGACAGCTAGAAAAGAAGCTTGTGTTGCACTAAGGTTGCAAAAACTGCCTCCAAGTCCTTGTGGTGATGCTCTACTGAAGGAATGTACAAAATTATGTTGTCTAAGTATACCAATGTATGTTTGATAATATTGGGCGCAAAAATCTTGTTCATGAAAGTGAAAAAAAGTTGATGGCGCATTTTTTATTCCAAAGTTAAGTAAAACACACTCATACAAGCTGTAATTGGTACTAAAGTCTGTCTTGGGTATGTCTTCTTATTTGATACAAATCTGGTTGTAGTCTGCAGTCAGGTCAATCTTTTAGAAGACAGTTGCTCCTCCCAAGAAGTCAAAGAGATTTTCAATGAGTGGAAGTGGGTAACAATTTTTGACATTAATCTCAATTAGTGCCCAATAGTCAGTAAAAAGCCTAAGGGTTTTATTCTTCTTTGCCATAAATAAGACAGCTGCACCAAAGGGAGATTATGAGGGGTGGATAAGTCCTTTTTTCAATGCTTCATTGAGGTATATGCACAGTGTGTTATCTTTGTTTGGGCTGAGGAGATATATGGGACAAGCCTTAGGTATTTCTCCTTTGAGTTGAATGGTGTATTGTATATGTTTCTCAGGAGGTAGCCCTGGTAGCACTTCTTTGAAGATCTCTGGGTGTCAGGCTACAATTTCTTGATCCTGGGGAGTGGTAGTATCTTGGTATACCTCAAAGTTTATGATCTTATACTGACATGAGTCCCAATCAATTGCCTTGAGATTGTCCTTTTCTTCAAGAGTCTCTGTGATCTGTACAAAGATGTTGTTGGGAATTTTGACCAAGCAATGATGCCAATTATGACAGAGCTTGCAGATATGAATTGCAGCTACCAAATAACATGAATTGGTAGTATAAATCATATGCATATTAGATCAGCAGTAGCCTGCTGACCTGGACCTTAAATTAACTAATAATAAGCATTGTTGCAGCACTTAAGTGATACATGATTTGCTACTGCGCCACCTTAAAAATACACAAGCACCGCAGCACCGCCTAGCAGCTGGGTTAGACGCCAAAGCGCCAAAATACTTTTACGTCAAGCGTCAACTAAAAATTATTGCAAGCGCCGCTTGGCAAATATTGCAGGTAGCACAACACTGCTTTACTTTTACATTGAGTGCCAAGGCGCTGGGTTTGATTCCACATAATCTCAAATTCCCATATTTATCACATTAATAAGCATTAAGCTTGTAGTATTCCAGAGAAGTAGGAAGTAATCCTGAAGTAACTAAATTATTCCATGCTAGCAAGGATCACCTGTTCTGGGTAAAATGAAGATATTCTATTGGTTGACGTGCAATAAGCGCCAAAACTAGACTAGTAATTACTCAAATTAGGGGCATGTTAGAATGTCCTAGAAGACATTTCTAGCAGCCCAGGGATTAATATTTGCAGAAGATATAAGAAGAATCAATCACTCACAATAAAAATAAGCTTTAATCTTGGACCATCTTTAATATATCTTTAATCTGGTTGACCTTTATCCTAATCCTTAAGTGCTTCTACACACTCAGAAGCCATTGCTGGACAATAATCATGGTTCCATTCAATCCTGGCTCTTCTGATACAATACTACTCATATCCTCACATATGACTGTATTCTGGCAAATGTCCTGTGCCCTATAATCTCAAATAATTGTGGCACTGTAAAGCAAAAAGCACAACAGATGTGGTCTTGCAAGAAGAGGTCCACGTAACTGGGATAGATCTGGTAGTTGACCCCTTCAAGTTTGATGATCAATACAGAGGTGACCCAGTCTACGTGGGGGTTATTCCTTCTTAGCTATTCCAAACCAAGTACAACATCAAATCTGGGTAAATCAATGATGGGAGCTTGTATGGTAGAATGGAGGTTCTCTAGTTTAATAGATTAGGGGCAGTCTCTTGTGCCACATCAATGTGATATTTTTCAGCTAGTACCACATTCTTAATCTGCAAAGGATTAGTGGGTAACTTGAAATTGTCTACAAATTGGCTATTGACAAGTGTGTAATCTGTGCCTGAGTCCATAAGCGCCAAGCCTGTGTAACTTTAAAAACTGAAAGGGTAAGACATCAGTTCATTGAGATGTCTGGAAATAGTGTAGAGCACTGGGTCTCCTGAGGGGACCTAGATCATTGGGCATTGATCCACGTCTTCAGGGCAGTACTTATTGTTGGGTAAGGCAAAATTTTGGCAGCTAGAGATTGGCTTGCTTAATGCTCTCTCCGGGCTTTTACCTTGTCCTGATTTTCCTGGGTAGTTGTGACTCTAAAGTGAGTGTAGTTTGATTGACCATTTTTTCTTCTACTGTGACCATTTGAACCTTAGGGGTTGTGACTTGAGTAATTGTTATTATTGCCAGGAGGAGGGCAGTTGGAGCATCTCAGAGGGTGAGAGTCCTTTGGTCTTTCTCTCTTCTCAGTCTGGGCTTTATGAAGGGTGTTGGACATTTGTTCTGCTTTCTATGCCTTGCAGTAAAGGCCCTGCAGGTTGATCACTTGGTCCAGGTTGAAGTGTCTCATTATTTGAAACTTGAGTGCTTTGTAGTACATAAGATGGGTAGCTGGGGTGTCAAAAGCCATATCTGAGGGGGCACATAGGCAAAGTCCTTTGTATGCTTGGGTGAGCTCTTTAACCGTGCCTGTTTGGGTGAGATTATTTACTTGGTGTATGATCATGAGTGTGGTGTCTTTCAGCACAAATCTTTACAAGAAGTCCTGCTTGGAGATGTCCCAGTCTTTCTCAGTGTGATCCTTGTGCTCTTGTCACACCAGGTGCCAGCATTGTGTGTGAGTTGGATGGATATCTCTGAAATCCAGAATTGTTGTGGGCATTTAATCTGCGCCAGTTTGCTTTGGGCAGATTAATCCAAGCTGCAGTGTTGTTGTTGTTGACCCCAGCAAATGGTTCCAAGGCGGCACTTTGAAGTCTCTGAGCTATATAGGTGGGCATGGTGCTTTCATCAGTTGTTTGAGGCATGGCAGTGAGCGCTTAAAAGAAACCTTGAGCTGACAGGGCATTAAAGGCAGGGAGCAGGATTACCATGTTCTGGTACAGGACAAAGCCATCAGGTATTTTGGTTCCTGGTGTGTAGAGTGTCCAGTCCATGGGGAGGCCAGACATAGTTATTTTTTATATTTTTTTACTGCAGCAAGTTTGAGCAACATGTGTAATTTTGAAGGGAAAGGTAGGATGGAGAACTTACCTGTTCTACCAATGCCGTAACTTTGCTGTTTTAGCAAAGTTACAAGAGGAAAAATATGTAGAGACTAGATAATTATCTTTATTGTGATATTGGAATTATATAGTGTGAGTGAATCATGGATAGTAGGAACATGATTGTGAGGATCAATTGGTTAGATGTTTAGGAGTTGGTTTGATTTAGATATTGAGTCAAGCGCCAAATTGAGATATCCACTGTGAAGAATTTTCATTTGCTCATGTTGCTATTTCTGGAAATTTGAGTTAACTTCCTCATTTGGCCATGGGTTACTCTGAAGTCAGATTGCAAGTTGCAAACTGGCTTAGTTGTAACCTTGCAGGCAGATTGACTCTGCTTTTTTGACAATAATTTTACATTTTAATTGATTTTAATGTCTAAACATAGTTATTGAGATTGAATTTTTCATTTAATTTTAGTGATGGCAGAGCTTCTCAATTTGGGTTAGTATCTTTTAGTGTACTTAGTGTGTATTCAAAGTTGATTTCAGATCCTGTAATTATTATTTGAGTTTACTAGAGGCATTCATTTGTGATTTGAAATTTGGTTCATGGACTTGATAATCCTACAATTTCAAAAAACATAGTAAACTTAATGAAAATGGTTGATAGATTTGAACACTTTAAATCTGATTCCAGTTAATTCATTCCTTCCATTTAAAATATGCAATCTGACCTGAAACTTTCAAAGTGTCTCTGAGTTCTCACAATTTTAAATATTCACTTAAAATTCCAAAAAATGATTTAACTAAGAAAAAAGCCAAATATCAAATATGATCAGAAAATCCCATGATCTGACCTATAGGCCTTAATCTACAGTATAGTGTAGATGTAAGCCCAAACAATTACCAAATTTGAAAAAATATTCCACTGCCTTCTAAGCCACAGGTCACATCAGATTTCTTGAATCTGCAGCTCTTCACACGAGCTATTGTATACACTAAATTCATAGGTTCTTCTGCACTCTCCTAATGTTAGAATCTTTGATTTCAACTACCAGATATTATAATGTCTTGAACCTCAGTTTTTTTTAAAACTTATAAAGGACAAATGGATTATAGTTTTTCTGGAAAAGCACTAAATGGCGGGATCAAAATGGATATATATTATAAAGAAACCCTAGTTGATATATTTTGCAGTTTGATATAAATATCAATTGAATATATTCTTTGAACAAGATGAATCCTTGATATCTTTAAGGTGGCAGAGGCCATAGATGGCATTTGGAGTACCAGAAGGGAGTAGAACTGAAAAGAGATAGGTGAAGTTAAACTCCTTGTATGGGCGAGAAGATAGAGTATATTTGCCCTCATATTTCCAGTGGAACGTACGGATCCAAGGATGTTTGATAAGTTCTCCATCATATGGGAGCTTGAGGGAAGCTGAGGTAGCATTTAAATGTGGTTTGGTATGGATATGTTGTGGTATGGTTGTTGAGGCTATTCCTGAGCTGGGGAGGAACATCCCCTTGTTGGCAAGCTTTAAGTGGATTTGAACAAAACACCTATTGGAGTGTATACATTGAAGTTCTTCCTCAGGATAGTATGGATCAGATATCAATAGTGAGCTTTTCTCAATCCAGAAACATAGATCAATGTTGCTACTGATAGATGTGGCTGGGAAGCAGACAGACTTAAATAACTCAGGCCCTAAAAAGTTTAAGGATTTTTCAAACACTTGGTTTTTCTTATAGGTACCACTCCATCTAAAGTTGCGAAAGTTAAGGTTAGAGGGAAGGATGGTTGTAGTGATGAATCCTTGGTTGTAGTCAAGGGGTTCTCTTTGGATTCTGGACATGGCAAAGTAACTGGTGACTGCTTCATAACCTAGAGCTACATAGCTGCCTATGGCATATAGAATAGCAGCAGAAAGAATCATTTCCATGTACATGTTTACAAAGGTACACTGGATGAGTGCCTGTATTGCAAATAAAAATAAGGTATGTTTTTGTGAAAAATGATTGGAATTTATAGTTTCTTAATGACAAAAGAAATATTTAAGCTTTTAGCAAATGTTTGAGTTATTTCTTGAAAATAGCGGGTTGTTAAAGCTTCACTTCAGCACCTCTGATTTTTCAATCCATTGTTTCTAGAATTATTTAATAGTGATATTTTTTAAGTGCAACTAAAGTAACTGTTTTACTTTTGATGATGGTTTAATGCGTAAATTTTATTGGCTTACAACAATGGATTAAATATTCTATCCTTGCAGCTCAATTATCATCCAATGATGTTGAAATCCCAGACCTTTAACTTGTCACATCCAAAAAATAAGTTATTAATCATATGTTACACACATTCTTTATTTTAGTTTTATATGATTTTATTTACTTCACATGATAATGCTTCTTATTGGCTTTAGGTGACAGGGTCATTTGATTCTCAGCCAATGATTCAAGTTTTAACCCTACATAAGCCTCCTGGCAGATGAAAATAAACTCTTCACCCTGACTTTATGACTGGCCAATCAGAAGACAGCTGTTAAATATAAGTATTTTCATTCAAAATTGAAACTTCAGTTGCTGAAATGCTTGAGGTGGGCAGATACATATGATAGTAAAAAACTCACATCACATGCACAGAATAAGATGTTTACTCTCGGACAAGATGTTCACACGTGTCTGAATTTTTCAAAGGCTAGCAAGCTTGGCACTGACTCAGAATTTATTGCCTATGGAGCAAATAATTTTTTATGATGGGTAGGCTATGCCATCTCAAAAATGGCATTTCAAAAAATGCCATCTAAATTTTTACTATCTCATTTTTTGCTATCTCAAAATTATTAGTAAATAAGCCATTTCAATTTACCGCATCACAGCTATAAACAAGTTTTAAAATTTAAATTTTGGAACACAAAAAAACAAAAACAACAAAAAACATTTAAAAAACTATTATATTCTTAAAAACCTCAGGATTTTAAATCTGCAATAAAAATGGGGTCAATCAGTAGTAACAAGGCTGCATAAAGCCCAAAAGTCAAAATACACCCAAAAACAGCTATTTTAATCTATTATATATATGATAAATACTTTACAAGATGCATATAATAGTACCAAATAATAAAAAAAGTAAAAATGATACATTTGAAAAAAAGAAGAGAAAAGAATAATAAGTATTTATTGAGAAAAATGATTAAACATTAGTTGAAAGTGCCACTGAATTAGCTTGGAGATTTTCAAGCTTTCTATCCTTAGGATAGTATGCAAGGGCCACCTTGCTGATTTCAGTATATTTTTTTACAGCCTTAGTCTGCTTGGGGGTTGCCCTTGGACTTCATGCCAGTCTTGAAGAGCCAGGAAGAGATGATCTTCTTGGTTTTCAGGTGAACAAGGATCTTGTTAAACTTGGGCTTCTTGACCCAGAATCTGGTAGTAAACAGGCTATAATACCCTTCAAAGGAAAATGTGGTTTTGATCCACATGTATTTGACCTGCTAGAAGCAGTTCCAGGTGTTTGAGTCACTGTATTTTTGGATAAATGTTCTCCTTTGAAGACACCAATCCATTGAGTTTAAAAATACTCAATAAAGGGTGCAAAGACTGAACGGTTGAAAATAATGTACAAGTGGCAATTAAGGCATTATAGAAGGCATTAATTTACTTCTATTGTACTAGGAAAATGGCAGCAATGAAGTTGAAGGTGTCCTTTGCTTCTTTGGTGCCTTCTGAATTGAAAAGCTCATGAAGATCTAAGCACTTTTGTAGGCATCAGAAGAGGGCTTTCCAAAAATGGAAATATCAAACCTGATGGAAGCTCTTTAATACTTGAATATAAAAATTGTCCTGAACCTGCTCAAATTAACTATCAGAAGGGTTTGATAGAGCATACTATCAGCCTGAGTTTTGGTGATGGTGTGGGGTCATCTTCCTGAGAGGGGGTCTTCTTCTTGCAAACTCTGGTCTCCTTGGGCTCTTCCAAGGTGTGGATAATTTCATTCAATTTGGACTTCAGGATAGTGAGAGCACAGACATATGTGTTCTGCTTCTTATTGGGAATACAATAAAACACCAGTTAAAGGAATGGATTACCAATCTACCCATTTATATTCAAAAGTGGGTTGAAAATCTTTTGGCAGGTGGAGAAGGTGCCATCTGCAAGCCAAGTTTTGCACTTGAGAAGATTTTGTAAATACTGAATTGTAGCAAAGAAGATTATACATTCCTGTGCGTTTGGGCTGTCATAATAAAGAAGAGAAGCACTCCTCATAGCAAAATAAATTCTGCTCCTCTGTTAATCTTGATTGATTGATGTATTTTGCACCAACGCCTTAAGTGCTTAGATCATACCTCTGATTAGTGAGGTATCTCTGTAATTTTGAGGCTTCATCAACAGAGGCAAGTTGTTAGTCATTGAGGTTAAAGAGGGTATTGTTGCCTACCTTAGTGGAGCTTTTGTCCCTGGTAGTGAGGATTACTTGACAAAGAAACCAGTGGATCAGTTGGTATAGAGGATCAAATGGCTCACTGCAGTTGTGACCTACAGTTAATGCCTATAATCTGGTGAATCCATAAGTGGTGAGCCTTGTAGGGCAGCTTAGGTATCACATTTAAAGTGATGTTGATGCATGGGTTTTTTCCCATTACAGTTAAAGCTATAGCTCTTGTAAAGAAAGCCAGCACCTCTCTTTTTGAACATGATATGATAGCTTGCAGGGAATGTGCTAGGCATAGCAAAGGCTCCATTTCTGTTGCAGATATTGTGGATAGTGTTAAAATTACATAGCTCAATTTGAGCATCCACAGGAGCACCAGGCTCAGGTTACTGCCCCTGCTCCTCCTCAGGCTCTGATGTGAGATCAGAGTGGCAATTGAAATCCAACAGCTTCTCTTGGGGATATGAGGGAGAGTATACAAAGGTAGACTAGGGAGGGGTTGGACTGGTCCCCTCTGGTTCAGGTGATGGTGTTGGGGTGTTGAGAAAAGCTTTAGACTAAGCAGGCTGCTTTTTAGGGGTAGTTTTGGCCTTTTTGGCCTTAAGAGGATAAACCTTACCCTTGGAGACTTTGGGCGTAGCTTTGGGATTAGACTTGGGAGGCATCTAAAAGTAAATTAGTATCAAAATATGGGCATTTTGGGGAAGTTTTCAAAGGGAAAAATGAGAATGTTTATAATAAAAATAGTAAATATTTTTACATAGAATTGTAGAGAAAGTCTAAAAATATATACTAAATTAGTTTTTAAAAAGGTGTGGCAACAATTAAATTTACTTCAGTTTTAAACAAAAAAAACTCAGATTTAAACTTATTCCAGCTATAAGTGTAAAATATACACTCTATTAACAGGGATTTTTGATGTTAATGGACAAAATGAGTCAACACATCAACAAAGTGCTCACACTCCAAACAAAAAATTCAAAATACAATCCAAAATACATTGATTCACAAACAAAATGGTGTGAGTTGAATTTTGGTGTACATATTTTTACTATGTGAATTGGTGATGAAATACATCCAAGCGTGGTGTATCAAAACTCAATCCAAAAACAAAACACAATAGCAACTCACTATGTAAACAAAATCACTCAATCAGTTTGTGCAATGGGTTGTAATCAAGAATGATACCAAGGTATCTAAAATAAGACACAAGATCTGAAACAAAATTTTTAAAAATATTGTGCTGGGTGCTTAATTTGGCTTAAAATATGGGAAAATGGGTGGAAATTATTTTGGGTATTCTAAAATGGGTGTGGTAAAACTAAAAACAACTAACTAAGAAATAAAAAATCTATAATTGGGATATTGGGTAGGAAAACCTTTAATTGAATAACCATATTCAGATAAAAGCAAAAATTAAAAATAGGGAGTAACTTAATTGAAATTTATTTAATATTTTATTAAATTCTCAAAATGGAAGGAACACAGCAACAGACTACCATTGCATCCATTGTGCGCTGCAGTTGTGGTTGCCCCCGCGGGTCAAAGAACAAAGTTAGTGCAATCCAAGTGCCTACTCAAGGAGGAGACAGGAGAGGAGAGTTCCATAGTGACGCTGCACTGACACAGCCGGTTCAAGAAGCACAAGCTGCTAGGGTGCAGAGCATAACCCCTTGGGTCCCCAAGCTGACCTGGAAGCCAACCAAGGTTACCTTCACCAAGAAGGTTAGAAACAAGGAGGTAGAACTTACTTTGTATGTGTTTGACGTTGTTTACTGGCAAGAGTTGGTCCCGTCAGCCATGCTGGAGAAGGTGAAGCCTGTACTTGATACTAGCTACAAGCCCTACGTCAGTGATGGCAATCAGGAGGATGACAAGAAGCCTGAGTTCTACAGAACCACAGAGGGACAGCTTGTGTTAAAGAAGGTTGCAACCTTCTACAACAAGGTGTCCATGCCTTGTGTGCCAGTCCCTGAGCAGAATCTAGATTCAACTACTCCCGCTAAAGCCACCTGGAAGCTCATTACCAACATCAAGTACATTCTTCTCAGGCTTATGCAGGAATCTGGCAATTACAAGACAGCTGCGGCCCTTGTTGGCTAGATCTCAAATACGCCAGCAAGGTATTCAACAAGTATATTGATACTGGTCAAGTTATTGCTACAGATAAATCTTTGCATATTTCCACCATGCTCACTAAGGAGCACAAATGGGCAATCCACCAGTAGATTAACTGAGACTGTCATCTTTAAGTAGAAAATATACAGACAATCAATTCCACTTTTATGGTTGAGGCTTCCATTTCCTTTTACTATTATATGGTCAAGGGTATATGGTTTTCCTGGAAAAACCTCAGGGTATCTCCCTATAGCCAAAACAGCCCTTCTAATATCAAGACCCAGAAAAAATACACAGAGGCATACACTGCCCTCAAAGCCAAGGGGCTGGTCAAATTCTATTACATTAAAAAATTGGTATTTGCCTCGTCTATGTGGAATGCATATGGCTATGTCCCCAAAGGCTCCAATAACAGGGTAGCTTGGTGTGCTTCTGGCTTCACCACAGCCTATTCAATGGTGGATCTCCTTGGTCCAAAGGGGATTTAGATATACCAAATGATCTTGGGATCCCATAACAGTAAGACCTTTTTCCCCTCCAACTGGTCCAGGAGCACCTGAGGCACACAAGCCTGGGCTTCACCAATGTAATTGTGCTGGATGATGTTGGTCTTCATAAGGTGGTAGATATTTTTGATTAATTCCTAATAATTGACACCAGCATTGCAGTTGGCTCCCAACAATTGGCCACATCAAATTTGCGCCTCCTATTCCTCCCTGCCTTTTCTCATTCCTAAAACCTATTGAGGAGGTCTTTTTGTGGCTCAAGCAAGTTGTCAAGTGGGGGAGACCAACTTGGACCAAGTACTTATTTGATTTGCTGCAGGCTGGGATCCACACCCTTTCAGCCAAGACAGTGGCCAAATTCTATGGCCATGCTGATTCATTTCTCCCCGTGTGCCTTTCCAAACAGCCAATCAACTAAAGACTTAACATTTCCAACTATTTTATATTCTTTAATTTACTATTTTATATTTATGGATTATCTTTTTATATTATATGACTCCAAGCCAGCAATCACATAGAACAGCACCACTGACACAGATGCTTAATTTTGTATTGCAATTTATTTTTTCTTAGTTTATTTTGTGGTGGATTTCTCAAATGCTTAATATTAAAGTATTATAAACACAAGTCCATGTCACTTCTGTCAAATACATATAAAAAGGAAGCTAAAAAATGAAAGTGCTCAAGTTGGATGTGAATTTTATAAAAAGATATTATTATACTTTATGGAGACCTTCTCTAGGATTTTTTAAATGTTGTTTGTTAAAAAAGGAGTTGAAAAATTATTTAAAATATAAAAGGTAAAAATTAAAAGTGTAGAATTATATTTGAGGGAAAGTGATTTTATTAGTTGCTTAATAATGAGTTCTGTGGTATGTACCCACCTGGCAATGAAGGTGGCGCACAACTTCCAATACCACACCATTTACAGTTAATAATCCACTGTCAAAATATTTGCACCTGCTATTAAAAGGAAAAATGGTCAGGTAGGAGTTCAGGAGCATCTTTTTGGGCAGGGCTGAAAATCTGTATATATCAGCCAGGACCAGGGCGTCCTGGATCACATGGTCAAATAAGTTGTACCTGGGGGGAATCTTCTTCCCATTCAGGAAGAGCCTGGCCTCGTCAATCCCAAAAAGGACCCCATCCAGGTCCTTGACATTTGCGCCCATCTTAAAGTAGAAAAGGAACCCCGAGTAAAACATGAGGTAAAGCCTTTGCCCAGCAAAGGCTTCAGTAAACTCACACAGCTTATTGAACACGGTACTAATCTTTTTTTGGTGTTTGGTCTTAGCAAAGGTAAGCTCCATGGCTGCAGGGAGCCACATCTCATCAGCACTCCAGGTCAGCCTGAAGTCTGCCAGGAGGATTTTGGTATTCTTTACAGCTGTTGCATTAAAAACAGCCAATTTACCCGCCACACACTCAAAGTTCTCTAGAAGGTAAGAGAGTTTATTTTTCACTGGGAAGTAGAAGCAAGCAGCTGCATGGGCCTGGTATATCTCTGGCATATAATTGAATGGGAGCGTCCCCAAGATATACCAAACAGGCTCAATGAAGTTTACACAGTAAACTCCACTGAGGGCCACCAGTCAAGGCAAATCAATCAGGTATCTTTTTAGCCAATAACTACCCACTCCGATGCTCCCTTGCCATACGTCAGCCGAGCTAATGCCTCCCTAGGCATCAGGAAAGAACTGTTTATTCTGTCCTTGAGCTTGCGCACAATGGAAGAAGACAATGCCAGCAGCCTTGCTACATGATTGGTGTAGATGATGTAGAACACAGCAGGGACAAAGAGACCAGGACCTGGCATATTACACCATCAATTATTTCTAAAAAAAAAGTGTAATAATTTTTATTAATATTTTTATTTTTAGGTACTTTTTCTGTGTCTTCCTTGGTGGTGGCTTCAGAAGGTTTAGCTATCCTTGGTGCAAGCAGTTGTGCCAGCAATTTATTATCCTCTATTCTGGTGTGCTTATCAGGTTTGAGATGTTCTTACATCTCTTGGTTGTCAACCCAGATAGACGGCGCAGAAAGATTGTACACCTTGCTTTCAGGTCCTTGACCACAGTTTTTTGAGCGTTTAGAGCACACTTGATGATTATCTCTGATGTGTCAGGCATCTTAGCCATGAGCACCTTTGCAGACACCTTTTTGACTTTCTTGCCTGGTAAGACAGCAGACTTCACCTTTGCTTTGACTTTTCAATTAATATCTTTAATCTTTGCAATTGCAATTGCAAGTATAAGGTCTTTAAGCAGCTTCTCAAATTCTCTCATTGATTTTTTACTAACCTTTGTATAAGTTTTTATAGCTTTCACCTCAATAAACTCTTTATTATTCTGATATTATTGACCCTTTGTTTATCTCTGTTTTTTATTCACTACAATATCCCATCTTTTACCCACTGTGTATATGTTTTACGCTTATCTTGATATGTGTTGTTTTCTTTGTGTTGGAATTGCTTCCATATTACCATATTATTTTTAGCTCTTTAGACAGCCCCTTGTGAAAATATTAAAAACAATTTGGTGATCAACTAAATTTAAATTAGAAAATTATAAGTTAATTGTTTTTAAAGAAAGTTGCCACTGATCCAAATTCAAAACCTTAATGATAAACTTTAAGCCAATTAGGAGTCAAGTGAGAAAGTGATTGTTGTGACATAAAGGGCCATTCAATAATCCTTTGATGCATATTCTCTAATTAATCTGATTAGCTGGTTGTTTTGCCATTGTGCGCCATTGCTGCTGTGGCATTTTGTTGGTGGACTAGTGCTCAATCAGCTGCTGTGTTGGGGATCCAGTCTTGGGTGGCTGGCCCATTGTTTTTGGGGGTAACTTGGGCCAGGTTTTTGAGGGTAAAGCCCACCATAATAAAGGGGCTAACTTTAAAAGGTAGGAGAAGGACTTCCCCAACCAGGACCACGGGCTGGCAGCCAGGATTATGGTGTCAATCACCCATGTGAGGGTGATGTAAAAAATCCCAAATAGCTTTCCAGTGTGGTCAGTTGGGAGTTTGGGTGAGGAGGCAGGCATAGGCTTGGGGGTCACAGGCAGTTCCATGTGGAGGTTGTAAGCAGGAAGGTAGTTGAATTTCCCTCTGAATAACTTGGGTGTTGAAAATATCCACAGACCTTGTTGGTTGTATCTAATTGCAGATTTTATGTGGGCCAAAGGATTGAGTTCAAGTATTTTCTCCAGGGCGTAGTCCTTATATTCAGGTTTCAAAGGATCATCTGTGAAGTGGACAGGGCCAAAGGGAACGTCTGGAGGACAGAAATCTGCAGGCAGAGGGGCAAGAGGGCCAGGAGATCTTGTACTGAACTGATAGATGGCAAATACAAAATAAGGCAGTAGCTGGGTAAGCCAAAATAACATAACTTTCATTCAAAAATGGTGACAGAGTTTGAGCACAGAATCTATAGGCATATATAGTATCCCATCTCCAAACTTAGTATTTTTTATAAGGGCTTCATCAAAATATTGGTGAAAATGTGGGCAGGTGACCAGGAGGCCTGGGTGCAGGAGCAGAAAAATGGTACCTTTCTGGATGTTCTCTCATTGATTGGAATGTCCAAATTGGTCACTCAATTTTCTTGATTTTGGGCTGTGGTCATGGGGTCAAGCCTAAAGCCCGTGTTTTTCTTTGACAATTGAATCAGATTGGTCACTTGAGAGGAATTTAAGTTCATAAAGTTCACAGAGGAACTTTCTCTGCCTTTATTAGGCAATTTGAGAGACTCCTCCTCAGGCACCACCATAGTCAAACCTGCGCTGGTGTTCTGACTTTAGGACTTATCAGGGGCTTCAGCTTGTGGAGGCTCAGTCTCAGGAAAACGCAGGTGGACAGGCCCTTGATCCATGGGATCAGCGGCCTGCAGGAATCCAGGTTCAGGGTTTGAATCTTGCTCTTGGGCCCAGGTTTCCAGGAGGGAAGAAATGTAAATCCTGACATGCTGGGTTAGCACTAGACCACCACCAACTTGCCACAGCGGCAATGGCGCACAATGGCAAAACAACCAGCTAATCAGATTAATTAGAGAATATGCATTAAAGGATTATTGAATGGCCCTTTATGTCACAACAATCAATTTCCCACTTGACTCCTGATTAGCTTAAAGTTTATTATTAATTTTTTGAATTTGGATCAGTCAGAACTTTCTTTAAACACAATAAACTTATAATTTTATAATTTAAATTTAATTGATCACCAAATTGTTGTTAATATTCACAAGGGGCTGTCTAAAGAGCTAAAATAACTGTGTTCTGGATCTAGATACATGGCATATTGAACATACAATTTTATAGGAATAAGCTGGACCTAAAGAATAAAACCAACTATAAACAAAGAGAAAATAAACAATTGAAATTTAATATAAAGATACTATAAATATAGAAGTTGGGCAATAGGAAGCTTATTTGGGACAGTAAGAGTGATTCCTACCAGGCAGAATAGTGTGGGAAGGAAGGCGTAGAGCTGGTGCTTACCTGGGGGGTCTGGGATTGGGTGGGTGGGTGGGTGGGTGGGTGGGGCTGGCAGGTGAGGGGTGGTGCTGGCAGGGGTTGACCCAATTGGATTTATTGTGATGGCTGAAATATAATGTTTGTTATATTCCTTGTCTGCCATTGGTTGGATTGGCTGGTAGACAGGCGTAGCACAGGGTGGGAGGCGCTTTTCCTTATGTGATTGGTTGCCCATGTTCACATGAAAGGCAATTTGGGCAAACAAGTCAGCCACCATCTGGCAACTAAAGAGAGAATCATGGTCAAGGACCCCAAGATAGATATTGTTGAAATCCTGAGGGCAGTGCTCCTGGAGTTTATCTCCAATATTAAAGAACACAACATCAGCCAGATGAATATCAGTGTGGCCATCTGGGTACACAGAGGCCTGGTGACTGCGTCCTTGGATGGCCTCAAGGGCAGTGGAGCTATCTGTCCATCTGGTGGCTAAAAAACTCAGTGGGTGGGATTTGAGTTATACCAGGAGCCAATCAATTTTCCAAGGATGTGGTAGTACTTGTAGCCATTGATGTAATCAGGGTTTTTCCAATAATAGACAGAACCCTTGGCTAAAATAGCCAGAAATGCACTAATGAATGTACCCCTCTTGTTCTTATTCCTTCCATTATTGGTGACGTCTTTTCCTTGCTTGCCAAACTAGTCAAAATCAATGGATAATTTGTAATAGGAGATGAACATGATGTCATCTGCTATATTGGTCAAGCATTGGACCAGGGTGGACCAAATGTTAGGATTGTATGGGGAATCCTCATTGCCATCTCATTGGTTGCCGCCATGGTTGGTCAACACCCTGATTGAAGCCACTTTCCTGTGCATCCAGAGCTGCACCATGCACTCAGAAACCCAAATTCCATGATGTGCAAGTTGCTTCTGGGCCTGGTTTAGGGAAAGCTTGGGATCCCACTGCAAGAGATCAAGCATAATTGGATATGTGTCATTGATTTGGGACTCTGGGGCCTTCTTGAGTTTCTTGACTATCCCAATCAGATTCCCCTTGTTCATTAGGTTTTTGAACTCCCGCATTATGGTGGCTCAGGTAAATTTAAGTTGGTCAGCAATCTGATCCCAGGACAGACCCTGCAGGTTCAGTACCACAATTTTCTGGAGAATTTGGGCAGTGATTTGTTGTTTGGGGCACTGGGCCAGGGAAGCTGAAGCCTGATTGGCTGAGGGGGGGCAGGTTGGCTGATGGCAGGAGGTTTTTCCAAATAAAGGTTGCCATCTTGATTGGTTGGTTGACAGGCAGCTTGTGTGGGGATAGGTACAGGAGCGGGGGCAGAGCTAGACACTATATGACTACTGAACAAGTCAAAGCCATAGGGATTGGGGGTCAGGTACAGGTCAGCTTCCTCATTACCCGCGTCAAAGGCTTGGGTGTAAACAGGTGCCTCCACATTCTGAGCCTCACCTTCATTGACGCTGGCTTGGCTGCTGCTGGCTTAGTTGCTGGTGCCGTCAAAAATGTTGCTAGTAAAAACCACTGTAAATAAACCTAGGAAAAATCACTAAAAGTAGAAGTTTGAAATCTTATGACTTTATATTGTAATTAAAATTCTATATTTAGAAAGTTCTCAAAACCATTTCAAGCAAATCAGGAGCCATAGAAATGAATAAAATACCTCTGTCTCTAAATTAGATAGCTGTTGATTGGCTGTTAAACTGTTATTTTTCTATTTTAGGCTGCTCATACTATACATCTTGTGCATCTTAATTTTGTTTTGTGTTTGTTAAATATTGCTTCTAGATTGCTCTAATTTTGTTTCATTTTATTCTTTCTGTTGGTGCCTCATATGAATCCTGATTGAATTATAATATACTTCAGGAACAGCATCCATCCATTTCACTTGTTGTGCCAGTCCATTTTGGTTGTGGTTTGAACTACGCAGCTTGATGTTTGCTATGGTTTTGTATAATGGGCTATTGAAATTTTGTTTTTTTGTTTTACAGTTCATTTGTTAACCAAAATATTTAAATTATTTGAATCTTGAATCTCACGCAACTTGGATTTGTTCAAATCTGAAATTATTCCGTTTAAATCTGAGGTATTTTTGGTTATTGCCATAGCTTTTAAAACTACTGTAACATCTGAAGTTTTTAATATCTAGAATTCAAACTAATGTCAAGTCATTACAACATAAAATACTAATTATTAAATCCCATTAAAAACAAAATGAAAAAAATAAAAACAATTAAAGTTAGGAACACCCCTTTATCTGATTGCTTCAGAAGCAAGAGCTTTGGGGAGGAAGGATTTGGAGTGGTTGTAGAAAGCTGCAACCACATCAGGTGGCATCAAGAATTGGCTGAACTCAAGAATATTGAAGAGATCTTTGGTGTCCTGTGGGAGGCCTTTCTTCACCTTATTCTTGAACCAACCAAACACCTCCTTGATTGGATTAAGAAATAGATAATAGGGCGGGAGATAGAGGAATATCATGGGACAATCAGCAAGGCAGCGGCTTGATGTGTGGTTGTTTTTGTTAATGGGAGGGATCTTAGACACAACCTAATCTGCCTTGTGTAGCCCAATATTATCCAAAACAATAATGTTGTTTTTGTCTTGATAATTAATCCAAAGGTACTCCTTAACAGTTTGGAGAAAATTAATTAACATCCTGCTGTTATGGGAGCCCTTGATCATCTGATATAAATCTAACCCACAAGGACCAAGAAGTGCTAACATTTAATAGGTCTGGGAACAGACAGCTGTATAATATGCTACACCATCCCTGGACCCCTTCTCAACCCACCCATTCCTAGACCTGAGTGAAGAGGAAAACAATTATTCATCTATATAGAAGAATTTTACATTGCCAGTCTGCTTAAGAGCCAGATAAGTCCTGGCATAAATGCGGTAATCCTCAATTGTATTCTCAATGTTTCTGTTATATGGAAAAATTCCCAGTAATTTCCACAAGAAGCCAAGATTGACCATAGTATTTTAGACAAGGGTTTTGGAGACAGAAATCCTGAACTTGGTGTTAAGCATTGATTAGACAGCAAGTGAGTCCAGGTGGCAATCCTTAGCTACCCATTGTTTTATTGTGTCAATGTGAACAGGCTGCAAGAGCTTTGGCTGTCTTTTTTCTTTGGTGGCTTTTGCAATTTGACCGGTGTTGCCGTACTTTTTGTTGAGGTTGCCAATATATCTGGCCGTGACATTAAATCAGGACGCAATATCCCAAACTGCCATTCCCCTGTTCAAGCAGTTGAGGAGAGCTTCACGCTCATTATCTGTCAACCAAGGTTGGCTCTTGGTGGTTACTGCGGCATCCAGGCTATCAGGTTTAACACATGAGATGGGAAACTTTGTGTAGAAGGTGTGATTGCTCTTTTTTACAGTGGCACTTTCATTTAATGAATAAACAACAGGCACAGATGACACCTCTTATGTGACCAATGGCTCATAAGAGGTGTCAAAAACGCAGGGGCATGAACTGGTAGCTCTGGGATCAGTATATGGGGCCGTGTTACAACTGGGTACACAGTGAAGGTGTATGTAGCCTCATTGTTCCCAATGACCTTAGTATGGGAGACTTTGTTGGCAGGTCTTGAGATTGGCTTCTACCTGGGATTCAATCTTCTATTTATGGCTTGTGATGCAGGAGGTGATTGGCTGGCGCTGATGCGTTAGGAGGCCTGTTGTCAGGGATCCACTCATTAGGGAGCTTTTCTCAAATTGAATGGAGAAGATATCCCAAGTTAAACTTAACTAGAGTGGAGCCTACTTGAATTCCTATCATTAGCATATGGAGTAGATGAACTAGTAATTGAAATCTTCACAAGAAGGGTGTAAAATGGTTTAACAAATAGTATATGCTGGTGTATCCCAAGACCAACTAAGAGGCCTTGGGATGCATGATTGGAGTGAAGCAAGCAATTTTAACATAGGGAGCATGGCAGCAGCGTGGGCCAAATTGATACCAAATGTAGTCCTCAGAAAAATCAGTGGGAGTTGGTTCTGGAGTCTTAAAATTCATGTTTATCTGGCCATAACCTATTGGCACACAGAAAACCCACACAAGAAGGAGGGGTTTCATGTTATTGGTTATGGAATCAATTTATCTATTAATCAGTTAGAGTTTAAAAATATAGACTTTATTTGAGATTGTTTGAGAGGAATAATATTGTTGTAGCAATTTGCTCAGGAGGGAATACTCAGCTTAAATACTGAGTGAAGATGTGAGGGGATTATGTGGTTATCAATGTTTTCTGCAAGATTTGGTGAAGAAGTATTGCCTTGCAGGACTGCAGCAAGCTGCATCCTGCAATGCAGGAAGAAATAAGGCTGGTTTTTTCATGTGGCCTGCAATTTGGTGCCTTATGTTGATATGAGGTGGTTTCATGGGTTGGATGTGAACTACTTCTTTGGCTTGAAAGGGATTCTATACTGATTGGTCATTTAGAGTCCCTGGATCTTCATTGGGTTATGATGTACATCTAGTCTTATGTTGATTGATCTTGATTAATGTAATAACTCTTTTGGAGCTATTAATGAATGATTAATTACGTTTGATGTCATTGATATTATTTATAAAACCTTGGAAAATCATATTTGGAGTAGTGCTTATATTATGATTCAGAAATTTGTGTTTGATTTTGTTTTTGCTCTGCATTTTTAAAGTAAATTTTTTAATCAATTTTGAACGCAGGTTTGAACTGTTCTTGTTTATCAAATGATTATTCAATGTTGTCTTTTTTCTGCATTTAAAAATGCACTTTTTGCAGTTATTTCTTTTGAAATATCTGACAAGATTATACTTCCTTGAGTTTCCTTCCTTGTGGAATGAATGGAGTTCTTTACACCTGTGTATTGGCATTATTCCCCCTGAGTTGTATTCTAGGTCTATTCTTGGACCCTCTGGGACGCCCTTGTAGATAGGCTGCCCTGCAGGCTGGTGAAGGAGCTAGTTGGGAATGGGATAGTCTGTCCATAAAAATGAAATAAAAAATATATTTATATTAAATATGTATTTATTTAGATTTTTGGTTTGTTATGAGTAGTTAATTTTCTCTTGATTTAGCCTTGAATAGTAACAGAATTTCTATATTGGTGATTTGAAGTGTATAATATTGTATTCTTTCCAGGGTTGGATAATTTTAAAGTTTAATCAATTTTTGTCTAAACATGGTGATCAAGATTGAATTTTTCATTTGATTTTAGTCATAGTGGAGCTTCTCAATTTGGTTTAGTGCTTTCTAGAGTGCTTACTGTACATTGAATTTGGATTCCAGTTCCTGCAATTATTATTTGAGTTTACTAGTGGCACTCAAAAGTGATTCAAAATTTGGACCAAAGATTTGACAGTCCTGCATTTTTATGTTTAGGTTCTGAATTTACAGTATAATACTCTAAACTCATATCCAATAAAGTATCATTCTCTTTTTGATTTTCCCCTTTATCTTGTTTGCTATACTTCTCAGAAGTATATACCCAACCGTGGTAGCACAGGTAGGTTATCCACACCTACACAACTCAAAGGAAAAATTCCTCCGAATAAAAAACCCAGCAGATGGCACTCCCCACCAGCTGGAAAAATACAAAGAAGTTCAGGACATCCCTAAGGAATTCACTGTCTTCAAAAATATCCTCATACTAACTGAACAGTACAGCTTTCTTGGTACTCAAGGACTCCTTAATCTGCCTCCAATTCCTGAATCAACCAAAATACCCAAAATTATATTTCAACACCTACACTAAGCAGAAATTAGAATGTTCACAGGACTACACCGCAAAAATGTCAATCTCTGGATTCAAAGCACCCAAAATAAGTTTACACAAGTGGGCTACCCCCTTAAACTCTGGGCTAGTGAAATTGTCCTACACTTTACTGGGACTTCCTCACGCTTTGTAAGTGAATGGTTTAATCAACACCCTGGTCACAACAAAAACTGGAGCATGTTCAAATTTGCCTTCCTGGAGAAATTTTCCATAAAGGACTCTGACATTGTGATCATGACAGAAATGAGGCCCTTCAAAATTACAGGAACTATCAAGGAGTAAATTACAGCCTATGAAGACATACATAATTGAGCTATCTACACCATCAACTTCAATGAAGCTGGTCCACAACTGGACTTCTAGAATGACCTCCCCATGTACATCAGATGTCAATTTGACATGTGCTGCTGCAAGAATCTCCAAGACATATTCTTGGAAGTGAAACAAGCTGCACAAAAATCTGATGCCATGCATGTAACCAATGAAGCAAAAAGAGAGCCTTGCAGCAAAGAAGGACCCTTGGATCAACAAGAAAAACAACTGAGCTTGTTGTGTTTGGCTCCTGGGAAGACATCCAGGAGGACACAGCAGAAAATCTTTATAACAAAAGATTTGAGGTTCAAAGCTAGCCTTGGGTTAGCCTTCAGGGCAAAATTAAGGGCACATATCTTAATTTTCTGGAAAACAAGATGTGAAAGTCCTTTTGGCAGAAAGGACAGTAAATAGCTTGAAGATTATTAAAGCCAACGCAAATGTGGATAAACTTATCTTTATTAAGAGAAATGCTTCTACTTAAATAGTAGACAAGGGACAGTGATCACTCATTAGGAAGACAGAGTGGCTGAGGGGGTCACATTGGGATGAGGTCATACCAGGATCAATCACAGACAGGTATGATAATCCGGAATGGGTGGATATTGAACCAGACCCATTTGTGGAAGGAAAGGGATTTCTGAAGTCAAACGCAAACCCAGCCAAATCTTTGCAACTATCACAATTCAAAAGCCATATCAAAATAGCATTAATTGTGCAATTTACGACATCTCCCCCCTCAAGATTGGACACAGGGAGTTGATATTTGCGGAGAAATTTGGAGTGAACACGGGCAAAAAGACGTCCAGAAGAGAGTAGTTTCACAGTATACTTGACGCCTTTCTTAAAGGTGACCTCACAGGGCCCAACCAAGAGGGAATCCAGCTTATGAGCTCTACCACCTGTGCAATTCTGGTAGTAGAGAATCAAGTCACCTACTTGATACTTGGGGAGGGGGGCTCTGGAAGCATTAGAGGGCAAGAGTTCTAAAGCTTTGACTTTATAGGCAGTTGAATATGCTGTAGCCTGGATGTCAATGATACAATTATTCAAGTCTTTGACATGAGCTTCAGGATTGGCAGACGCATCAACTTCAATCAAGGGGGGTCCTAAGATTGAGGGGGTGGCAGCTTCACACCCATACAGCATGGCAAAAGGGGACTGACCAGTTACTTGGTGTCTACTGAGCGGTAAGCAAAGAGGGCAGCTGGGAGGAACATATCCCAATTGGCAGCGTCAGAGAGTGTGAGCTTCCTCATTATGGATACCAGGGAGGAGTTGGCTTGTTTGACAGTTCCATTAGTTGAGGGGTTATATGGCGCGGAGAAAGATTGGTGGGTCCCCATAGCCTCAACAATAGACATTATGAGGCAAGAGTTAAAGTTGGTACCATTGTCAGAAAGCAGAACTTGAGGGCAGCCATGTCAATAGAAGATGTCTTGCAGCAAGAGAGTAGCTGTGGTTTTGGCAGTTATATCTTTTGTTGCTCTGGCTTCAATCCACTTGCTAAAATGATCTATGGCAACTAAGATAAATTGACCACCCAACCTAGACCAAGGGAAAGGCCCAACAGCGTCAATACGCACAGTGTGGAAGGTATGCTTAGGAGGGATGAGTTGCAATTGGTGTTGGTACAGGCAAGGGCGTTGGAGTTGGCACAAATGACAGGAGGCAAGAGCATCAGGGATCAGAAGGCGCATGTTCTCCCAGTAGAAGTTCTTGCGTAACCAGTCATAAGTTTTGGCTATACCCCCATGCCCAGTGTCAATGTGAGCTTGGAGAATAATGACTATCCTCATTCTAGGGCAAAAGTAGGGTAGGTAGGCATTGTTAACCTTTTTGAAGAGCTGCCTATCTCAAATTACAGTGTCCTTGGATAGGGTCTGTAGTGCCAAGCAAATGTCTTCTGGCTCAGTGGTCTAAGAGTCAGGATACCCTATTAATTTGTATAGGCAATCAGTGTCAGCGGGATGGATAGCTAGAATGGGCATCCTTGACAAGCCATCAGTGTTCTGATGTTGGGCCCCAGGATGGTGTATCACAGTGAAATTGTACCCTTGTAAATGCAGAGCCCAACACGCTAGTTGACTTTCAGGCTCCTTTAGCTGTTACAGCCATTTGAGAGAGAAGTGATCTGTGACCACTGTGAAGTGGGTCCCATAAATTTAGTGCCTAAACTGTTTTACAGCAGACACCACCAGGAATTCCTTCTCAGTGACGCTGTAGTTCTTCTCATGCTTATTGAGGACCCATGAAGAGTAGGCTACAGGTTGATCCACGGCTTTATTGTCAAGCTGAGCTAAGATGGTACTCACAGCTACTCCACTAGCGTCAGTATACAAGATAAACTCTTTATCATAATCAGGGTAGACTAGGATAGGAGCCTCCTTGAGCTTGGCCTTCAGTGCTTTGAATGCTTGTTGTTGGCTGTCAGTCCATTCAAAGGGGACGTTGCAAAGCAGTTGGACAAGGGGTTCACTCAGCTCAGCAAAATTGGGTATGAATTATTGGTAGTAGCCCATCATACTAAGGAATACTTGAACCTCTCAAAGATTTGTGGGAGGTAGCATCTTGTCAATAGCTTCCACCTTATTATTCATGGGGCGGATTCCAGTTTGAGTGACCTCATGACCTAAGAACTCAAGGCGTTCTTTAAAGAAAGAGCACTTGGAGGGTTTGAGTTTTAAGCCAGCTTCATGGATCTTGATGAAGACAGCCTTGAGGTGTTCCAAGTGGTTGATAAAGGTAGCGCTGAATATGATGATGTCATCAAGGTACACGAGGACACAAGAGAGCTTTAGGTCTCATAGGATGGATTCCATAGCCCGTTGAAATGTAGCAGGGACATTACAGAGTCCCTGGGGCATACAAATGGGTTCAAAAAGACCTTCTGAGGTGATAAGAACAGCCTTCTCTCTGTCCTCAGGAGATAATTCAACTTTTCCAGTATCCAGAGGCTAGGTCCATGGCTGAGAAAAACTTGGAACTACCCAGCTGTCTGAGAGCATTGTCAATTCTGGGCAAGGGTTATGAGTCTTTCTTAGTGAGGGAGTTTAGGCAGCAATAGTCCATTGCAATGTGATGTCCTTCATCCTTCTTCTTGAGGATTAATAACAGGGAAGCCCAAGGACATTGGGAAGGAGCCAGCAACCCAGCGTCTAGTAGTTGCTTGAGTTCTTTAGACACCTGAGCATCCTCTACCCTACTATGGCGGTATGGTTTGGCACAAAAAGGGGATGCATCCCCAGTATCAATCTGATGGGTGACTATTTTAGCTTGCCATAGTCTGTAGGTCCAGAGGCAAAGATGTTGCTAAACTGATTGAGCAGGTCCAACACTTCTTTTTGTTGAATGGGAGACAGTTGGGGGAAATCAGCAGCGGTGAACAAGGAGAGAACTTGAGGATTGTCTTCAGGTAGATTGAAATCACTAAAAGTTCCAAAGGGGTAGAGGGATGCCACTTGTTCTGCTCCCAGTATATAGCCATGCCCTACAACCTGGCCTTGGGTCACCTGCATGGGCAGGGCAGCCAGGTTGGCAAGCATTAATTGTATAGGCTCTTTGTGGGTTTGATCTAGAATCCCAGGACACAGGTGGGGTTTCTTACGGCTTAGGGAATCAGGTGAGTAGAGTTCCAAGAACAATTTTTCAGGTAGTTTGTAAGAAATATGGGAATTAATCACCACTTGAGAGCCCAGGGGAATGTTGATAGCTGCTGGGGCAAGAAGAGATACCCCTTCTTCTGCAGGTCAGGAAGGAGGAGGGGTGCGCATATTAGAGGAGTGAGTCCTATACTTGAGAGAGAAGATACCTGTAGGGTACTCAAGCATGCAAGTTTTAAGATGTTTTCCTGGGAGGCATGGAGATTCCTCAAAAATCAAAGGGGCTTCATATCCTAAGAGCAAAAGGTATCCATCTTATAAGTTCACAATCCCATTATACTCTTGGAGGAATTGGGTACCAACCAAGAGGTCATAGCTTTTGTTCTCAAGGACTACAGCGGGGGAAGCAATGAGGAGTTTCCCAAACCTCATGGGTAGAGCAGAGTAGGCACCAATGGCCTGTGTTTGTGCCATGCCAGCCTTGCCATACAATTGAGTGTAGTTGAGGTCAGGGGCCAGTTTAAGTTTCCTCATTAGTTTTGAAGATACTATGTTGACTGGAGAGCCCGTATCCAAGATGGCTTTGATTTTAACCTTTTGGATTGATACTTCCATGTGGGTTGTATCATTCCCAAAGGGGGGCAAGACTGCCAACACATCTTGTGCAGCCTCTAGCTCCTTTTCTCATTTAGCTAACATTCACCGTAATGCAGGGATCTCCTTATACACAGTCTGCAGTGGGAGAGATACAGTTACGTTTTGGGAGAAAGCTTTGGCTAGCTTGGCTGCTTCCTCAGAAGAATCAACCAAGATGGGAGGTCAATGGGCTTGAGCTAGATAAGGGCAAGCCACCATGGCTTTAGCTTCACTTACAGGTACTTGGGAAGTGGTGGTAGTCTTCCCAGAGCAAAGCTTGTATGGGACAGAGATAGTTTTCAGAACAGCCAAGACAGAGTAGCCATAACTATCAGAATCTTCACTATCAGAATCTTCAGGATCTGAATCACTGGAGAAATTGTGGAATAGGTGAAGAATAGTTGGGCCAGAGGAAGACAGAGCTTCCTCATCAGAAGGAGGATCAGGGGGAGATGGGGGAGATTGATCAGCAGAGAGTGTCTCCGTTTCTAAGCTGACCTCTCTTTTCCTGCTTGTTCCTTGGGGTCACAACCTTCCACTCAGGGATTAGTGCAAATACGTGAGTGGTGCCCTATTTGGCCACAGTTATGACAACCTTGCTTCTTAGCCTGTCCACCAGCACCCAAAGTCATAATGCGCGGCGTACGGGAAGTAGTCCCAGCATTATTAGCTTTATTTTCTTGTACCACCGTACCTCCATGGGTCAAATGCATGTCTTGCAAGAGCGTCTTAATACTTTTCATTGAAGTGAGTGAAGCCTTGTGTGCCTTAAAGTGTAGGCATAGAAGATGGTTCACTTTCAAAGCATTTGAACAAGTGTGTAGGCTTCCTGGGGAGTTAACTGTCAACTAGTGATTAACTGCTAGCCTTCAATGTAGAAACAATCCGCAAACTCAGCCAGGGTTTCCTTGGGCTTAAAGGCAATGTGCATAAATGCATCCTTATTGACCTCCAAGCTGAGATCTCCTCCAAACTCCTCAATAAGGAGACGCTTCATGTCCTCCCAAATGACAATGGAGGGGAGCTTGGGGACCACTACTTCTAGGCATGTGGGATGAAGACAGGTGAGGATATGTTCCTTTTTGAGTTCATCAGTAGCCCTACGCATTACAGTCTCATAAACTTTTAGAAAGGCAGCAATAGTAGAGGTTTTAGGATCAAATATCTGCTTGAAGGTTGGTTTGTAGTTGGGGTCAATGGATAAGGACGTTAATATGAGGGTTGCTGTGGGGTTCCTGGTCACCAGTCCCCAAAGTGTGTCCTGGGTCATAGCCAGGGACCAGCTTGGAGGAGTCATCATTCTCCAACAGTGATGAATGGTTGGTTAGGAGCTTATACTTGGCCTGCATAAGAGCAAACTCTTCCAGTACCTTCCCAATCACTAGGCAAGCGTCTCCACCATACACTTGTACTTCTGTGGGCAACAGCCCTTCTGTAGGCCAATACCAATCCTGTAATAGTCTAGCAAACTCTCCCCCAATAAACTCCCTTCCTCTATCTGTCATCTTAAGATGCCTAGTCACCTTTTCCCACTCCTCCTGGGCAGACTTACTAGAGGCAAACTTCCTGCACCCTAGGCAATAGGATTCCTTGATCCATGGGCTAGGATAGAAAATGTGGGGTAATTGACTCATATAACTTATATTCTTTTTTAACACAGGAAATTTGGGTAGGGGTTGTAATAGGCGTTTTATTCACAGTCAGAAGGAAGATCCCCTTAGAAACCTTCTGATATATGGCCTTGGGATAGTTAATAATGAGGGTTGTGTGCCAGTACTTGGAGTTCTTTTAAAAATCTCTTGGACTCCTTGTACTTGGTCTTTGGCTCCTGCACCTAGATCTTTGGCTCCTGCACCTTGGTCTTGGGCTTCTGTGTTCTGATCTTGGGCTCCTGTGGTCTGTTCTAGCTCTGGCTTCCTACTCTTGGTCTTTGGCTCCTTTTGTAGCTTTTTGTCATGCCCTGCCCCAAAGGGCAGGCTTTAAAACAACTCTAAAAGATTCAAAGTTCAAATTTATATTTGAATTATATTTTATTAGTTTTTTTAAATTGAAGCTTACCTTGATTTTTGCTTGTTTTTGGGTTGCTTTTGCTTTTGCTCTTGGGTTTCCTTTTGTTTTTGCTCCTTTGTGTGCGTAGCTCAAATTCAATTCACTTTTATATAATTCCTATTATAAGATAGGTTTACTTTTACTTTTTAAACTCCTTGGCTTACGTAACTGCCGTTCTCCCCACTGCTTCATGCAGATCTTTGGGCTCCTGTTGCCAGCTGCTTCCCCATCACCATGTGTTCTTCCCCTCTGTCTGTCAATCACATCTGTTCAGAAAACTCCCTGTTTTGCCCTGAAGATCTCCCCAAGACTTGGTTTTTCTTGCCTATAAATAAAGACACCAGAGAAGTAAGCTTTTTAAGCTGAAATTCTAAGTGGTTTTTCCCCAATCACTGTTTACAGGTCTTTTACTTCAATTATATTTTTCATTCTCCAAATTCTAACTTCAAAATTTGCTTAGTTTATCATCTTTAAAATTAAAAGAAGCTTAGGTTTAGATTATATACCTTGTTAGTTCTTAAATTTGCCTCCCAGGCTCAAACAGCTAGCATAATTAGAATGGATATAGTTAGACAACAAGCATTTAGCTTGTTGTAACCATTATTTTACTTTAGGGATAATTTGACTAGTTTTATGTTGAGATATTCCCACGGGGAATATCTTGACGTGGATATACCTTTGGTTACAAACAAATCATTATTTAACACTTTATTTTATATAGTTTGTTTAGTATTAGTTAACTCTATGACACCTTTTGTGTCTAATCATAAGTTTTTGGCAGGTCTTTTAAAGGTACTCCTACAAACTGTGCCTACTTTTTTATATCTTTTAAACTTTAATCCAAACGCTTTACACAGTATAGTTTATAATCTTGCGCTTTATTGGGCAAGACTTTACACTTTTGTGGCCTTTGTAATCCACTTGATCCAGTCCCTGAAGAGTCTCAGATAGCTCTCCCTTTTATAGCCCCTTGTTTCATACCAAAAACCTCTCTTAGAACTTTGGTTTTACAAAGCTTAAACTATCCAGTTTTTCTCCTTCTATATTATTAGACCTTAAAACTTACTTCAGCCAATAAAAGCCCTGAATTTTCTGCTTCTGCTCCTAATTTTTTAGGCTTTAACTCTTAAGTTAAAGCCCTCAAAACACTGATCAAATAGACTTTGGCTTGCAGCCAATCACACGCCTTGATTCAACGGTTTTGCCAAAAAGGTCTCCCAGGATGACTTGCTCTTGACCCTGGTTCAAACCTGAGGCTGTCTCGCCCCAGGTAAACAACTGCTCTGCGTTTTGAACGGTTTTGATGTGATTTCTGTCACATTTCCCTGGCAAATCTTGAGCGCTTCTGCATATGTTTTACTTAAGCAAATTCCAAACCCTCAATTTTACAATGTTTCTCTGTGTTTCTCTCAACGTTTTGCGACTTCAAATCTGCTTGCTGCTTGTCCTTCTGCCTCTCCTAGTTGTTCTTGGCAAAATTTGCTCTTTTGCCCTCACAGTTTCTCCATTCTATTTCCAGCTTCTTTCAGCTCCCTTCTTCCTTAATTCTTCTTTTTAAATAAATTTATAGTTATAACAAACTATATATTATTTTTCCTCCTCTTTGTTTATATTATATGATATTAAATCCTTTTTTAATCATAATCAGGCAGTATTTAATTATTATTTAACTGCTTCTTTTTATTTATTTTCCTCTCAAGAGACACAAAAACAGTTCTTCCAGCCTCTGTATCCAGTCTGGCTAGTTCCTTCAGGTTATCCCCTGGTCCTGCACTCACATCCTCTCAGCTCTTCAGTCCTTCAACACAAACTTTTGGTCCTTTGGCCATCCTACATTATGATCAGCTAGTCCTGCATCACAATCTTCTTGTCCTTCAGCTTATCCTTAACCAGTTCCTCAATAAATCCTTACTAGGAACCTCATTTGTTCCTTCCACACACTGAACCATATTGGTTCCCACAATTTAATATGAATTAACAGTCCGTCAACTAGCCTTCACTGTGATCAAACAGTCCCTCTTGCTAGTCTTCTCTGTTAATTCCGTGAACCACCTTGGTTCTTTATCTCAGTCCCCATTACCAGAACTTGTAGACCCAGGCATGAGTCTACATTGAACTGGTGTTTGACTGAGCCCTTGCAAGTGGCAATCCACTTAGGCCATTCAACCATAGATCAATGTCTATGTGGTGTCTTTAATCACCCAGGTGATTAAGTCTAGGCTTTCAGTTGCAGAGTAATCAGCTCTACTTCCCAGAGGCCTGATCACACCAAGTTCTGCAGCTTTCTTCCCCAAGCAAACCGCCTTGGTGACACCTCTGAGCAAATCTATGCCCTCCAATGCTCACTTTGGGTTCCTCCAAAGCTCCCATAGGGGCATAAACAAGGACACCCCACCAGTCTGTTAGGTAGGGTGCTTTCTCACATACCTCCTGTAAGCGTATTAGGGTACATAGAGCCCTCAAAGCTCTTCCCCTCCCTGGCAGTCTGCGTTACCTGCCAGGGGTCCAAAACCTACTCCCCCCCCAGACAGACAAAATTCCCTGCTTGCTATCTCAGTCTTCACCCTTCCACAGCCATAGTTCCCTGCAAGGTGAAGCACTATAGCCCAAAGCAGCCAATTCCATCTGCTGGGTGGAGGCAACATCTGCCTCTGGTAGTCCTATGTTACCTACCAGCCAGTCTTTACTTACCCTAGTAGTCCCATGTTAGCTACTAGGCTCACCCTACTTACCCCTAGTAGCCCTATGTTACCTACTAGCTTACAGAGTCACCAGCTAACCACACATTATCACTCTTCAGCATATTGTCTTTATTTGAAGCCAAATCAACCCTTGCCTGAAAAACAACACACATGTGGATCACCACAGTTGCCTTCAAACTCAGATTCAGCAGCTGGTTGTCTAGCCCAGAGGATTCAAAGGCTTTTCTCTAGGGTATTCAAGGTAGAGCTGTTCTGTCCACTAATATCCCTAGCAGTGGGGGCAGCAGTCCCAAATCCATCAATCTTAATTTGTTGTACCACCAAGGTGCCAGCAATCCCATTGAGGCAGGTGGTCAGGGAAGTGGTCTGAGCAACCAAGGGGACAACTTGTCTATTCAGTGTCTTGGTAAATTGGGAGAGGTTTTGTACCTCCCTTTCCAATGCATCTTGCCTATCAGCTACATCATTTGTTACTTCTGCAAGCTGATCTAGTGCACGTGCGCAGTTGACCCAGGGTTGGTCTTCCAAACCAGGGCAGCAATCATGATTGCCATGAGCGGGAGTATTAGCAACTTCACCTTCCTCTTCATCTTCAGATTCAGATGACGAGTCTTCAGAATTAGAGAGGTGTTGCCTCAAATACTCAATTTTCCCTTGCAGAGTAGCCACTTGATCAGAGAGCAAGGCAATGCAAGGGTCAGGCATAGGTTTGACTGGAGGGGGATCTGAACAGAAGATTGACGTTGAGTGGTAGCCTTGAGCTCAGCTATTGCTTCCCATACCTTGGCTTCAAAGTCAGATGGGGCCTCAACAGGAGGAGCAGGAGGAGTCACCTCAATAAACGCTACTCTATTATCCACATAATTTTGTACTTGATATAGAATGTCACCTAGTGCAGCCTTATCCAGTCCGTATCAATGCTGCAGATGGCGGTCCCAAGTATCAACATGAGCTCCCACCAATTCAAGTTGTTAATTGACATGTTCTCTGAATTGGTTAAGTTCACTAACCAGAGTCTCAAAATCTTGGTGATGATTTATTAGAAAGGCCTTGATTTGCTCACGTCACGCTGCCTGATGCTCATTCAATTTGCACAGTCAATCCTTGATGTATCCAGGGAGCAAGGAACAATGGGAATTCAGAGAGGAGGTTAAGTACTTCTGAGAAGCCAGCAAGTTGCGCTGGTTATTGGAAATACACACAAAGAGACTGTGGGACCATTCTTGATATGCCATATTCTGAGCATGGTTGTTTGAGACAGCAGTGGCTACAGTATTTAATAGTTGATTCTGGGATCCTAATGCAAGTTTATGGTGAACCAAGGCGGGTTGAATGAACTGGTTGACCAACACACCAATTGTATCCATGGATTTCATCAACATGGGGGGGAGACCAAAGTCCAAAAGAAAGGAACACAGGTCTTTGGAAGCGTACCTGGGACAGAGACCAGGGATAGTGTGCATTGCCACAGTACCAGAGTGGAGAAGGGATCAGGCAGCAGCACAAGATTGCTTGTAATTGAGAGATAAAGCTGGAAGGGGGCCCACGCAAGCCAGGGGGACAGAATCAATATCATAAGAGTTGAGGGGGCATTGGTGATGTCTTCTTCTAGAGGGGGACTAGAAACTTTAGGTTGTTTGGGTACTTCAGAAACAAAGGGAGAAGGACCAGAGAATGTGCGTGGGAAAGGGGTAATCATGGGGCTTGCAGTCCCTGAGTGAGCACCATTTTGTCGTGTTTGGCTTCTGGGGACGGCATCCAGGAGGACATGGCGGGAAATCTTTATAACAAAAGATTTGAGGCTTGAAGCTAGCCTTGGGTTAGCCTTCAGGGCAAAATTAAGGGCATGTACCCTAATTTCCTGGAAAACAAGATGTGAAAGTCCTTTTGGCAGAAAGGACAGGAAAAAGCTTGAAAATTATTAAAGCCAACGCAAATGTGGATAAACTTGTCTTTATTAGGAGAACTGATTCTACTTAAATAGTAGACAAGGGACAGTGATCACTCATTAGGAAGACAGAGTGGCTGAGGGGGTCACATTAGGATGAGGTCATACCAGGATCATTCACAGACAGGTATAATAATCTGGAATGGGTGGATATTGGACCAGACCCATTTTTGGAAGGCAAGGAATTTCCAAAATTGAAAGCAAACCCAGCCAAATCTTTTCAGCTATCAATATTTGAAGGCCATATCAAAATAGCCTTAACAGCGCAATTTCTGACAGAGCTAATAACCCTCATCCTCAAGGCAGAAATCACACTACCCAGATAAATCAAAGGAGTACTGATAGCTCCACCAAAGAGGGAAAATCCCAGTGGAGTGCTTAGGCAAGCTGCTCTCCCCCAATTTGCAAGACTTGTACAGGGACCAGGACGTGGACTCAATTACCATGATCTAAGTACCCTCCAGCAATTCTATACTGTTTACTGCCTAAACAGGAAAGAAACTCCTCACTTATCCTTTCTGCTTTTGCAGATATCAGGGCATAGCACTATTTGACACTGGAGCCAACTGATCCCTTGTCAAAAAAATATTTGCCTACCTAATGAAACTACCCACAGTTCAAAGTAATGTCAAGAGAGTTATCATGGCTGTTGTAACTGTGCTGTTTTAGAAGAGTTACAAGGGGGAAATATTTGGAAACTAGATAATATTCTTTATTGAGAGATAGTTATTATAAAGTCACTGTGAATCATGAATAACAGGAACATGATTTTGTTTATCAATTGGTTGGATGGTGAAAGGGGTGGCTTAATCCTGATAATGAGTCAAGCACCAAATCAAGGTATCCACTTTAAGGGATCATCATTTGTTCATGTTGTTGGATTTTGGAATTTGAGTCAACTTCCTAGTTTGGCTATGGGTCACTGGGAAGTTGGGTTGTGGGTCACAAACCCACTTAATTGTAATCTTTCTGGCAGGTCAAGTCTGCTGTTTCAACATGGCAGATAACAGGAGCACACCAGTCACCAGAGAGGCAAACCCTTTTTGTACCTAGATAAGAGATGTACAGACTACCCTTAGTGGTCCAATCATATCAATCCCTAAGTACAATGTTGTACTTGGTCTGGACTGGATGAGAAAGACCAAACCTCATATCAACTGGGATAGTGCTACCCTTACCATACAATGAGGTGAGGTGTACCATCACATTTATCTAACCAACCTTGAAACACTTATGAGAGATCATGTATTTGTGAAAATTATGAAAACAGAAGAAGAAAAAGATCCTAGCAAGATCAACTGGAACACCTGCATATATGATATTATTCAATTTAAAAATTTAGAGACCTCACACAAACAAGACCCAATTTGACAACAGCTAATCCAAGAATTCCCTTCTGTTTTCTAAGAAAAGTTATCAGGACTACTGCCTAACCGGGGCATTCATCATGAAATTGACCTCAAAGGGAGCATGTCAAAGGCACGCCCTATCTACTACCTAACACCATAAGAGGACAACACGCTAAAGGCATATATAGACAAAGCCTTGAAAAAGGACTCATATGATACTCTAAATCTCTGTCTGATGTGGCTATCTTTTTTGTGGCAAAGAAAGATGGTGGACTTGGCCTGGTCACAGACTACAGGGCGCTCAACAAGGTCATAATTAATAACAGATATCACCTGCTCCTGATTGATGACCTTTTTGATGCCCTGGGAGGTCCCAATTATCACAAAAACTGATTTTCCTGTGGGGTATCACCAAATCCGCATTAAGCCATAAGATATATACAAAACAGTGTTTGGAACTAATTATGGCTTGTTTGAATGTGTTGTCCTCAACTTTGGCATTAAAAACACCACAAGTACCTTTGTGACCTTTATGAATGAATTACTAAAAGATCACCTTGGAAAAAGGGCCATTGTTACCTTGAAAGCACAATCATACACCACACAACTAAGGAACAGCAATAAAAAGCGCATACCTGGTCCTCCACACCCTTCAAGATAACCAACTCATAGTCAAGCCCTTCAAAATGTGACTTCTTTTCAACAGAACTCTCATTTTTAGAACACTATATCATCAAGGATGAAGAAAGCCAGACCCAGAAAAGATTTGAGCCATAACCAACATGCCAGCACTGCAAAATAAGAGTGAGCTTTGTACATTCCTAGGCATGGTAGCCTATGTTGGGAGATTCATCCCTGAATGGGGCACCTTGAATTCTCACCTATCTGCAATCACAGGTAAGACAACAAAGTTTTTATGAACACCGTTGTTGCAACATCTTTGATTACTCCCTCTTGGGGAATTAACACCCCAAGTATATCACCAAATGAGTCACCAAATGGTTCACTGACCAGCCAATAAGTTGTTGGCACTACTATCAGTCAATCATCTATTACAGGAATCACCTAATCCAGATCCTAAGCAGAAAACAACTTAAATAAGCCTTGTGACCTAAGAGGAACATTACTCAGATAAGCCCCATGACCTCCATGATGTACTTGGACGGTATGTGGCTTGTCATGATACTATATATTTGCCTATATTCATATTCAATAAAGTATCATTCTCTTCTTAAATATTCCCCTTTTTCTGTTTATTATACTTCCCAGAAGTATATACACGACAGTGGTAGCACAGGTAGGTTATCCATACCTACCCAACTCAAAGGAAAAATTCCTCCTAAGAAAAAGACCCAAGCAATGGTAATCCCTAACAGCTGGAGAGACTACAAAGAAGGACAAGAGGTTCCTGCAGGCCTTGTTATCTACAATAACGCCCTTGTACCCATCAAACAGTACAACACTCTCAAAGCCCACAGACTTTCACCCACAGCGCCAACCACAACAGGACCACGGCAGCCTGAAATACCTCACACTGTATTCCAGAGCCTGCGTACAGCCAAAATTGGCGCTTTTGCAGGACTACGTCAGGAAAACGCCTCTCTCTGGATCAACAGTACACAGAGCAAGTTTTAACAAGTGGACTACCCCCCTAGAGACTCTGGGTCAGTGAGATTACCCTTTGCGTCACCAGAACCGCATCACGTTTTGTAAGCAAGTGGCTAACCCAGCACCCCAACCAGAAGTAAAACTGGGAGGAATTCAAAGCTGAATTTCTCAAAAATTTCTCCATGAAGGATTCCAATGTGGTGATTATGACAGAACTCTGAACCTTCAAAATGACAGGAACTATTGAAGAATACATTGCCGCATATGAAGGACTACATGACCGTGCACCCAATACCATCAACTTTGATGAAACCTGACCACGTCTAGACTTCTATAATGGCCTTCCCACACACATTAGACGTCAGTTTGACATGACCCGCTGCAAGAACCTTGAGGATGTATTCCTAGAAGGAAAACACGCAGCTCAGAAGTCTGACAATCTACACATAACCAACAAGACAAAGGAGAGTCCCACAGCCAAGAAGGATCCTTGACCCAATAAGCAGAACAACCGAGCCAACAACACCCATCCTTGAACTGAGAATTGCACTGCACAAGCCAACCAGGCAAGCACCAAAGATACAAACAAGGAGAGAAAAGCTCAGGGGAGTGCTTAGGCAAGCTGCCCTCCCCCAACTTACAAGACTTGTACAGGGACCAAGACGTGGATTCAATCACCATGATCCAAGTACCCTCCAGCAACCCTCTAATGTTTGCTGCCCAAACTGGAAATAAACTCCTCACTTACCCTTTCTGTTTTTGCAGATATCAGGGCACTGCACTATTTGAAACTGGAGCAGATCAATCTCTCATCAACAAAAAGATTTCTGACCTCATGAAGCTACCTACCACCCAAAGCAGTATCAGAGGAGTCATCATGGTGGATAACAGAAGCACACCAGTCACCCAAGAGGCAAAACCTTTATGCGCCCAAATTGGAGACATGAAAACCACTCTCAGTGGCCCAATCATACCAATCCCCAAGTATGATGTTATACTTGGCCTGGACTGGATAAGAAAGACCAATCCTCACATTGACTGGGATAGTGCTACCCTCACCATACAATGAGGAGAAGTGCATCACCATGTTTAACCAACTCACCTTGATATGCTTGTGAGGGACCATGTATTTGTGAAAATCATGGAAACAGAAGAGGAAACCAACCCTAGCAAAATCAATTAGAGCACCTGTACGTATGAGGTTATCCACTTTAAAAATACGGAGACTTAACATGAAGAGGACCACATCTGAGACCAGCTAGTGACTGAATTCCCCTCTGTTTTCCAAGCAGCACTACCAGGATTACCACCTGACTGTGGCATACAACATGAAATTGACCTCAAAGGAAGTGTAACTAAGGCACGACCTATCTACCGCCTCACACCACAAGAAGACAACACCCTAAAAGCTTACCTTGATGAAGCGCCTGAGAAAGGACTCATATAACCATCAAAGTCACCTTTCAGTGCCGTTGTTTTCTTTGTGGCAAAGAAGGATGGAGGCCTCTGCCTGATCACCAACTACAGAGCGCTCAATGAGGTCACAATTAAGAACAGATATCCCCTGCCCCTAATTGCTGACCTTTTTGACGCCCTTGAGGGATCCCCAACTTCACAAAGATTGGTTTGACAGCAGGTTACCACCAAATTTGCGTGAAACCTGAAGACATTCCAAAGACTGCATTCAGAACCAAGTACAGATCCTTTGGATATGTTGTCCTTAATTTTGGCATGACAAACGCTCCCAGTACCTTTGTGACCTTTATGAACAAAGTTTTCAAAGAACACATAAGAAAATGAGCAATTATCTACCTAGATGACATCATCATTTACAGTCCCAACCTGGAACAACACTGGAAAGACGTCTGTCTGGTCCTCTGCACCCTTGAAGAGAACCAATTGATTGCCAAACTGTCAAAGTGTGAATTCTTCTTGGCTGAACTTCTGTTCCTTGGCAACATTATCAGCAAGGAAGGAATCAAACCAGACCCAGACAAGATAATCACCATAACTGAAATGCCAGCCCCAAGAAATAAGAGCAAACTCTGCACCTTCCTTGGAATGATAGCCTACATAAGAAGGTTCACCCCTGACTGGAGTGCCCTAACAGCCCCCCTGTCTGTCATTACGGGCAAAACAACCAAGTTTATCTGGACACTCTTACAAGATCAAAATTTTCGCCAACTAAAGGAACACATGGTTACTGCCCCTATCCTCCAATACCCAAATTGCAAGGGAATCTATGTGCTAGAAACCAATGCTTCTGATTACGCCATAGGAGGAGTACTCTGTATCCAAATGGCAGAAAAAGACTTCCTCCCTGTGGTGTATGAATTAAGGAAGCTATCTGATGGCAAACAAAGATATCTCATACACAACAAGGAGTTGGTAGCCATCATACACTGCCTCATGAAGTGGTGATGCTATCTGGAAGGGGCCCAGACGTTCAAAGTACTCACCAATCATAAGTTGCTGATATTCTTCAAAACACAACAACACCTGTCAAGAAGACAAGCCAAATGGATGAGTCTCATACAGAGATACCCCATGCAAATCAAATACAATCCAGGCAAGGAAATGCTTACTGCAGATGCCCTGTCAAGGCTATACAGCAAACATGTCCTCTGCACTGATGGCAACCCTGACTGGCCCATGTTAATCATGGGGAATCTCCAGGAAGGGTTCCCACCTGGCACACCAATGGACATCCAAGAGAAAGTTCTTAAGAACAAGCATCTGTTCAAAAATGTATATGGCACTCTGCACTGAATAATTCTAAGTGGTGACACCATACCTTACGTTCCGTCAACACAAAAGATTGACACAATCCTCTGATATCACCAAGACCTGGGACACACCTGCAGCAGGAACTTGCACAAATATCTCAAGACACACTGTTGAAAGTTAGTGTTTGCCAGCAGATTCAACAGAAGGATTGGAAGGCAGGGGCACACACTCACTGCATGCCTTTGAATGTGAGGATTCAAAAGATATTTGACCAATTGATTTATAATGAATGCCTTTATTCAATCCTATACAAGTAGGTTCCAAAAATCCGCCCCTTGGCATTTACTGCCAATGCCTTATATAAAGGTATTCTCATATTGCTAATCATCAGTTGCTGGCAATGTTTTCTAGGATATTCCAGAACACTGTAGAGTGTCAGGGATCCAGTCTTGGGCAGCTGGCCTGTCGTTTTCAGGGGTAACTTGGGCTGGGTTTTTTGCAGGCAATGCCCACCACAAGAGGGGAGCTAACTTAAAAAGGTAGGAGACCAATTTGCCCACCCAGGACTGCAGGCCGGCAGCCAGGATTATAGTTTCAATCACCCCTGTGAGGATGATGTACACAATCCCAAACAGCTTGCCAGTATGGTTGGTTGGAAGGTTGGGTGAGGAAGCAGGCATAGGTTTTGGGGTCTCAGGCAGTTCCATGGGCAAGTTGTAAGCAGGGAGATGGTTGAATTTCCCTCTGAACAACTTGGGTGTTGAAAATATCCACAGACCTTGTCGGTTGTATCTAATTGCAGATTGTATGCAGGCCAAAGGATCAAGTTCAAGTATCTTTTCTGGGGTGTATTCCTTGTATTCAGATTTCAGAGGGTAGTCAGTAAAATGGACAGGTCCAAAGGGTACACCAGGAGGACAGAAAACAGCGGGTGGTGGGGCAGGCAGGCCAGGAGATCTTGAACTGAATTAGTAGACAGCAAATACAAAATAAGACAATAGCTGTATGAGCCAAAATAACATAACCTTTATTCAAAAATGGCAATAATTTTGGAGCGCAGGGTCCTTTGGTCTATATAGTACCCCACCTCCAAACTTAACATTTTCCATGGGGGGTTCATCAGGGCATTGGGAAAGGCAGGCCCGGGGGAACTGGGTGCTTGGGTCCAAAGGCGGCAAAATGGCACTCGGCCTGGGAGGACTTTCATTGGTCAAGAATCTCAATTTGGCTACCTGATTATCTTGCTTTAGAGTTGTGGTCATGGGGCTGGACCGCGGGCCTGTGCCTCTTTCCTGGGTTGGCTCCTGATTGGTTGCCGGTGTAGACTTCAATTCATGAAGCTAATAGTTGCCAAATTAGTGCCTCCATTAGGCACTGTGATTAGTCTTCCATTTGGTGCAATGATTTCCTTGGTTTGGCTTGTTTCACTGCATGGGCCAACATTCTTGGTATCAGCTTGTGGGGGCTCAATCCCAGAAAGGCACAGGTGGGCAGTCCTGCTGTCCACAGGCCTGGCGGCCCAGGGGGTCCAGGGTCGGGGTTCAATTCCTGCTCCCGAGCCCGGGTTTCCAGAGAGGAAGAATTGTCAATCCTGATATAGAGTCTTGGTTGTGCTGGTGAAAAAAGGGACAACTTTCCATTTTAGGGCAAAATCCTGCAATGCTGTGGCACCTAGCATGAGGGTGCCCTCTGCTAGCGCACCAGATAGCACTCATATTTGGTATACAGAACTTCTACATTAAGACCTGGCACCTTGGTGTTATTTCCTCTCAGAGCTGGCGCCCCAGTGCTTGATGTAAACTAAAGCAGCGCTCTGGCGCCAAGAATAATTAATGCTGGTGTCACGGCGCTTGGTATCTGGGGTGGCGGCAACATGGCGTGATTAATCCTTGGCGACAACGTCATGGATCACTAATCATGCATTTAATTATGTGATAAATGACACTAATTTCCAAAAGGGTAATTGATTGGCCCTGGTTAATTGTCAATAGTTGCCTAATGAATTAAGCTTTTCCACAATCCCTGGTCAACAATTCTTCACATACATTACTGGTGGCCCAACATGCTAGATGATATCAGAGAGGTACTGGAACAATGCAAAGTCTGTGAGAAGTACACCTGAACCAAAGCACCACCCAAATCAGTGGTACCCATGTCCATCACACAACCCTTCAAGGTATGGTCATTGGACATTGTGGGGCCAATGCCTGGTGAAAGCAAGGGTAAGAAGTACACCATAACATCTATTGACTATGCAACCAGGTGGCCTGTGGCACAAGCCACTAAAGAACATAAAGGCAATGATGTGAGACAATTCATTGGAAAAGAGATCATAGCCAAGTTTGGGAAACCTGACCTCCTGATCACAGATGGAGGCACCAAACTTAAAGCCATTGACACCAATATCTACCTCGCCAAGAACGGAATAAAACACATCACAACCAGCCCATATCACCCTCAAGCAAATAGATAAGTAGAACAACTAAACGGTGCGCTTGTAGAAGCCCTCAGTAAGTTATCTGCTAGCAATCCAAAGGCCTGGGTCAACATGCTCCCAACAGCGCTCATGGTGTGCAGAACATGGGTTAATTGCAATACAGGTAAAAGCCCATACAAGCTTGTCTATGACCATAAAGCTGCCATTATTAGCACTACATCAGGACCACAATTACCTCTGCCTAAGAAAGTGCCAGACAACAATGACCCTGACATACAGCGTGCCAGGAAAGACCAAGAGGACAAGGAAAGAGAAAGGGTTGAGAGAGAAAAGCAATCCAATTATAACAGGAACACTTCCAATTTAGGGACAAGAACTTGGTCATTAATCACAACATGCACAAATTGGACCCAGGCTTACTGGACCAGGTATTGTCATGGAATTCAAACCAAACAACACCTACTTCATCAATGTCAAAACAGCAGGATCAACCTGCCAACAAGGTTCTAACTAAGTGGGTTTGTGACCCGCAATCCAACTTCCCGGTGACCTGTAGCCAAGTAGGGAAATCAACTTGAGTTTTCAGAAATAACAACATGAGAAATCAATGATCCCAAAGGATGGACATCTCAATTCAGCGCTTGACTCAATATCTAGATCAAGCCACCCCCTAACCATCTGTCAGAAAATTGCGGACCATGGTATTTTATCGTCAGTCCGATGATATCCTAAGTCTTCTAACATTAGAAAAGTACAGAGAACCTGTGAATTTGGCGTAACCTTTGGCACAGAATATTTTATTGTCATCAGAAGTAGCAAGTCTGACAGGGCCCAAGGCCCAAAGGATTTGGGACGGTTCTTCCTACTTCTGGATATAGGTTCATAAGTTATTGTCTCTATATTTTACTATAGGGTTTAATACTGTATGGCGACAGTATGATCTTTTGCTCTCCACTTAATTAGAATTGAACTAGGGAAAGGGTTTGAAATATCAACTCTTTATCAGAAGACTGATATCGAGGCTGGCCCGGCTGCCCGTGTTTATCCGAGTTAGCTCTGACCCAACCTTGAGTGTGTGCGGTTTGTGACAGAAGCTCACTTGACAACTTCCACAGCTCAGGATTCTTTCTGAAGCTGTGCAACTATCCCTCAATCTGAGCAGAGTAGCTGTGAACCTGGACCACGTTCCAGGTGGCTAGCTAGCCTGGCTGGTTACTAGTTGGTGGAGATGATTCTTCACTTAATCAGAGCTGCTCTAATACAATAGGCTCACAGCCTTTTATCTTGGAGTGTTTGGCCTGATGGCCCAGTCTATTTTGGGTCTTCTAGAAGTGTTTCAGATGATGGCCCTTATGATGGCCCTTGTTCTAGAATGTAATTAAAGTTTAGAATAGTAATTATATATGGGAAGCATGTTTGAGGTGGTTGTTGAGGTGGACTAATTAATTGCACAATATCTGCATGTTTCACTATTAATTAGGAATAGGGATTTTGCAATTGCCAGGATATGATTTGATCATTTGAATCCATTGATTCCACAAACCTGCGGCCTGTATTAATTTGTTGAAACCATTCCTAAGAGTGATTAACTGCTGGCCCGCGTTATTTGGTTGAAACCATTATTAAGAGTAATTAACTGCTGGCCCACGTTATTTGGTTGAATCCGTTAATTAATCAATATCCAGAAATCCTGACACCATCCAACCGATTGATCATCACAATAAGTTCCTACTATCCATGAGTCACTTATACTATATAATTCCAATATCCCAATAAAGATAATTATCCAGTCTTTAAATATTTTTCCCTGTGTAACTTTGCTAAAACAGCACAGTGACGATAATATCTAGGCTCTAGAATCTTTTGGAAAGTATCTGTATCTGCAGGTACAATAGCCCTCCGTTTTGATAACCTTGTACTATATGGTTAAAAACGGGCAATGCGCTGCTGAGTAATGAATTGATTGTCACACTTTGATAGTTATGTGATTAGTTGGGTTTATATCTATTAATGATTCAAATGGCTATCAAGCCCATCGTCAGCCGGGATAGTTTGTATCATGATGCCATTGCATATACACGTGTTTGCTCCCCTTGTTGTTACTTGATAGTATCCCAAACCTACATGAGAGCCTTTGGAAAAAATTCTACTTTTAGCTGACCATTTTATAATTAGACTCTTCTGCTTATACTTCAACTACTTTATACTGAGATATGAAGCTATCTAGTAATGTTAAATTGGGTTAAAGTTTATTTTTAATGCATGTGATAGTAATTTATCGTGTAGATAATTATTAAAGGTGGATGATTGTCAGATTTGTTTGAAAAAAGAGGTGGTCAAGTTTGGCCAGCTGTAGCTTATGTTATTGGATAGGGGGATTGACAGTAAAATAGCAGCCAATCATATCCATCTATTGGCAAAGGATGATCAGCTCAGCAAAGGGTGAAACTGATTAAACAGAGAAATAGTCGCCATATGAGAGCTCGTAAGCTGTTCAAGGGGATAATCCCATTCAGAAGCTTTGATTGGTTAAGGCTAGTTATCAAGAGATTGATGGCAGTGCATGTTGATTTGGCTGGTGCCACTGCACAAATTGCATTTGACTTGGGGCCACAGGGAACTAGTAGTGTCAGGCAGACATGATTTTATTTTAGACTTTTGGTGTGCTTTTTAATTTATCAGGTGTGGGGTAATCAACCAAAATGTCTAATTATGCCCAAAATGGAGGTACAACTGCCATTGCTTGGATGGTGGGAATCAAGTCACAGCATGTGATGATTATTGGATTTAGTTGCCTTTGACAAGATTTCAACGGTATCATTTTCTTGTGGTGGCAATACAAAATAGGCTTTTAGCAACAATTATAGAGCGATACTCCAAACCACAGATTGGCGCCACCAGCTGGTGTTCTTGTTGAAACCAAGGATCGTTTTGAACGTTAGGGAGAAAACTAGTGCGCCAATCATGTCGGCCAATGGGGTGTGGACAATCGTGAATCATGTAGTAGGTCTGTTTCTACACATGCGGTTGGTCATTAGAGGCGCAACTTACTAGCCCATTGTAATCCAACCTAGGCTGGCAACATTTTGTTCCTATATTATTGATTATTCTTAAGCTTGTAAACATTTCAGTATATCCATCGCTAGGTGAACCCCTTTGACTCCATCCTCAATATGGATGCTGACGCTCTAGTAAAATCTTTAATTAGCCGCATAGGCGAGAAGGTATTTTGTGGAAGCTTCAGTTTATGAAAAGTTTAGATCGCTGCTCTTGGGAATGGAAGTGTTGCCGATGTTCTTGAAAACGACCCTTTAGTCACTCAAACTGTTCGCTCCCTTGTACATTTGTCGCAGTACAAGGCACCCATTACCACCGAATGTCTGCTTAGTTTATTAGAGGGTACAATAACGGTAAATATCTTTAACTGCCGGCTTTCTCATACTTTTAGGGTCCTTCAGATGACCTTTCAAACCCCCATACGCTGAGTCTCCAGGCCTTTATCCTAAAGATGTTAGATTCCTGTCTTTCAAGACACTGGGCCTTTTGTGTTGACCCTAATATCCTACCTGCCAGCTCAAGAGGCTCAATTATTGTAGATGAGGCTGCCAGTGAAATCAATCATCGTGAAGATGATACTTTATCTGTCAAGAGTAGTAAAGTTGCTGCCGAGGGGGGGCTTGCTTTACCAAGAGTCCCCAGCAACACTCCTGGTCAAAGTTCTGCCCCTGTTTTAGTTTTGGAGGACCCTCCTGCACTCGATGATGCTCTAGTAGTTAGAATAATGAAGCTCATCTTTCGATTTCTCCATCTTACATATGCTGGTGATATTGCTGATGGGTTTTTGTCCCTCAGCGTCAATTCCAACGGTACCAGTATTTCCAAAACCGATCGATCTCCCTTGAAGGGACTTAATAAACCTGGATCCGATATTCGGATCCAAATTCAGCAAACCGCCAGTCAGATTCTCAAGTACATCAGCGCCTCTAACTGGGGGATCATCTTCCAAAAGTTCAAAAGGAAGATAAGCCAGCTTACTGGTACTAGTGATGAAGGGGGTGATCTAGGAGATCTGCGCTATTTGGAGTGGTGTAATCTCAACCAGTCGCGTCTCACTTCAATTTTTCTCGAGCTAAATGTTGCTTTCCCCCAATTTAAGAAATCGGCCCAACTTAATATGTCACTTATTTTGAGAAAGTGTATCTGGAACTGGATCGAGACGTACCCGATGAGTTTTATTTCGCTTCATGAGAACCAAAAGCGAATTGATGGAAACCCTGATTCTCTTTTCGATGTTTGTAATGCCATGGCGGATAATGCGCGCAAGAAGGCGGTCCTTTGGCCGCTCCAAGTCATGTTGCTTGTCTTGTGTCCTGATATTCTCATGTCTATTGTGCGCAAGGAGGCTGGTGTGCTAAAAAAGACTCAGTTTTTCTCCGGTATTCAAAAGGCACTCAAGGGAACGCGGTTAGCTGACGTAGCAGCTGTGGCTTTTGTCGATTTATGTAAAGCAACGACGTACCTAGCCAACATCGACGATGCTGTACTCAAGAACATGATTCCTAGCATCGAGCTGGAGCTTAAAAACAAACTCTTTGATCCGGAGAACCTCTTCGTCAATGCCGATGGAAATATCGACAAGAAGCTAATGACGGATTGCCTTACGGCATTCTTCCGTCTCAACGTGAGCGCGGCCATGGAGATTCTGATCCCCGTCTGTCTACGTGAGGACGCACCGATTGCTTTCCGTCTCGTGCTGGTGAAGAGCTGTTATAATATTGCTGCCGAGAGTTATCTTCCCTGGAACCCTACCGTTTCCAACTTTTACTCTACTCTGGCTGGACCCCTGCGCCAGCTCTTTAACGAGAACTTCAAATCTGATCGTGACATCACTCCTCCAGGCCCGCCACCTGCCGACAAGAAGGCTCGGCGCCAGTATCAGATGCGCATTGAGGAGAACAAAGACAAGCTTGACATCCTGATGAGCGTGTTGCGGGTTTACCGCCGCGACCCGATGATTGCGATCGTGGGGCACAATCCAGGAAATCAATACGAGGAGAATCTCAAGCTCCTTACCAACATCACTGTTTGTCTCACTGATCGCAACATAACCATTCGTACATGTGCTGCTGAGGCCTTGTTAGAACTTCACCATCCATCGCTGATTGAGAGGTGGGGCCCTGAAGGCTCCATGATGGAGTCCTTCTGGAAATGTAGCTCCAAGATTCTCTCGGATCTATCCCGCCAGATCTTGGAGTACAAAGAAAAAGACGACGGCATCCGCTACTATGCGGAGATCCTCTACCACATCCTGATCCGGCGCATCAAGTTCTTGCGTTCTCATCGCGACATACTTTCTCAGGGCATTACGATCCCTGAGCGCATTAGCGCCCTTATGGCCTTGGAAGTCTGCCTGATAGTCATGCTGTGTACGCCTGATGCCGAAGTTTGCTCTCAAGTCACCAGTTCCTTTGCCATCCTATGCGAGGAGATTGACATGACCAAGGCCTTCATGGAAGAGGAGATGCTGAATGTGACACTGTACCGAAATTTATCTACCTATAGGGAAATGGCTCGTGCTGGTAGACTAGTGACGGGCAAAGTAGCGCAGCAAAAAAGTGTTCGCAAAGTGTTGCGTCTCATGAGGCATCAAACCCACTCCAGCTTAGCGGGGTGGGAAGATGTATACAAACGCTGGAGATCCCTCAAGCAGGTTGCCACACGACCCCCGGAAGAGCCCGTGGTTGAGCCGATAGAAATACCCAAGAAGAAGACCAGTTTCTTCGGCGGCAGAGCTGCAGCGCCACCCCCTGCAGCAGCAACTCCTTCCAACGAAGCTCTGGAGCAGAAGCGAGACTTGGAATTATGGCAGAATTACACTGGTCTTCTCTGCTCCCTGGGCGGTATTTGTGTCTTGATAGACGAGAAAGTGAAAGAAAAGGAGAAGGAGGTCGAAGAGATCAAGAAGAAGGGGGTTAGCTTCCAGTATCGCACCAAGCCAACTAAGAAGGTGATGGATTGTAACCAAGTTGTCAATCGGTTCATCATGGAGATGGTGGAACTGCTTATTTGCGAAAGTCCCCTTGCGCGAGAGACAGTCAAGGAGCTGGCCGGTGCTGAAATCAGTCCTGGAATTTATGGAAATCTCTTCCGTCACTTCGAAAGCCTTGTGGGGCGTTTCTTTAGTGACGCTGGTGAAGTTAGCTGTAACGACTCCTATACCATGTTTGTGGAGCAGGCCATCTCGGTGTTGAAGCTGATCTTGGATCGCCTCAACGACAATGCCGAATACATATTTGCCGTTGATCTCGACATGGGCGGCCTGCTCCGATCCTTTGTGCGCTACCTCAACCATACCGAATGCGCAGCTACAGAATTGCGTGTCAAAGTCAAAATGTGCCAGCTGACGGAGGTGCTGATGCAAAAGCGTGACATGGTCAGTTTACGAAACGAGTTCCAAGTGCGCAATAAGCTGCTAGAAGGCATGGTTGAGTGGACATCGGACAAGGCCAAGCCGTCGGAGATCTCGGCACTCGGAGAGGCTGGCGATAAGCTGTTCCGCGATTTGGACCTTGCCATTATGAAGACGGTGGTTCTACTGTTGGAGGGACTACCAATCCTATCCCAGGATGCCAAGACCGAAGTTGAACGTGCCGAGATCAAGTCAAAGCTCTTCTACAAGTACTTCTCATACTTCATCAAGCTGCTCAATCGGTGCCGTATCCTCGAGACAATCGAGGTGGGATCCCAGTCGATCAAGGAGACTAATTCCGACCTCATGAACCTGCTTTCCAAGAGCAAAGAGCAGGTCAAGGATCTGGGCCCTCTTAAGGACTTTACCATCTTGGCTCTTTCCAACCTTCTCAGTGCCAATATCGAGACCGGCCTCAAGTACTCGCTATCCATGGGTTACCACGAGGACACCAAGACCCGCTCTGCCTTTATGCAGGTGCTGACTAACATTCTTAAGCAGGGCACCGAGTTCACATCCCTTTCGCAAACCACCGACAAGGACCGTTTTCAAAAGATATTCGATCTTTTATCCGAACCCGGACTACACACCATCATGGCGCTGTGCGACGTGTGCCCCGTACCCCATGTCGATGACCTCGGCACTGTGCTGATAAGCGTCCTGGATTCTCTTGGCATAACCATCCGTGTCCTTAAAGCACTCATTGAAAAGGAAATCCACAAGACGGATTCATCGCCCGAGTTGTTCCGTCGTAACAGTATGGCTAGTCGACTGCTTGCGCTGTTTGCCAAGACTTATGGCGCCGAATACCAGCGCTTCGTCCTTCAGCCTATCCTTCTAGAGATGATAGCCAACCCGCGGCCCTACGAAGTAGATCCCAGCAAGATCGGCAAGGACGGCTCGGCTGAAGCCAATCTGCAGAACCTCAAGGAGATGTCACATGCCTTCCTTGACTCCATCGTCAGCTCAGGTAGCCGCATCCCGCCTGCCTTGCGCGAAATCTGTGCGTATCTCTCGACGGTAGTTGTTGAAAAGTTCCCCGAAGCCAAGCTGACGTCGGTGGGGGGTCTCATGTTCCTGCGTTTCTTCTGCCCAACCATCGTTGCTCCTGACATCAACGGCCTAGTAAGCCTGATCGGGGACAAGGATCTGCGTCGCGGTTTACTGCTTAGCACAAAGGTCATCCAAAATCTGGCCAATAATGTCTTCTTTGGAGCCAAGGAGTCCTTTATGATTTCGCTCAACGACCTGCTTACAGACTACATCCCAAAGGTTTCCAGCTACCTTGAGGAGATCTCTACTCCTCTAGTCGACTCCAAGTATGATCCACCGCCACCACCAAAGATGGATGAAGATGATCTGGTACGTCTGCACTACTACCTGGTCGAGAATGTTGACCGTATGGGCCGTGAAATAGCTATCCGAAAGGAGCATAGCTGCTATCCCTTGACCCAACCTAACATCAATCCCGAGGAGAATGAAAAGCTGCGCGAAGCCGCCAAACAAAGCCATTACAAGCTCACAATCCTGTTGGCTCAGCTGGGCACCCCCGAGAACAAAGGCAAGAAGAAGGAGGGGGCCGCCGCGGCCAAGACTGCTGAGCAGTCCTACAAGGAGTTCATGTCCAAGAGTGGTAAGCTTAATGTGGGAGCTCTCCGAGAAAAGAAGATCTTCTATGAGGGGAAAAACTCCAAAGAGAAGCGCCCCGTGTTTTACTTCATCGCACGCCTTATCATTGCTGACATCCAAGACATGGAGATGTTCCTATCTCTCGTCTTTCAGACGCTTGCAAAGCTTGGTGACAGGTCTTACGAGGTTGTGGTCGACCTCACGCAGTTCTCGCCAGCCAACGAAATCCTGCCCATCTTTGTTAAACAATTCATCAACAGCTTCCCACCCAACTTCATGTCTCTCCTTGCCAGGCTCTACTTGTATAACGTCAATACCGGCTTCCAGCGCTACTGCCGGCAACTTGGATTAACTCTGCCGCCGGCTATAGCAGAGGTCACATGCTTTATAACGAATCTCTCTGAGTTGTCTGAATACATCAACCAGCCTGACATCAGCCTGCCCAGGCAGACCCTAGAACTGGAGTCTGAATCAGGCGTTTCGTTCTCGCCCGTTACCTGCATCAATCCATCTGGGCAACAGATCCCCACCAGCATCAAGATCCTCCAAGAGTCACTATACATTAGCATGCTCAAGAAGCAGGAGGTGCTCGGGCTGACAACCTACTTCAATGACGTGTACCACGTCTCGCAAATCGAAGAAGTCTCCATCTCTTCATACAAGGACGAAAACTGTCTCGTAGTCAAGGTGAACCAGTCGCCCTCAGTGACCTTCATGAGTCCCAAGATCGATCTCATCTGCAAGGCTATCCGCAATGCCAAGGCACGTCACATCATGGCAAACCCCGGAGTCAATGAGCGCATCGTCCGCCCCAACAACGTGCCGGGTACGCTTCTGAACATGGCGCTGCTCAACTCTGGCAGTGAGGACCCCAATCTTCGGTTAGCATCTTACAACATGTTGTTTGCCCTTAGTGCAACCTTCAAGTTCGATGCAGGCAACCAACTGCTCATTGCCAAGGATCTATGCATCCCCGCCAACAACACGAGCTTCGTGCTGTCTATCAGTGAGAGGCTGGCCGTGACAGAGCCGCAGCTGACATTTGAGTTCCTCAGCGAATGCTTTGTGGGCATTGATAACTCCACCACGCCACTCAAACACTTGTGTCTCGAATACATGGCCCCGTGGCTGACAAATCTTATCTATCTGTCGCGTAATTCCTCGCTGGAGGGAGGCGGCGTTCATTCGCGCACCCGTGAGCTGCTGGGCATGATGTTTGATCTCACCGTCAAAGAGACAGAGATGGCCCCGTCTATCCAATCAAAGATCTGGCGCACCATCGGCCAAGTCGACGAGCTCATCGACATGGTGCTTGATACCATTGTCCAATACGCCGTCGAGCATGGCGTTGGCTCAGTACAGGCTGAAGTGCTAGCGGACACCACCGTGACTCTGGCCGCCGTCAACGTCCGTGCGGGTAAACTTGTGTCGCGGCTTCGCAAGTTGATCTCCAAGACGGCCATCAACCCCAAGCGTGTTCTGACTGAACATACCGCCTGGGTTGAAATCGGTGTTCTCGTGCGCTTCAACCTCATGCTGTCCTTCAACAACCGATTCATTGCCCAGCACTACCTCCCTGAGATCTTCCATACTGTCTCGGTACTGGCTTCATCGGGTCCTCCAATCATCCGGTCATCTATCCACGGGCTGATCATCAATGTTATCCAATCGCTTTGCACCTGCATCCCCGGCGATCACCCCAACTTGGCTACGCTGAGCAACCTGCTTGCTGACTTCTCGGAGCCCAAATTCAAGCTGCTGTTTGGACTCACCCGCAGCAACATCAACGCCTTCTCCCAGACCATCGAAGCGACTACTGACACGATGGAAGTGATGCCTCTCAGTTCGCTTGAGACGATTATCCATACGCTACTGGGTGTTATGACCTATGGCTCTGCTTCGGTTGACCAGAGCAATATCTGGCGTGCCCGTTGGATGAGTCTTGTCACAAGTACGGCTTTCCAGTTCAATCCAGCGGTCCAACCCCGTGCCTTTATCGTCCTGGGATGTCTTGCTCGTGGCGAAGTGGATGACGACCTGCTTTATCAAATACTTGTCGCCCTTCGTGGTGCACTTGAGCTGTTTGACGATGCTGACTGTAGCTTGATTGTCAGTATTGTATTGTGCCTGTCCAACATTGTTGAAAACCTTCCCGAGGATTCCCGATTCCTGCAACCCATGTTTTGGCTTGGCATCGCCTTCATCCAGATCGGCCACATGCCACTGGTCTCTAGCGCAATCAATCTGCTTGAAGTTGTGATCCGCCGTATGAATGACTACAACATGTTCAAGTCATACTCTCCTGGAAACGTCTTGTTGATGGCGCGAGCACCCTTCCGTAGTGTTGCCAACAAGCTTGACCAGGGCTCTGGGGTTAGCTTCGTAACGAACTTTTCCTTTGCCTTTGGCGGCATTATGCTGCGTGGACTGAAGGATTCCAGCACCAAAGCGTCAACCCTAACGGTCTTCAAAACCATGCAGAGCTTCACACTCAACTGCCCCACCAGCAAGCGCCCCGATCCACTCATCTTGGGCTACCTGGCCCCCCAGCTACCCCTCGCTGCCAAGAATGGCGATCTCAAAGAACTGCTGCAGTCTGCCGGCATCAAATACCACGTGGATTCCAACGAGCCCGCCGATACTTACCACAAGGTCCTCGCTAGGCTTAAAATCCCTGACAAGAACACCGCCCTCCTAATAATCGCCATGATTGCCGGTCTACTTCAACACACTGAATTTGAAGCAGAGTACCTGTTCCTATATGGCTTCCTGGCCGAGGCTGCCCTCGCCTTTCCTGAAATATTTGCCTTGCTGTAAGTTACTCCTCTTAACGCCACTAACCACATTAGCCAAGCACGTCTTCTTCCCAAGATGAACCAAGTCCTCACCAGCAACCAGACCGCTGCCATTATTGAGGCAGTCCAGTCTATCCTTTATACCGTCATCTCCAACCCCTACTACAAGGAGAACCAAGACAAAGATATTCTCGAAATGCTGGAGCCAATTGGTTTCCAAGGCCTGTTGGACTGTGCTGCCATCCCTGACCTGTCCAAAGATGATCTTTTACGCAATGCCAGGCTCGTCGCTGGCCTGGTCGAGAGCATTATTGTTTAATTAGCCCCGTCACTGTTTTTCACCTCCTTGTCGAGATACACCCCTTAAGTGTTTCTTATTTCTAACACCTTTTATAAATATCTGTTGATGCCTGCAGCTGTAAAGCGAAATTCCTCCGTTAAACCTTACCTTGAACCCCTTACAGTGTAGTCATACATGAAGCCGATAAAGTTACATCCCCATTACACGGTCACCTGGTTTTCAGCTCACTGATTCTAGCTCTGCATTTAAATTCGGTGCTGTGAAATTCCAGGAGCTCTAAGCCGTGGTCAAGTCGGCAGTGCTACCCTCACCAGCTTTATATTTCAAAATGCCTTAACATGCTAATTTAACCAAATGTCAGTTATTTTAACAATTTATTTAAAATAACAACCAAGTCTTATTCAAACTAAATGCTGGACACGCTTCAAATCTAACTTTCACCAATGCCCAGCCTGATCCAAGTAAGCTTTTCCCACCATCGCCAGCTGAAGTATCTGCCAGGTTGATAGTTATTATCCATGTACTCAAATTTCTGCCGCCACAGGTGTAATGCTGTGAAGGCAAGATCAACCTCTGGCCATTATCATACCTGTACTCGTCATCCCACATATCCATAAAAAGGTGTGCAAGCGTCACCGTAAGTTCTATAATGCCAGGAAGTTCACAGCTTAAGGAAACCAAGGGTGGTCAAATTCAACCCAACTCCCAGTCAGGGAAGAAAGATGATCCGAATCCAACCATGCCAAAACAAGCAGCAGGGTACCTCAGCGGGAACCGGGATAGCCCAGCAGCATGGATCAAGCTAGAAAACCCTCCATAACAGAACGGTACCCATGGCTTGGCTGCAAGTACTGAAACGGCCTCCAGTGAGAAACTTCCTGCCCCCGGTGAACATAACTGATACCCGGTCCTCTTCACTGCAAGGATGACGAGCCCTTTAAAAAAACCCTAACGGTCTCAGCTGGCAGCTGACAGGTCCCATCAGGGTTGCCAACGCTTACCCAGGGTTGTTGCAGCTGAACTAGCCATAGCTCAGCATTTGGGTTGGGGAAGATACCTTCCCAGAAAAAAATCTAGTAGAGGGGTTAAGGATAAGATGATCCTTATTGAAAAGCGTGGAGATTCTTATTCCGCAGTTAGGGGCTATTGGGTCACTAAGGGGGTAGCACCTGCATCACCAATCCAGATAAGCTTCGATCATGCTCTCGATAGGGGCTTTGTTGGGATCCTTATCGTAATTAGCCTCACTCCTTAAAATAAAGTAGGTGGTTCCACTTAGCGGGGAAATCCAGTGAGGGTATGACGTCAGATCCGACATGGGGCGACTTGATAAACGCCCCTGGATATTGTGAGATCTGTTGGTAACTGAAACATCCATTTTGGTTGCAAGGCTCCCCTGCTCCACCCTATCACCCTCAATAACTACAGGAACCTTGAAGCATCAGGAAAGATACAGGAAAGGCGGTTTCTGAGCAGATATGGTACAATCAGTCACAGTAGAGTTGTTCAGTGTTGCCCTTGGCATCCTCCAAGCACCAATGTAGTATGCATAACTGCAGCTACCTTGCTTAGCCCTGGAGTTGAGAATCCATCTGTGTGTATTCTGAGTTGGCTGCATACATTGGGTCCCTGGCTGCATAGCAGGCCTCTAGATATTTAACACCCCCTGGACTTGTGCCTGTTTTTCTCCTTGAGCCTTAGCACACCATTGTCCAAGAGAGAGGGTGACTGGCTTGGCAGGAATGGTCGAGGTAAGTTTGCCTTGCAGAACTCCTGATAAGCTGTCTGGGGTGCCAGATGCTAGGGTGCTGGGACAGAACCCAAGGCCAAAGTTAACTTCATCTCATAGGGTCAGAGGAGCTGCAAACACCTGGGTCATTATTTTAGGGGTTGGGCTGTTTCCCAATACACATGCTGCCCAAGCTGCAGTGTCGAAACAGCAGGGTCAACCCGCTAACAAGGTTCCAACTAAGCGGGTTCGTGACCCGCAATCTGACTTCCCAGTGACCTGTAGCCAAACAAGGAAGTCAACTTGACTTTCCAGAAATAGCAACACGAGCAAAGGATGATCCCATACAGTGGATGCCACAATTTAGCGTTTGACTCAATAACTAGATCAAGCCACCCCCTTCATCCCACCAAGTGATCAACACAATCATGTTCCTCTTATAATGATTCAGCGCAACTATATAATTCCTATCTTCAATTAAAGATAATTATCTAGTCTTCAAATATTTCCCCCTTGTAACTCTGCTAAAACAGCACAGTTACCACAGCAGCATAACACAGTTTGATCTTGAAAGGTTAACTGGTTACACCTTTTGTATTCAAAACAGTAACAACTCCAAGAAAGACTGATGTTTTTACATGGTAAACTGTCAGAATGAAGCTAAGGATCTTATCTTTCTACTGGGGAAAATATTGATATATACACAATACTTCATATTAAAGCAAAAGCAATTTAAAAGAGCATGGGCCAGATCTTCTTATATTGTTTTGGTAATGATATGAATATAGCTTTAAAGCTAATAAACACTTGAGTTTTCATTATAAAACATATCCCTTTTATCTAAACTTAAAGATAAGATCAAGAGCTTTGTTTCTGCACTTTAGTTTGTTTAAAGGGCTTGGTCCTTTAGGGGTTTACGGTAGTTTGGAGTTAGGTGTTATGTTAAGCGCTGTTTAGGTTTGTCGTAACTTCAGCTATCGGTTGGTTGATAGCTACTAATGCTTAACTTGACTACGACCTTATGTATTACTAAAGATTAAGCTAAGATAAATCTTTCAGCCTAGTGCATATAATAAATATAAGTGTATGTAATTCGATCTTTATTTGATCAATCAAGAAGAGAGTTATATAGTGAAGGAGGGATTTATGAGAGTCAATAGAACACCAGGATCCTCTGGTTACAGCCCAATTCCCTCTATTGCTTAGCCCAATATTAAATTAATGATTAGATGATCATCAGTTAATATGAACTCGGAATACAACCTAGTTGATTGTTTGGACTATTTATCATCCAGGGCAAGAGTGCCATTGCCCTTTGGTTCACCGAGCTTAATGGATTAGTGTGTGAATATGGTGACGGCTAGTTTATAGCCCATCATTTCACGACAAGGTTGGTTTTCAGGTTCCAGTGAGCTTTGAACCTCAGATTAAGTATATTTTGAATAGAACACTTTGGTATTTTATCATTTAAAAATATGTGGGCAAGTTAAAGTTGGATGAATATTTTTTCAATCAGTTTGCATTGGGTACAACACACCACCTCAAAAACGCCATCTCAAGAAACGTTGTTTCAAAATATGCCATCTCAAAATTTGGCTATCTCAATTTTATAGTAAAAACACCATTTCAATTTACAGCATTGCGGCTATGAAAAGTGCAGTTTAAAAATTTAGTTTTTGTGAACTCCAAAAAAACCCCAAAAAAATCCAAAAAATTAAAATTGAAAACCCATTTCTAGGCTTAAAAAGGCCTCAGAATTTTAAATCTGCGATAAAAAGGGGGTTGGTTAGAAGCAACAAGGCTGTGTAAAGGGCAAAAGTCAAAATATACACAAAACAACCATTTTCATCCATTATAGCTATGTCCTATACTTTAAAATAAGCAAATATTTGTATCAAATGCTAAATAAAAGTCAAAAAATGATAAAGCTGAAAAAATAATAAGTGCAATAGTTTATTGAGGAAGGTTCATACATTGGTTGACAGCGCTACTGAGATGGCCTGAAAATGCTCAAGTTTTCTATCCTTGGGATAGTAGGCAAGGACCACCTTGCTGATTTCAGTATATTTCTTTACCGCATTAGTCTGCTTGGGGGGGTTGCCCTTGATCTTCATGCCAGTCTCAAAGAGCCAGGCAAAGATGGCTTGCTGGGTTTTAAATGCACCATTATTTTGTTGAATTTGGGCTTCTGAACCTGGACTCTTGTTGCAAATTGGCTATGCTGCCCTTCAAAGGAAGAGGTGGTTTTATCAATTCATCTTTTACCTGCTTATAACAGTTCCAGGTGATTGAGTCACTGCCTTTTCTGATGCACCATGCTCCTTGAAATACTCCAACCCATTGAGTTTCAAAATACTCAATAAAGGGCGCAAAGGCTGCCTGGTTAGTAATGATATAGTGGTGGCAGAGGAGGGCGTCATAGACGGCATTTATTTCCTCCTTTCTTACTAGAGCAAGGGCAGCAAAGCAGTTGAACAAGTCCTTGGCCTTTTTTGTGCCTTCAGAGTTGACCAGCTCATGGAAATCTGTGCACTTTTGGAGGCGGTGGCAGAGTGCCTGGAGGAAGTGAAAATAGCATCCCTGAGGGAGCTCTTGAAGACTTTTGTGAAGGCATTTGCCTGAGCCTGTTCAAAATTCACTACCATCTATTCATAGTATGGTAGGCTTTCTGGCTGCTTCTTGGGGGTGATGATGTATTCATCCTGGGAGGGGGTCTTCTTCTTTCACACTCTAGTCTCCTTGGGCTCCTCTTCTAATGTGGGGAGAATCTCATCAAGCTTGTTCTTTAGGATAGTGAGAGCATGAACATATGTGTCCTGCTTCTTATTAGAAAGAAAATAAAACACCAGGGGAAGAACAAGATTTCTCACCTGCCCATGAATATTTCAAAGCTGGATGAAGAGCTTTGGGCAGGTGGAAAAGGTACCATCTTCAATCCAGGTCTTGCATTTGAGAAGGTTGTGTAAATCCTGGGATGTTGCAAAATAGATAATGTGCTTTTGTGCATTTGGTTCAACATCGTGGAGGAGGAATCACTCTTCATGGCAGGATATCCTCTGCTCTTCAGTTAAGATTAACTGGTCAATGGATGTTGCACTGACGCCTTCAGTGCTTAGAGCATACTATGATCAGTGAGGTATCTCTGGAGTTTAGAGGTGCCACCAACAGAGGTAAGTTGTGAATCATTCAGGTTAAGCAGGGAATTTTTAACCACCTCAGTTGAGGTTTGGTCCCTGCTGGTGGGAATCAATTGTCAAAGAAACCAGTGTATGAGTTGATGGAGGGGGTCAAAAGGCTCAGTGCAGTCATGGCCAATTGTTAAGGGTTTAAATCTTGTGAAGCCATATGTTGTAAGTCTTGCTGGGAACCCAACATTATCTTATTTGTAGTGATTTTGATGGATAGCTTTATTCCTGTCATTACAGCTGAAGCTGTACCCCTTGTACACAAAGCCAGCACCCCCTTCTTGGACATGATAGGATAGCTAAGAGGAAAGTTAGCAGGTATAGCAAAGGCGCCATTTCTGTTGCAAATGTTATGGCCCGTGTTGATATCCCACAGCTCAATTTGGTTTTCAACAGGAGCACCAGGCTCCTGATCCTGCTCCTGATCCTCCTCAGGCTCTGATATGAGATAATGGTGTCAATTGAACTCAAACAGCTTCTCTTGGGGGTCTGAGGGGGAGTACACAAATGGAGAGTGGGGAGGGGTAGGACTGTTTCCCTCTGGATCAGGGGAAGATGTGAGTGTCTTTGGAGGAGCTTTGGCCTTAGAAGGCTGCTTCTTTGGGGGTTTCTTGGCCTTTTTGGCCTTGGGAAGAGTGATTTTGGATTTTGAGGCCTTGGAGGCCTTGGGAGCAGCTTTGGCAGTTGACTTGGGAGGCATCTAAAAGTGAATTAGCATCAAAATATGAGCAATTTGGGGGTTGTTTTTAAAGAGAAAAATGTGATTTTTTTAATATAAAAGTATTACTTTTTTTTACATAGAATTGTAGAGGAGATCAAAAAATATATACTATCAGAATTTCAATGTTTTTCATTTTGTAAAAACAATTTTTATTGGCAGCACAAGTAGGCAAAACTTTGAGTTTTGACTAAAAACTTGCAGTTGAAATGGTGTTTTTGAGATGATGTAATTGAGATGCTGTAGCTCAAAAATATATAGATCTTTACCATTTTTATATTAAATTAAGAAATCTGCAATAGAGTTACCTCAACTGGGCCAAAGAGTAAAGCTTGAATTTCACAAAAGCTAGCTTCTACAACTGGGGTTAAAAAGTACACAGTTGTTTAGAGAAGGCCAAAAAATAAATATTTGCAAAATTTCAGTGAATTTCTTACATTTTTTAATACTATGGTTTTTTGTGGAAATGTACTTTTTAAAAGTGGAAAGCAAGAATTACAACTGGGGAATTGATATAGCGTAGTGTGGCGTCATATGTAATTTCCCCTTATTTTCCCCTATCTATTGTATGCATAAAATCAATTGGGTGATATGAAACCCAGTGGAATTTGAAGTGACGTAAATCAAAATGGCGTAATCACCTTCTTTCATATTAAAATCACTAATAAAATATTTTATTAAGGAAACTTCTATAAATGTATCCATGTATAGATAAGAGATAAATTACATATAGCAAAACTGGTTTTTTTACCCAGCAATGACAATCACTAGTAGGACTACCATTGTAGTGCACAAGGATTCTAAGGGTAAGGTTGGAGTAGCTGAACAGCAACTGGGGAACACAGCAGGACTATTTTCTCCTTACACAACAGAACTTCTCTATTTGAGCTCTGCAAGTAATCTAAGAATGTTAAGTTGGTTGTTATGTTCTATTCAATTATGTCTTTATTGGGGCTATCTCAGGGCCTTATATAGTTGGAAGTGGGGGGAGGGGAAATAAAGGGTGAGTAATCCTGACTAAAGTCTAGACTGGGCAGGAAATAAGCTATTCTTGAAGGGCTGAAACATTTTGGAGAATATTCAGAGAGAAAGGGCTTAGATTGGGTGGGATGTGAACATATAAACATGTGATCTTGGGGTCAGGTGGCTGCAGCAAAAGTAGGGCCAAATTTTTTAACTAGGTCTAGAACAGGGTTTCAGAATGTTCACCTGGGGGCCATGCTCATCATTAAGGGGCAGAAGGTCTGTGGTGATCCACATGGGAGCAGTTTTGCAGGCAAGAGTTGATTTGGCTTCAAATAAAGATGCAATGTTGAGAATTGATAGTGTGCTGTGGTTTTAAGACAGGTATAGGCCTAGTAGGGAGCATTGGCTACTAGGGAAGATAAGGCCTGCCTATTAGGTAACAATGGACTACTTGAGGCAAGTGTTGAACCAGATCAGCAGGGACCATTGGCTGCTGTGAATTTTTTGGTTGTTCTCCACCCATCAGGGACTTTTGGATGCTTGGGGTGGGGAGAGGATGGCCCTAGCAGGTAACACAGGCTGTCAGGGAAAGGGGTGGAGCTAAGATAGCTCTACTTGCCCTTGTGTACTTACATGAGGTCTGTGGGTAAGCACTCTACCTAACGGACTGGTAGGGTGTCCTTGTCTATGTCACCATGGGAGCTTTGGGGAGGTCCCAGAGTGATCATTAGAGGGCATGGGTATGCTCAGTGATTTTATCAGGGTAGTTGCTCAGGGAAGAAGCTGCAGAACCTGGTGTTATCAGGCCTCTGGGAAGTGAAGTCAATTACTTTGCAACTTAAAAGCTCAGGGTTAATCACCTGCGCAAGTAAAGACAACTGCACAGACATGACAATTGTCTGTGGTTGAATGGCCCAGGTGGAGGACACTTGTAAGGGGCCCAGCCAAACACCAGGGACAGGGTAGACTCATGCCTGGGTCTACAGGTACTGGTATCAGGGGCTGATCATAGGACTGAGGTGGTTCAGGCTCTACAGTGAAGACTAGTAAGAGGGACAGTATGATCACAGTGAAGATTAGTTGAGAGACTGGGAGGCCATTGTGAGGATTGGAACCAAGGCGGTTCATTGTGAGGTTTGAAACCAAGATGATTTATTGTGAGAATTGGAACCTAGGTGGTTCATGGTATTGACTGGACTGAGTGTTGACTGGAAGAATTGGTTGATTGCTGACTGTAAGGACTGGTCTAAGCTGATGGACAACTGGAGTGGACTGATTTCTGACTGAAAAGAGTTGCTTGCTAGACTGAGAAGGACCAGAAGATGTGGTTAAAGAACTTGCTGAAGGACCAGAAGATCATGGTGCATGACTAGCTATGAAACTGAAAGATGGCTTAGAAGGACTAGCTAGACTGGATAAAGAAGCTAGAATGCTGGTTTTGGTTTCTTATGAAAGGAAATATTAAGAAAGAAGCAGTTAAATAATGATTTAATGCTGCCAAAACATGATACTGTAAATTCAGAATCTAAAGGTAAAGATGCGGGATTGTCAAATTTTTTGCATGAACTCACCAATTTAATGGAGTGATTTTCATCCCAGAACAACTTACTTTTTTATATAAAAGGATGAAAAATATTCCAGTAAGTTGATGAGTTTATGCAAAAGAATTTGACAATCCCACATTTCTACCTTTAGATTCTGAATCTACAGTATAAATAAATAATTATCATATTACTTAAAAAAGAGAGGGAAAGAAATAACTTGTAGTGTTTAAAATGTATTTTATTAAGATCTGAATGAGTAATAATGAAGCCAGGGAAAGACCAGAAACAGGACAGAGAAACTGTGAGAACAGGTATTGCAATTTTGCTGAGAACAACTAGGAGAGGCAAAAGGCAAGCAATGGGCAAGTTCAAAGTTGAGAAATGCTGAGAAAATGCGGGGAAGCTCAGAGAAATGTTGAAGAATCAAGGGTTCAAAAATCCCCTATGTAAAACATAGGCAAAAGCACTTGAGTTTTGCCAGAGAAACATGATGAAAATCATGGCAAAACCGTTCAAAACACAGAGAAGTTGTTTATTCAGAGCAAGACAGCGCCGTGTTTGAACCAGGGTCAAGAGCAAGTCATTTGGGCAAATGGTTGAATCCAAGCATTTGATTGATTTCAGGTCAAAGCCTGTTTGATCAGTGTTTGAGGGCCTTAACTGAAGAGGTAAAGCCTAAAAAAATGAGGAGCAGAAGCAGAAAATTCAGGGCTTTCATTGGCTGAAGTAAGTTGAAAGATTTAATATATTATAGAGAGAGAAAAACTAGATAGTTTAAGCTTTGGAAAACCAGAGTTCTGAGAGAGAATTTGGTCTGAAACAAGGAGCTATAAAAGGGGAAGCTATCTGAGGCTTTTCAGGGACTGACACAAGTGGATTTCAAAGACTACAAGGACTACAGAGAACCCAAAAGCATAATACAAAGGTGCAAGAGTCCAAGATACTGGTGCAGAAGCCCAAGATAACCAAGCTGGAGTTGAAGATAAAGGAACTGGAGCCAAAGCAGAGTTCAGGAGCCCAAGACTCAAGTGCAGGAGTCCAAGACCAAGGTGAAGGAGCCCAAGTCCAAGTACAAGGAGCCCAGAATATTGTTGGAGGACTCCAAGGTATTGGTAAAACCCTATTGTTTCCTAGACCCTCAGGCAATATACCAGAAGGGCTATAAGGGGATCTTCCTTCTTACTGTGAATAAAATCTTATTTCAACCCCTGCCCAAAGTTCTAAGTAGCACAGATAACCCCCATGAGTGAATTGCCCCACATCTTTTACCCTAGTCAAGGGGAGGAAGATACCTATTGTCAAATTTGTAGAAGGGTTGCCACTAGTAAGACTTCTCAGGAGGAGTGAGAGAGGTTGACTAGGCACCTTGAAATGACAGATAGAGGACAGGAGTTCATTGGAAATGAATTCACTAGGTTGCTGAAAGACTGGTACATACCTACAGAAGGTTTGGCCCCAGCTGAAGTACAAGTGCATGGTGGGGATGCCCGCCTAGTAATAGGAAAATTATTAGAAGAGTTTGCACTGATGCAGGCTCATTATAAACGGTTAGCTAGCCAACACCCCTACTAGTAAATGACAACTCCTCCAAGCCGGTCCCTGGCTATGACCCAGGACACAATTTGGGGACTGGTAGCCAGGAACCCCACAAGGTCTCTATATCAAATTACATATTGGGGGGAATTGAAGAGCTACTAATTGCCTCAATGAAAGTCATCACAATGGGTCACTCTTCAACGCATCTGCAGTTAGCCGCAAGTACATTGATTAGTGGCTAATAGAAAATTGATATTTATGTTTCAATGGGTAACTCTCTAATCAAAAAAGCAAGAAAGGGAAGTAGTTCCCCTATACTTTTCCTTATATGGTAGTAGTCTGAATATGGTAATTTCTGCAGGTGGCACCCTGCACCACAACCATAGTGGTGTTATTTTAAGTTATTCTTAGTACATTGGTTTTCAAACCTGTTGAGATAAATGTATATTAGTGAGTTTAGAATTTATAGGTTCAGTTACAAAACAAATTTCAACTTGGCAGATCTAAATAGAAGATAATTTCACAGAAAATAAGCGCTATTTGGCAAATATGTCCAGTCATACAACAACCTACTCAAACTGGGGATGAATGCTTAACAATTCAACAACAAGTGTACCAAACACTAGAACACATGAGTTTCAGTCACAGAACACATCTAATATGTTTAATATGTTTTTTGTGAACGCATGAAACTCAGTCACAAAAGTTACAAACTCAATCCAACAATAAGCCTTAATAGCAACTGAAACATACAACATAAATATCAAGTATCAAAACACATGAATGGATCTATAATACTGTTATCAACTTGTCCTAAATAAGAATTTAATCTAGAATACAAAAGGAACTAAATATTCTGAGTGTCTGTTTTGGGATTAGAATCAATAAAAAACCAAATTTATCCAAACTCATGATTAACAGTGCAAATTTACAACCAAAAAATAATTAATATAGAAATCTAAAAATATAATTCAAAATAAACAGTAGTGACTACTAGATTTCATGGTACTATATATAGAGTGATAAAAATTATAATAAATAAATTATATAGATAAACTGTTTTAATTCTATTTTATTTTTATACCAAAATGGACTCATCCCAACAAAAGAGCCAATCAGAATGGATGTACATGTGGTGTCTTTGTGCTTGGCTCAGACCAGATACACCTCAGTTATTGTACCTAGTTTAACTTAATGAAATAAGCCTGTTGAAAATAGGAGACATCTTTATTTGAAAATCAGCACATCAACTTGTGGTCAATCTAGCACCAGAGAACCTAGTGGTCTGTTGCTAGATTAACCACAAGTTGGCGTGCCATTTTGAAAACAAAGACATGTCTTCTTTCAAACATTCTTATTTCATTAAGTTAAACTGGGTACACTAACTGAGGTGTGTCTGGTCTGAGCCAAGCACAAAGACACCACATGTACACCCATTCCAATTGTCTGGTCCTTAGCACTTGTAGTTTCTTATTTGTTTTATTGTAGCGCTTTGAAAATATTAAAGTTATAATAGAAAACAATAGAAAAAATATACATAATTCATCACACAGCATGAGTCTCTGAACTGTTTGATCTACATATAAACCCTAAGTGTGATTATTTTTTAATAAATTTGTACTCTGCACATAACTAACATACCAAGTTAAGAACAAATTATATTGTACTTGGACAAAAAATATACATGACAAAAAATGTTGTTCATGATACTAATATTGGGTTGGTTTACGCGCTCTAAAATAAATGATCTACATATAACCCATTAAAGTGGTTATCTTTTAATAAATGTGTACTTTGGGTCAAATTGACATACTGCTTTAAAAGCAAATTATGTTTTACTTGGACAAAACACATATATGACAAAATATGTTGTTCATGATACTAAGATTGGGTTTGTATATACAATAAATATACATAATATTGATATCAAATGATATTATTACTTAAAACCAATAAAAAATTCATAATTAAAAGCAGATGTATTTATTAAATCTCTATTTTATACAATAGATTATATATAGTTTATTGGGATATTTTTATTGGTATAAAAGGGGTTGGGGTAAGAACAAGGAAAACATGTTAGAATTGGAGGCAATGCTAAAGGAATTGGATGTGGTGGTGGCTAAAATCAAGGAGGTCAATCAAAAGGTGAAGGACATGCTAAAGGAGGTGATGTTAGAAGGCATCAAACTAGATAAACTTACTGTGAAGGCCATGAAGAAGAAGATTCCCAATAATACCAACAAACTTGCAACCAGGCTCCTTAATGTACAGAAAGATGTTCTTGCTGACCTACAGTTCAAGCCACAGGGGCTTGCAACTGCAGAGACGTGGTCAAAGGATCCTGAGATGTTTGGGCAACTAAAAAAATATAAAAACATAAACCAACAGAAGAAGACCAGCAAATATCAATTGAAAAGTCCCGTAAATCAGCCCCTGTAAAGGAAGCAACAGGTAAAGATATAAAAGGTAAAAAATAAAATATTAAATAAATAAAAAGATTATACTAACTTTTTTATTTATAGAAGAGAACAAAGGAGTAGTCTACCAATACCTAAAACCTTACATATCCCAAACCTTTTACAGCAACTAAGTCCCCCACATAAGGTGTCAGCTGGTCCTGACGCCAGCTGTCTGCTCCAAAATGATAAAAAATAGAAACAAATGTTGTAACTGTGCTGTTTTAGCAGTGTTACAAGGGGAAAAATATTTAGAAGATAGATAATAATCTTTATTGTGAGATAGTGATTATATAGTTCATATGAATCAAAGATAACAGGAACATGATTGGTGATCACATGGCTTGATGGAAGAAGGGAGTGGCTTGATCCTGGTAATGAGTCAAGCGCCAAAACAAGGTATTCACCAGGAAGGATCATCATCTGTTCATGTTGTTGGATTTGGTAATTTGGGTTGACTTCCTAGTCTGGCTTTGAGCAACCAGATAATCAGATTGCGGGTCACAAACCTGCTTGGTTGGAACTTTGCTGGCGGGTTGAGCCTGCGGTTTCAACACCCCCCCAACTGAAGGTTGGCCTCCTCTGGGGGCAGGTTATCAGGGAGGTTGTCAGGAGTCTAGGCGCTGTATTGAACTAGTTGCTGTTCTGTGGTGGGCAGGGCGGTTTCTCATTGTTTCTGTCTTGCTTTGCAGGGCCGTAGGCAATCATGGTGTAGGGTCTTGTCTTGCTTATGTTTTCCAAGCCCTTGCACAAGGTAAGTATTATTATTGTTTACCTTCAGAATGATTGCTGGCCCCACTTTTTCAGGTTGCAACTTGCTCTTGTCAACATTCATGACCCATACTTTGCCCCCAACTTCATGTCTATTGCGGATGGGGACAAATGTATTTTGCAGACGTTCATTCTCTTTTGCTGTTTGCTTGCTGTTAGCCTCTATTACTTAAGGGTGTGAGCATGGAGGGATTTCACTTGGAATTTCCAGTTTAGGTCCTGTCAATGCTTGAATGATATTTGGCTGTGTGCGGTATGCCAGTTCAAACAGGCTTTTTCCGGTGGATCTGGTCACTTGGGTTTAACACAAGAAGTGCAGTTGGTAGCTGCTTCCATCAGTCCTCAGGTCTCCCAGCAGTGAGTTTGGCTAAGGCTTGCACAAGGCTACTGTTAAGCCGCTCCACATGTCCATTGGCCTGTGGATGGTATGGTGTTGTCACAGTGTTCTTGACCCCGTTTTTGATGAGGTATACATTGGTGTCTTCAGAGGTCAATTCATTGCCTCCATTGGTTATCAGGAGTTCTGGCTTTCCAAACTTGCTGATTATCTCTTTGCCAATAAATTGTTGAACGTCATTGTCGGTGTGTGCCTTCACTGCTTGGGCTACTGGCCATCTTGTCGCAAAGTCAATGGCGGTGATAATGTATTTCTTGTCATTATGTTTTCCTGGCATGGGACCAACAATGTCAAGAGCCCATACGTTGAAAGTTAGCTGTGTGCAGATGGGAAGTACCAACTTTGGCAGGGCTTTGCTTTTGGCAAACTTTTAGCATACCTCACATTGGTCTAGAACTTCTTGAACATTGCAGTATAGGGTTGGTCACCAGGCCTTATATTTAAGGAACTTGTATAGATTTTGGCTCTTGGTGTGTCCAAGGTCTCTGTGATAGTGTAGAATGGTGTTGACTTGCTGATGTGTGGGAATGTAGGGAATGGTTGTGCCGTCAGTCATCTTTCTGTGAAGAGTCCTGTATACGTTAGCAAAGAGGTGTTTGTTCTTGATGACTGTTTCTTTTGTTATGTTGGTGGTGCCAGGGGGAACCCTTTGTCCTTTGTTTGTAGCACTAAGAGAGGCCAGTCTAGGTCAAGCCCATTCTCTCCTCTTAAAGCACAGACATACAGGTGGGACAGGGTGTCTGCCATGGCAAGCTCAGCCCCAGGCTTGTACTGGATGAGCATGTTAAATCTCTCCAATAGTTCCATCCACCGTGCTTGGTGGTGTGACAGATTTGCTTGAGTCTTAAAATAGATGAGTGACTTGTGATTAGTTAATGCTATGAATTCTTCCTGATGTTCCAGGTAACAGCACCATTTAATTAGACAGTGCACAATAGCCAGCAGTTCTTTGTTGTGGATAAGGTATTGACACTCACCATCTGTCAATTTTTGCAATTCATAAGCTACGGGCAGGAAGTCACTGTCATTATTTTTGATTTGTAGTACTCCCCCAATGGATGCATCTGAGGCGTTGGTTTCCATTTGGTATTCCCCATCACGTTTGGGGTATTGTAGGATGGGAGCTATTGTGAGTTTCTCCTTGAGGCGTCTAAAACAGGGGTCACATTGGAGGGTCCACACAAACTTAGACTTGGCGCCTGTTATGGTAGATAAGGGGGCAGTCAAAACGCCACAGTCAGGTATGAAGAATTGTACATAGGCCACCATTTCCAAGAAGGTGTGGAGTTCCAACTTATCCTTGGGTGGTGGCATCTTGCAGATAGCCTGTATCTTTTGAATGTTGTGTTTGATGCTGTCTTTTGAGACTATGTGTCCCAAGAAGGGTAGTTGCTCATAGAAGAACTGGCACTTGGAGGGTTTGGCCAACAGTTTGTGTTGTGCCAAGGTAGCAAATACTGCCTCTAGGTCTTTGTGGTGTTGTTCCACCAAGGGGCTGCAGAAAATATTGTTGTCAAGATACACTAGGGCGTGATTGCCTATGTGGGGCGCAAATACTTTGTTCATGAAGGTTACAAAGGTGGACGGGGCATTGGTCATGCCAAAGTTGAGCACCACACATTTGTAGGAGCTGTATTTAGCGTGGAAGGCTGTTTTGGGGATGTCTTCCTCTTTAATAAGAATCTTATTGTAGCCTGCCGTCAGATCAATCTTGGAGAAGACTGTGGCTCCTCCCAAGGCATCAAAGAGGCTGTCAATCAGTGGCAGTGAGTAACAATTCTTAATGGTAACTTGGTTTAGGGCGCGGTAGTCTGTGACCAGACGTAAGGTACTGTCCTTCTTGGCCACAAAGAATACAGCGGCCTCAAAGGGAGACTGTGAGGTGCGGATAAGTCCTTTTTCCAATGCCTCCTTGAGGTAGGCGCATAAGGTGTTGTCTTCATTTTGGGTCAGCCTGCAGATAGGGCGCGCCTTGGGTAAAGCCCCCTTGAGTTGAATGGAGTGCTGAATATGCTTTTCAGGGGGCAGCCCAGGTAGTGCTTCCTTGAATATTTCCAGTGGCAGGCTACAATGTTGCAGTCCAGCAGCGTGGAGGTATCCTGGTGATCCTTGAAGTGTATGATATTGTACTAGCAGGAGTCCCAGTCAATTTTCTTCAGGTCTTTCTTCTTCTCCTGGGTCTCTATGATATGTACAAAGACATGGTTGCGTAGCAGTTGGTCCACAGAGTCAGGGTAGATCTGGTAGTTGACACCTTAATGCTTGATGGTCAATACTGAGGTTGCCCAGTCTACATGAGGATTGTTCTTTTGTAACCAGTCTAACCCCAGTACAATGTCAAACTTTGGGAAGTTGATGACGGGACCTTGAATGGTGGTTTGGAGGTTCTCAAGCATGACAGAAAAGGGGGCAGTTTCCTTTGTCACAGAAATGTGGTGTTTGTCAGCCAGGACTACATGTTTAGTACATGAAGGATTAGTGGCAAGCTTGAACTTATCCACAAAGCTACTGTTGACCAGGGTTTGGTCTCTGTCCAAATCCAGAAGTGCTGAGCCTGTGTAACTGTGAAAGCAGAAATGATAGGACATCAATTTATTGGGATGTCTGGCAATGGTGTACAGTACCAGGTCCTCCAAGGGCACCTGGATCATTGGGCATTGGTCCACGTCCTCAGGTTGTTATTCATTATTGGGCAAGTCAGGAGTTGCGTGGGGAGAGCTTGGCTTGCTTAGTGCTCTCCCTGGGCTTTTCCCTCATCTTGGTTACCTTGCGTGGCGTTGATATGGAAATGGGTCTGGTTTGACTGGCCATTGTTTCCATTTCCCTGTCCATTTAAACCTGTGGTTGGCGTTGTTTCCATTGCCTCCAGGAGGTGGTTGAGAGGAGCGCTGGTCTGGATGGAAATCCTTGGGTCTTTCTTGTTTCCCAGTTTATGCCTTATGTAGTGTGTTGGATGTTTGCTCCGCTTTCTCTGCTTCACGGTACAGGCTTTGCAGGTTGGTCACCTGATCCAAGTTCACATGTCTCATCACGTGCAACTTAAGAGCGTTGTAGTACATGAGGTGTGTGGCTGCAGTATCAAAGGCCATGTCAGATGGTGCACAAAGACAGAGTTTCTTGTAGGTGCAGGTGAGTTCTTTTACAGTGCCTGTCTGGTTCAGGTTCTTTACTTGGCGTATGATCATGAGCGCTGTATCTTTAAGCACAAATCTTGCCAGGAAGTCTTGCTTAAAGGTATCCCAGTTCTTGTTGGTGTGCTCTTCATGCCACTTGTTGCACCAGGTGCCAGTGTCATGGGTCAGGAAAATGAAAATTTCTGCAATCCAAAACCGCTGTGGGCATTCTATCTGAGCCAGCTTGCTCTGGGCGGACTGGATCCATGCGGCAGTGTTGCTGTTGTTGGCCTCAGAAAAGGTTCCAAGGCAGCACTTTGTAGTCTTTGAGCTACATAGGCGGGCATGGTGGTTTTGTTGGCTGGTTGTGGTATCAAGGAGGGTGCCTGAAAGAAACCTTGTGCAGACATGGCATTGAAGGCGGGAAGCAGGATCACCGTGTTTTGGTATAGGACAAAACCATCAGGTATTTTGGCACCAGGAGTGTACGGAGTCCAGTCAGGCGGGAGGCCAGACATAATTCTGTTGAGGATTTTTTGGCCGCAGCGTGTGCGGGCAACAGGCGAAATTTTTCAAGAAAAGGTAGGGTGGAGAACCTACCTGTGCTACCAATGTTGTAACTGTGCTGTTTTAGCAGAGTTACAAGGAGAAAAATATTTAGAAGATAGATAATAATCTTTATTGTGAGATAGTGATTATATAGTTAATGTGAATCAAGGATAACAGGAATATGATTGGTGATCACACGGCTGGATGGAAGAAGGGGGTGGCTTGATCCTGGTAATGAGTCAAGCGCCAAAACAAGGTATCCACCAGGAAGGATCATCATCTGTTCATGTTGTTGTATTTGGTAATTTGAGTTGACTTTCTAGTCTGGCTTTGAGTGACCGGATAATCAGATTGCGGGTCACAAATCTGCTTGGTTAGAACCTTGCTGGTGAGGTCAAGCCTGCGGTTTTGACACAAATTACTCTATGAAGTTAGAACAATACTCAAAGCTCCAACAAACCCCAAATGACACTGAATGGAAAGTCTTGGCTTTGGCTGTGGCCCCTAACCTCTACATCAACCATTATGTTACACCCCCAAAATTCTGCAAGCTCTTTGTCCTCCCTGTCTGGGACTTTCTCAACACCATTCCATATCAAAACTTACCCAGAATGAAGAGAGGACAAGAAGAAGTACATTTCTGTTTCCTGACCAAACACACAATATCCCACATTCTAAAAAATTTTAAATAAAAAATAACTGACCTTATCAACAGTTTATCTACTGTCCTGCTGTCAGGAATATTCCTGACATAAACCAGATTCTTACTGGAGGGCAATGTTGGAAAATAATAGAGGGATGTTCTGTTAAAAATGAAAAATTCAATGAGGATTAACCCCCTTTAATGGGGGAAAATAAAAATCAAACAAAGGAAAAAACAGAACTTAATGGACGCTGGAATAATTTATCATCTGGACAGGCACCTGCCATGCCCGCCAGCACCCAGCCAGCTGCCAGCAGGCCTCCTGCCAGCCTCTCACCTGCCCACCTGTCCCCCACCAGCCTCCCAGCCGCTAGCCAGGGCCCTGCCAGCCACCTGCTTGCCCTCCCAGCTGCCAGCAGGCCCGCCGCCAGCCCCCAGCCCACCTGCTTGCCCTCTGGGTCCCAGTTGTCTGCCAGCCACCCACCTGGGTCCCAGGCCCCACTCCCCAGCCAATCAGAAGTCCTCACCAACCATAACCAATCAGAAAAGTCCCCAATGGAAGGGCAAAAATTAGGGAATAATCCCTGCTCTTCAGAAGAAGGGAAAATTCAAGCTTTAAATTTGAGCAACAATTCTACCTTAAACCAATGGGATTATGAGACCCAAATCACATGGTTGGGTCCAAACTTCAACCAAACTATGCCCTTCAAGACAAAAATAGATTCTGAGAGTACCTTGAGTTTTTCCCACCACATGACCTCATGCCCACAAGAACCCATTGGTCCCAGTCAAGAATTTCTAAACCAACAACAGATTGCAAAAGAACAAGGGCTTTGCCCTCTTCTCAAAAACCAATTCCCACTCTCATCTTCCAAACTTTTGGGATCTCCAATCCCCTGTTTTCACTCCCACATGCAAAACTTTGTACAGTGGGAGACACTATAAATAAAGGATTCCTCCTCGGTGGTAGCCTGTGCTATTATTGAGTTTAATACCCTCAATAAAGCTAATCTTACTTAAACCTTAAGTCCACTTTAACTAGTTTGCCCCAGCCAAACCCCTCTAATCCAAGGAAGATGAATCATCTCATCTTCACAGCTGTGTTACAACTTGCCTTGGGATTGGGGGCTACCAACAGGGATCAGAGTTCTTTGGACCTTCACAAGAAGGGCTAGGTCATAGCCACCACTATGACACTGGGCAACTCAACTCTTCCCACACTGGTTCCTGACCTCCCCTCATATCTCCACACTCCACCCTGTCCATTGTGGTGTACACCTCCATGTTCTATGTGTTAACCTAATTTGCGGGGAGTTTTGGAAGGTACAACATCCATGCCAAGGTCTTCCACTGGTTGATGACTATCTATCCAATTTTCACTGCTCTGACTGGCTTCCAATTTCTAATCTCCTGCTATACCTTCTGCAAGTAGTACCTACTGTATCTGGGTATTGCACCTGCCCGCTGTTGTGGGTGTCCTTGAAGACTTTGGGGCCTCCTGGTGCTCCAACAAGACTGGAATACCACCAATCATGGGAAAAAACCTTTTCTACCACATCCCTTAAAAAAATAAGTCCCCTATACAATAAATTTTGTCAGTTCTCAGTCCTGTTTGCAAGGCAGGGACTTCACTTGATTGCTTACCTAGGTCTTTTTGTACTGATGTGGATTAAAGCATAATCACGTGACCTGTCTGATGTAATAATAAAGCTGGATTAAATTAGACATTTACTAAACAGGGAAAAAATTGCCCCTGGGTACATCTCAATCAAGCATGTTATTCAGGGTGCAGTTATTCTTGCCGCCACATATGGGATGGCATCTCCACTGAAAAACATCCTCCTGTCCAATTATATCACAGTGCTCCTGTACTCAAGCCACCACAATCTATATAGTACAGGAGCAATATCAACATACACTTTAGCAATATAAAATGCTAGTTTATTTCAACATCAAGTCCTGGAATTCTGCCACTCACACCCCAATAAAGCTCCAAACCCAAATAAAATTTTTAAATTATATATATATATAATTTCTTTAAAATCTACTCTAATCAAACTGTCCATATTCAACAAATAAATACATAATAAAAAATAAATATTTCTGTGTGTTCATTCATTCATCCTTCTTTGATTTGCTAATTTTTATTATACATGACAGTATACAATTGGGATGATATAAAGAACGCCAATATAAACTAAACTAAATAAAATCTAATATAAAAATAATTAATTTTATGTGTTATTCATTCATTCAATTATTCATTCATTTAGCTTTGCTTTGTTAATTTTTATTATAACTGATGGTATACAATTGGGCTTGTATAAATAACGCCAATATAAAATAAACTAAATAAAAAACATTAAAAAATAAAATGCAAAAAACATTTGAAATAGCTAAGCCTTTAATTGATTGGCTGATGGGAGAGGCACACAGGGAGAAACAAATCAGCGTGGCCATAAAATTTAGCCACAGTTTCAGCTGGGAGGGTATGGACACCAACCTGCAACAAATTGAACCAATCATTGGTCCCAGGTGGCGCCCCTTTCTTGACTACTAGTTTGAGCCACCCAAAGACCTCCTGAATAGGGTTTAGGAATGGGGAATAAGCAGGGATAAATAACAGATGCAAATTTGATGTGGCCAATTGTTAGGAGCCAATTTCTACACATGTATCAATTATTGGAAATTCTCCTAGAATATCTGCCACCTTGTGAAGTCTGACGTTATCTAGCACAATGAAATCAGTGAAGCCCAGGCTTGTGTGCCTCAGGTGCTCCCAAACCAATTGAATAAATTCCAGAAAGGTCACACTATTATGGGAACCCTTGATCATCTGGTATAGTTCAATAACAAGGGGACCAAGAAAAGCTACCATTTATTAGGCAATAGAATGCACAGCCGCACACTGGGACAAGTTGTTCTTTTTGCCTTTGGAGAGGTAGCCATATCCAGTGTGCATGGAGGACACAAAGGAGGACTTGTCAATGTAGTAGAATTTGACAGTTACCTTCTCCTTGAGAGCAGTGAAAGTCTTGGTGTATTTCTGGCAGTATTCAATGTTGTCTGGGCTATTGCAGTTATAGGGAGATATCCCAAGTTTTTTCCAGGAGAATCTCAAACTCTTTACAGCCTGATATCATGTGGAAATTGAGGCCTCAATCCCAAAAGTGGACTCAATCATTGACAGAATATTTTCCTTTTCAAGATGGCAGTTTTTATTGATCCACTCCTGGATTGTCCACAGGTGTTCCTTGACCAATAGGATCAGTTGGCACTTGGATTTCTTTGAGTAGGACAGCACCTGTTTTCAGGTAGGTTTTGAAGAGCCTATGGGTGGTTTTGTCTGGAATCCTGACAATGGCTGTGGCCTTCTTGTAGTCTGGTATCTCCTCCATGAGTCTCTTAAAGTTCTTGCGGGTGGAGTCAGGGATGATGTGATACTTTGGCTTTTTGGCGTTGGGAAGCAACTCCACAGCTCATCCACAACACAGGGCATAGGCACTTGACTTCAGAACGCAGCAATCTTTTTCAGAACTTTCTGCCTTTTTTTGTTTAGAAATACTGTGGCTTGTTGTCCTCATCTTCCCCTTTGTTATCACTCATGTAAGGCTTGTATGTGGTGTCAAGGACAGGCTTCACCTTCTCCATAATGATAGCTGGAACACCATTGCAGCAGTATACATGGTTGTATAAAAAGGACACCCTCTTGGTAGTGACGTCATTTACTGTTTTGGTGGTAATGACCTTGGTGTATTTTCTGGTCAGCTTCTGGATCCTGGGACTTATGATCTGTGCCCTTGCACTCTGTTCCCCTTGAGCTGGTTGTGTCAGTGCAACCTCATTATTGAGCTCTCCTTCCCCATCTCCTTCCTGAGTAGGCAATTGTGTTGTATTACCTCTGTTCTTTGACCCTCTGGGGCAACCACAACCACAGCGCACAATGAGTCCATTGTTATTCTGTTGTTGTGAGGCTTTCATTTTGATATAAAAATAAAATAAAATTAAAATCAGTTTATCTATATAATTTATTTATTATAATTTTTTCTCTCCATATATAGTAGCATGGAAGCTAGTAGTCACTACTTCTTATTTCAAATTATATTTTTAGATTTATATATTAATTATTTTTGGCCGTAAATGTGCACTGTTAATTATGAGTTTGGATAAATTTGATATTTTATTGATTCTAATCCCAAAACAGACACTCAGAATATTTATTTCCTTTTTGTATTCTAGATTAAATTCTTATTTAGGACAGGTTGATAACAGTATTATAGATCCATTCATGTGTTTTGATATTTGATATTTATGTTGTATGTTTCAGTTGCTATTAAGGCTTGTTGTTGGGTCAGGTTTGTAAATTTTGTGACTGAGTTTCATGTGTTCACACAAAATATAGTGTTGTAACTGTGCTGTTTTAGCAAAGTTACAAGGGGAAAATTTTTGAAGACTAGATAATTATCTTTAATTGGAGATAGGAATTATAAAGTATAAGTGACTCATGGATAGTAGGAACATGATAGCGTTGATCACATGATGGGATGATGAAGGGGGTGGCCTGATCCTGGTAATGAGTCAAGCGCCAAAACAAGGTATCCACTGTAAGGGATCAGCTTTTGTTCATATTGTTGGATTTGGAAATTTAAGTTGAATTCCTAGTTTGGCTTCAAGTGACTGGATAATTGAATTGCGGGTCACAAACTTGCTTACTTGGAACCTTGCTGGTGGATTGAGACTGCTGTTTCAACACCCCCCCCCAACTGAAGGTCAGCCTCCTCTGGTGGCAGATTGTCAGGGAGGCCATCAGGAGCCCAGGAGCCATACTGGACTAACTGCTGTTCTGTGGTGGGCATGGCAATCTTTCATTGTTTTTGTCTTGCTTTGCAGGGTCTTAGGCAATCATGGTGGAGAACTTTGTCTTTTTTGTGTCTTCCAAGTCCTTGCACAAGGTAAGTGATGTTTTTTTACCTTTAGGATAATGGCAGGGCCCATTTTTTCTTGCTGTAATTTACTCTTGTTGTTATTCACTACCCAGACTTTGTCACCAACTTCATATTTGTCTTGGATGGGGACAAAGGTATTATGTAGATGTTTTTCTTTTCTTTCTAGTTGGTTCCTATTGGCCTGTATGGCTTGGGGATGCAAGAAGGATGGAACTTTACTGGGCATTTTCAGCTTAGGTCCTGATATTGCTTGGATGATATTGGGTTGTGTTCCATAAACTAGCTCAAAAGGGATTTTCCAAGTGGATCTGTTCACACAGGTCTGGCATACAAGCAATGCAGTTGGTAGCTGCTTCCATCAGTCCTCAGGTCTCCTGGCAGTGAGCTTGGTCAGGGCCTGCACTAGGCTGCCATTCAGTCTCTCCACATGTCCATTGGCCTGAGGATGGTAAGGTGTTTTCACTGTGTGCTGGACCCCATTCTTGATGAGTTATACATTGGTATCTTCAGAGGTCAATTATTTGCCTCTGTTGGTTATCAGGAGTTCTGGCTTTCCAAACTTTCTGATGATTTCTTTTCCTATGAACCGCTGTATGTCATTGCCTGCATATGTTTTTACTGCTTGTGCCACTGGCCATCATGTGGCAAAGTCTATTACAGTAATTATGTGCTTCTTTTCATTATGTTTCCCTGGAATGGGGCCCACAATGTCTAGTGCCCGTAACTTGAATGGTAGCTGCAAACAAATAGATAGTACAGACTTAGGTGGGGTATTGCTTTTTGCAAATTTCTCACATACTTTGCATTGGTCTATGACTTCCTGGACATCCCAGTATAGGGTCAGCCACCATGCTTTATGTTTGAGGAATTTGTAGAGGTTGGGGCTTTTTTGTATGTCCTAAGTCCCTGTGGTAATGCAGGATTGTGTCAACTTGCTGATGTATGGGAACATAAGGGATGATGGTTCTGTTGGTCATTTTTTGATGTAAAGTCCTGTGCACGTCTGCAAATAAATGTTTGTTTTGATGGCTGTTTCTTTTATTAGGTCTGTGATACCAGGGGGAAGCCCTTGTCCTTTGTCCAGAGCACTAGGAGAGGCCAGTCTGGGTCAAGCCCATTCTTGCTTCTTGTAGCTCTGACGTAAAGGCGTGAGAGTGTGTCTGCCATGGCAAGTTCAGGACTAAGCTTGTATTGTATGACCATATTGAACCTCTCCAGGAGTTCCATCCAGCGGTCTTGACAGAAAGAGAGGTTCACCTGTGTTTTGAGAGTGTATGTTAGTGACTTGTGATCTGTCAATTCTGTGAATTTCTCTTGTTGTTCTAGGTAACAGCACCAATTGACCAGGCAGTGCACAATTGCTAACAATTCCTTGTCATGTATAGGGTATTGGCACTTGCCATCTGTCAGTTTGTGTGATTCATAGGCTACAGGCAGGCAGTCATCATCATTGGTTTTATTTTGTAGTACTGCCCCAATGGATGCGTCAGAGGCGTCTGTCTCAATTTAATATTCCCCATCACTTTTAGGGTATTATAGAATGGGTGCTATAGTGAGCTTCTCCTTAAGATGTCTGAAGCAAAGGTAATGTTGGGGGTCCATACAAACTTAGATTTGACGCCAGTTATGGAGGACAGGGGTGCAGTCAGGATGCCACAGTTGGAGATGAATTATTGTACATAGGCAACTGTGGAATTCATGTTTACCAGTCCCCAAAGTGTGTCCTGGATTGTAGCCAGGGACCAGCTGGAAGGGATTGTCATTCTCTAGTAAGGGGAAATGTATCTCAGAAATATATATAGGGGTCAAAATGGGCTTTTATTCACTCTCAGAAGGAAGATCCCCTTAGAAACCTTCTGGCATATGGCCCGGGGGGTCAAGGAAACAATATGGATTTTCCAATACTTGGAGTCCTCCAACAATATCTTGGACTCCTTGTACTTGGTCTTGGACTCCTGCACCTTAGCCTTGGACGTCTGATCCTTAAACTTGGACTCTGCCACCTTAAACTTGGACTCTGGCGCTGCGCTTAGGATCCAGCTTCTTATTCTTGGGCTTCTGCTCCGCTATCTTGGGTTGTATCAGTCCAACCAAGCTCCTGCTGGTGATCAAAAGGCTTCTAAAACCTCTTGGCAGAAACTCAAAAGGCCTCAGAAAGATCCCGTTAAAGACCTGGAAAACCCCTGTAACTTTCCAGCCAGCCACCTTCTTATAGTGTTCTTTTCCCAACGGTTTTGCCTTCAAAATGGCTTTCTTCATAAGCTTACACCATTGCCGTTCACTTTTCCCTATAATAACTTAAGCTTACATACTTACTTTCTCAAAAGTTTAAAGTGTTAATTCACTATTTCCTTGCTTATACTTTAAGCTTTTGGCTTCCAACCAACCATTTTCATCAGGAAACCTTCCAGAACTCAACCAATGAATGCAGAGCACAGAAATAGACCATTTCTGAAGTTCCACTGGGATCTAACTAGGAAAATAATTTCCACAGCTCAAACCACTCAAAGCAACAACTCTTTGCGCACTAAAGCATTAACTGGTCCATTATTATGGCACCAGTTCTTCCTGCATTCAACCTAAATCCATTTAAATAGTAGAATACTATTTAAAATGCTCTTTCTGGACTTCTTCAACGTTTTCCCCATATATTTACAAATCTTGTAAGATCCAAGGAAAATGTCCCACCAAAACAACTTTGTATCCCGCTCTCATAGCAACATACCTTTTTCTATCCTAGGAACTTAATAAATAAATATCTTACCCACACTTCTATCCATATTCCTTCTGGATTTTAATATAAAACCAAGGCAAAACATTCCACATCTTCCCACTTTTGAAAATCAATTTTGCAAAATCTTGTCTCATTTCTCTGGACCACTAGTTCTTCATCATTATCTTCTGATCCTTCAGCCAGCTCACACCCATCTCTTCATATTAACCAGCAATCAGTCTATCTTAGACAACAAACATCTCATTCCAGTCTTTCAACATCTTATCAGTCCTCTGGCTACTCCTTTATTATGACCAGCTACTCCTGCATCATGATCTCTGAACCCTTTAACTTATCCTCACTAGGAACCATCTTGGTTCCACCTGCACAATGAACCATTTTGGTTCCAAACTTCAATATGAACCAACAGTCCCTCAACTAGTCTTCACTGCAATCAAACAGTCCTTTTTACTAGTCTTCTCTGCTGATTCTGTGAACCACCTTGGTTCTTTATCTCAGTCCCCGTTACCAGAACTTGTAGACCCAGGCATGAGTCTACATTGAACTGGCTTTTGACTGGGCCCTTGCAAGTGGCACTCCACTTAGACCATCCAACCATAGATCAATGTCTATGAGTTGTTTTTACTTACTCAGGTGATTAAGTCTGGGCTTTCAGTTTCAGAGTAATCAGCTCTAATTCCCAGAGGCCTTATCAAACCAAGTTCTGCAGCTGCTTCCCCGAGCAAACCGCCTTGGTGACACCTCCAAGCAAATATATACCCTCCAATGCTCACTTTGGGTTCTCTCCCAAAGCTCCCATAGGGGCATAAACAAGGACACCCTACCAGTCTGTTAGGTAGGATGCTTGCTCACAGACATCCTGTAAGTATATCAGGGTACGTAGAGCCCTCAGAGCTCTTCCCCTCCCTGGCAGCCAGTGTTACCTGCCAGGGGTCCAAAACCTTCTCCCCCCAGACAGACAAAGTTCCCTGCTTGCTATCTCAGTCTTCACCCTTCTGCAGCCCCAGTTTCCTGCTAGGTGAAGAACTATAGTCCAAAGCAGCCAATATCTTCTGCTGGGTGGAGGCAACATCTGCCTCTGGTAGTCCTTTGTTACCTACCAGCTAGGCCTTACTTACCCTAGTAGTCCTATGTTACCTACTAGGCTCACCTTACTTACCCCTAGTAGTCCTATGTTACCTACTAGGCTTCTAGATGCAACAAACAACTAAACTTTTGCTTGGCCAACATTAGCTCCACCTGCAAATCACCAAACATGTGGACCATCACAGCAACCATTACCAAGAATGTGTGGAGTTCTGATTTTTCCTTTGAAGGTGGCATTTTGCAAATGGACTGGATTTCTGGCTATCAGGCTTAATGCCATCCTTTGAAACAATGTGTCACAGGAAGGGCAACTGTTTGCAGAAGAACTGGTATTTGGAGGGCTTGTCTAGCAGCTTATGTTATACCAGAGTAGCAAAAACTGCCTCCATGTCCTTATGGTTTTGTTCTACTGAGGGACTATAAACAATAATTTGTCCTGGTATACCAAGGCATTCTTGCTAATGTGGGGGGCAAACAACTCATTTATGAAGGTCACAAAGGTTGACAGGGCGTTTGTCATTCTAAAGTTGAGTACCACACACTTGTATGAACCATATTTAGTGCAGAAGGCTGTTTTGGGTATATCTTCCTCCTTGATACAGATTTGGTTGTAGCCTGTGGTTAGGTTGATCTTGGAGAAGACTGTGGCGCCACTCAGGGCATCAAAGAGGTTGTCAATGAGTGAGAGTGGGTAAAAATTCTTGATAGTGACTTTTTTTAGGGCTTGGTAGTCTATGAATAGGCGCAGAGTATCATCTTTCTTTTCCACAAAGAATATGGCAGTGACAAAAGGAGACTGTGAGGGGAGGATAAGAACTTTTTCCAACGCCTCCTTGAGGTAAGCACATATGTTGTTGTCTTTGTTTGGGGTAAAGCAGTAGATGGGTTGCACCTTAGGTACAGCTCCTTTGAGTTAGATGGAGTGTTGAATGTGTTTCTAAGGCGGCAACCCTGGTATAGCCTCTTTGAAGATTTCTGGATGGTGGGCTACAATTTTTCAATCCTGAGTTGTGGTGATGTCTTGGTGGTCCTTGAAGTTTATAATCTTGTACTGGCAGGAGTCCCAGTCAATTGCCTTGAGGTGCTCCTTTTTTTTGAGAGTTTCTGTAATACGCACAAAGATGTGATTGCATAGAAGTTGGTCCACCAAGTCAGGGTAGATCTGGTGGTTTACCCCTTAATTCTTGATGTTCAATACTAAGGTGACCCAGTCTACGTGAGGGTTATTCTTTTGTAGCCAGTCCAGTCCCAGCACAATATCAAACTTGGGGAAATCAATGATGGGGCCCTGGATAGTGGAATGCAGGTTCTCTAGCATGACAGAGAATGGAGAAGTTTCCCTTTTCACAGTGATGTGATGCTCATCAGCTAAAACCACATTCTTAATCTGCAAAGAATTAGTGGTCAGCTTGAACTTGTCTACAAAGCTGCGGTTGACTAGGGTTTGGTCTGCGCCCAAGTCCAGGAGTGCTGAGCCTGTGTAACTTCAAAAGCAGAAAGAATAAGATATCAGTTTATTGGGATTTCTGGAAATGGTGTAAAGTACTGGGTCTTCTGAGGGTACTTGGATCATTGGGAATCAATCCACGTCCTTGGGTTGGTACTCATTTTTGGGCAAGTTGGGAGTTGTGCGGGGAGAGCTTGGCTTGCTTAGTGCTCTCCCCGGGCTTTTCTCTCATCTTGGTTGCCTTGTGTGGCAGTGACACAAAAATGGGTACAGTTTAACTGGCTGTTGTTCCTGTTTTCATGCCCATTTGAACCTGTGGGTTTGTGGTTTGAATTGTTGTTATTGTTCCCAGGAGGCAGTTGGTTGAAGCTTCCAGTTGGGTGAGAATCCTTGGGCCGCTCTCTTTTTCCAGTTTGCGCCTTGTGGAGAGCATTGGACATTTGTTCTGCTTTCTCTGCCTCACAATACAGGCTTTGCAAGTTGATCACTTGGTCCAGGTTTACATGTCTCATTACATTTGACTTGAGTGTGTTGTAATACATGAGATGGGTAGCTGGAGTGTTGAAGGCCATATCTGAGGGGGCATGTAGTTGGAGTTCCACATATTCTTGGGTGAGCTCCTTCACTGTGCCCATTTGAGTTAGATTCTTTACTTGGCGTATGATCATGAGTGTGGTGTCCTTCAGCACAAACCTTGTCAAGAAGTCCTGCTTGAAGGTGTCTCAATCCTTCTTGGTGTGATCCTCATGCCACTTGTTATATCAAATGCCGGCGTTGTGTGTCAATAAAATGGAGATCTCTGAAATCCAGAAGCGTTGCAGGCATTCCATTTGTGCTGGTTTGCTCTGGAAAAATTGAATCCATGCTGCAGCTTTGTTGTTGTTGGCTTCAGCAAAAGGTTTCAAGGCAGCACTTTGGAGTCTCTGGGCCACATAGGCTGGCATGACAATGTCCTCAGTTGCTCAAGGAATGGCAGTGGGTGCTTGGAAGAAACCTTGTGCCAACAAGGCGTTGAAGGCAGAAAGCGGGATTATCATGTTCTGATAAAGTCAAAGCAATTGGGTATTTTGGTACCAGGCGTGTACAGTGTCCAGTCTAGCAGGAGGCCAGACATGATTCTATTGAGGATTTGTTGACCGCGGCAAGTATGGGCAGCAGGCGTATTTTTGCAAGATAAGGTAGGATGGAGAACCTATCTGTCCTACCAATGTTGTAACTGTGCTGTTTTAGCAAAGTTACAAGGGGAAAGTGTTTGGAAACTAGATAATATTCTTTATTGAGAGATAAGTATTATATAGGCATTGTGAATTGTGGATAAAAGGAACATGATAGTATTGATCACACAGTGGGATGGTGAAGGCGGTGGCCTGATCCTGGTAATGAGTCAAGTGCCAAAACAAGGTATCCACTGCAAGGGATCAGCTTTTGTTCATGTTTTTGGATTTGGAAATTTGAGTTGACTTCCTAGTTTGGCTTCAAGTGACTGGATAATCAGATTGTAGGTCACAAACCTGCTTACTTGGAACCTAGCTGGTGGTTCAAGCCTGCTGTTTTGACAATAGTAAGCATATTAGATGTGTTCTGTGACTGAAACTCATGTTTTCTGTTGTTTGGTACACTGTTGTTGAATCATTATACATTTGTCCCCAGTTTGAGTAGGTCATTGTATGACTGGACATTTTTCCAAATAGCGCACATTTCCATGAAATTATCTTCTATTTAGATCTAACAAGTTGAAATTTGTTTTGTGACTGAATTTATGTGTTATAAATTGACTAATATTGTTTATCTCAGCAGGTTTGAAAACTACTGTATTTTCCTGTCCTGAATTACAGCTACAAAATTTATAATCCATTTTGAACTTCCATTTAAATGATAATTACACACTATGTAATCCTTAATTTGACATCAAATTGAATCAGATATTATAGGCTTTACAATCATCAACCCTAATTGCAATTAGCAAGCCAAATCATGTACCATTCATTTAAGGTATTCTAATTGGTGCCAATATGGAAAAAAAAACTAACCACTTTATGTCTTCCAAAAAAGAATTATAGGTTTAAAAAATTACAAAACTTCCTCCAAAAAGTGGTGTAACTCCTTAACATCACCAGAGGTGTGTAAAGAAGTAGCCAACCAACAATTATTAGTAGGTCAGCTCAAGAATAGCACAATCTTCAGCTGGGACACTGTTCACTTCTTTAGAAGCCTAGTAGTGATAAGAGATCAAGATCAGCCAATTAGATTAAGTTTAATCAGTAAGAACAAGTTCACTTGTGCAGATAGCTACCAGAAACTGTCTGAAAGATCATGGTATATGATGTTTTATTATAAATAGATAAAGACACCTCAAAGCCCAAAAAAGCTCTTAATTATTACTATAAAGGTTTTGGTCATTAGCTTAATTGCATTCTGGTTAATTAAAGTAATAATTTACAAGTTCTCTTCTACTATTTTTTTCTTTGTTGTCATATTACATAGAAAAGGTAGATTATATGGCAACAGTACCCATGTCAACAGTGGCCATGTTGACACTATAGTAAAGTGACAACCTGGTTTTACATAATGTCATCTTCTGGACATCAGCACTTTTTTAAATAAAGGCACACTCTACTCTAAATATTTTTAATATATAAAATATTTTTAAATACATTATTATACTAAAATGATCCCAGAGATGACATGATACCAAGAGTACCATGGAGCTCCAGTAGGTGAGGGAGGAGTCAAAGCAGGTACTGGCATGGCCCACCAGATAATGGGACCTAACTTTACCAGGTAGAAAAGGGCCTTCCCAGCCACATCCCAGGGTCCAGCAGCTGGCAAGGCAGAGTCAATCAATCCTGTGAGCACCAGGTAAAGCACTTTCAGGAATTGACTACTCTGGCCAGTGGCATCAGAAGTGGGTGGGGTTGAGATGGTTGGTTTGGGTGTCGGGGGTGGTTCCATGGGGACCAGGTAGGCAGCAGGATTCTTGTACTTCCTGTTGAAGATCAAAGGGTAGATGGTGATTTCTTTGCCGTCACAGAGAATTTGGTAGGGTTCCTTGGGTGCGTTTGGGTGGGTGTACCACTGCAAGTCTTCTAAGGACCAGGGTTTGCAATCAGGATTTGGGGGATACTCAGTGAAATGCACAGGGCCAAATGGAGCGTTGGGTGGACAGTAGTAGTCAAAGGCTTTGGTTTTTTCAACTGGAGTCTGGCCATCTATCCCAGGAGATGGATGCTAACTCTTGGGTGTATGCAGATGGAGGAGTATCAAAAATATTTATGGAAACAGATTGGTGAACCAAAGGTTCATAACAACTTTATTTGGTAAGGATGACAATACAGAAATTTTTCAGGTGCTTCTGATTTATATACTTATTCACATGCAAGTGCCTCTGGGCATTCTTCTGGTGCTATCTGTGTGGCAAGGCTTGACATCTAAGGTTCTACTGTTTAGTTGGCTGCTTCATGATCATTTTTGGGGTCTTCAGGAACAGTTGTTTGGCTTTTTTATAGTTCATCTTGGCTTGGCTGGCCATTGGTTCTGAAAGGTTTGGCTTCTGGGGTTATGGGGTTTCCCCCAATTTGATAACATTTTTTGTACTGGTTTGACAGGCTTTCTTGAGGCCAAGGAACTTGATTAAAAAAGAGGTCCCCAATTGGGGACCCCAAATTACTTAATGGAGGGTGGGCTTGAACTGGGTTTACTGGGCAGCCAAAATTAGCCTGCCCAGCCAAACCCACCAAGATTTGGGAATAGCTTTTGGGGCCCAGAACGGGCCTGCAGCTATCACCAGGGCAGGAGTGGTTTCTGCACCTGGATTTTCTTCAAAAAGCAAAAATCCAGGTGTGGGTGAATCTCCCCTGCCCGCTAGCCCCATCGGGTGGCTAGGAGCGGGTTTGATTTCTGCCTGGGGCTTTGAAATTGTTACTTTTGTAACAAGAGAGCTCAAAATACAATAAAAAACCATAAATAATAAGAATTTGGAGATATAAGCAAGTATTTTATAATTTACTATTTAAAAAACACTCTTTATTATGAAATTATTTTTTAATCCCATAAAATTAAAATTCCAATGAACCAAAAATAAAGGTAAACACAATATCATAAGTTATACAGAATATAAGAAAATTATATCTTTAATTTATTATACTTTTTATAATCACAACTGAAAACATCTCATACCTTAAAGATAAATTAACAAAATATAAGATATTTCTTACAAAATCATATTTAAACTGTATATGAAACTTACCATTTATACCTAAAAAATTATTACAATCCAAAAAATATATAAATATAAATATTCTAAGTAAAAAGAATCCAGTCAAAGCAAAGTTTATTAGGCTACTTGAAGCCATCATAAAGGGCAGTAGCCATTTCCTCAAGGTACTTCTTAATCTCTGCCACTTTTTAATTTTTCTTCATCACCTTCTGGACATATTTCTTGTTTTCCTGCTCCTTAGAATTCCTCTTTTTAGGGGCCAACTGGTTGGCCAAGTCCCAGAACTTGGAGACATACCTTGCTTGCTGCTCTTGCAGCTTCAGGAAGAACTTGTTAAACTTAGGGTTGGCCCCAAACTTTGTCTTCCAGTGTTTATGCCATACCTCCAAGCTTGATGTTGTCTTCATCTCCCCCTTGATGCAGACGCTCTGGCAGTTCTAAGGGGTAGTAGCCCCACTCTTTCCTCTCCTGGCAGTCATCTTCTTTCCAACCCACTTCTTCTCAAAGTAATCAAGGTAGCCCTTAAAAATGGTGGAGTGTTTTCTGACATAAGCATCCTCCAGGAGGGCCTCAAAGCCAAGCCCAGTATGCTCCGGCCGCACAAAATCCAAGGCAGCAAACTGGACCAAGGCAAAGCAACACTTCCCTTTACCATTGTTAAGATACTTCTTGAAGAAGCCCTTCTTGCTCTTGAGATGTTTGATGAGGTCCTGCCTGAAATGGAAGAAGAATCTCTGGACTTCTCCATTAAAGGTGGCCTCAAAGGCTCTGAACTGAGCAAGCTCAAAGTCCATAATGATCACATTTGACCCAATTGAGCGTGTATAAGCTAGCTGCTCATCATCCTGGGATGACTCATCCTTCCCAGAGGAAAATGGCTTTCTCCAGTAATGTGGGTGGGAGGGGGAGCTTGTTAATGGGAAGGGAGCCTAAATCATCCCGGACAATTTTGAAGGCTCTGTCATAGACTTCAGTCTTAGCATCAAGCAGGAGAAAGAAAACAAGGGGGTGACCAGGGTGTTGAACTACCTGTGCAGGACCCAAAGCTGCTTGTATAAGATGGGGCAGGTTGCAAAAGTGCTGTTGCACATCCAGGTGGTAGCAGTGCTAAACTGCTCTTGGTTTTGGGCTGTGGCGTAGGCAATGATTATATCCTCTACTTCCTGCCCATTGTCATGAAGAAGGAACATCTCACCATCCTTGGGTTTCTTTAGGGCATTAGTGAGGACCAGGTCTTTGATTGTGGTGGTGCTCTTGGCCAGGGGGTTTGAGGCTTGACACCTATTGCTCACAAACTTGACTAACTGGCTGTGGGTTTGCACTCTCTTCAGATTGGTGGGGGAGAGGTTCTTATAGACAAGCATAGCCAGCTGGATGGGGGAAAGGCCCTTGGAGATAGGCATGATCTGCACAAGGTACCATTTCAGGAGATGGGCTATGGTTGTATTGGGCATCACACAAGAGTGCTTTCCCTTGATGGTTTGAACCTTATCCCAGTGCTCAATATTGAGCCGCACTGGGCAAGATTGGTCCTCACAGGTGTAATGCTGGCTCTTGAAGTCCCAGTTGGCATTGTTGCAGGAGAAGATGTACCCATTGACCATAATGGCTGGCCAATCCTTCTAACTCATAATGGGTAAGTAATTGGGGTAGGAGGAAGGATCCTTGAACTTTGCATCAACATTACAAATGTTGTGGGCCAAAAGAGGGTTACAGGGGCCAGAAGGGGTATGACAGAAGCCAGGGAAGTAATCAGGGCGGGGCTTTGAGTCATCCCCTGACAAGCTGGAATGGGGAGAGCTAGGTGGTTAGGGAGAAGAAGGAGGCTTGTTGTGGTACTCCTCATGTGTAGAAGACTTATCCTTGGGTAGTGTCTTTTGGGCCTGGCGCCACTTCTTGGTAGGCTCCTCATCTGAAGCTGAGTTATAGAAACTGTGGTCCATGAGGGTATCATCATATTTCTGTCCTCCAGTGAAGTGATCTAGGCTCTTTTCAGGTGATGGCTTTTGTGAGGGCTTGGGGGGAGGCTTGGAGGCAGGCTTCTTGGTTGGTGCTGGCTTTTGCTTTGGGGTCTTGGAGGGACGCTTGGTACCCTTCTGTTGCTTTGAAGTATTCTTGTCCTAAAAAAAATAAGTAACAAGTTCTGAGATAAAGCTTTGTACTTAAAAATACAGCAAAAGAACTATAAGCACCATCATACTTAAACTTTATACTGTAAATTAGGAACCTGAACGTAAAAATGCGGGATTGTCAAATCCTTGGTCCAAATTTTGAATCACTTTTGCGGGCAACTCAGCTGAGTGAAAATTAAAATATTAAATAAAATTAACCATTTAATTTGACTTTTTTGGTTTATTTAAATTGTCAAATTTGAATCCATCAAGCAGATAACTCAACTAAAAAAAGACAAAACTCAGCAAACAAATGCAGGATACATGAATCAGAAATATGGGATTCTAATGTACAATTTAATATTTCCTGTTTGTCAAACAAATCATAGACATCATGTAAAAATTAAAAATCTGAAATTAAAGGATTATCAAATACAAGAACCAAGTTTCAAATCATAATTGCAAAGAATTTGAAATAAAATATAATTTATGGGTATATCAAATAGGAAATCAAAGGATCTAGAGTGCATTTGTGATGATTCTTTTAGGAATCATAGGCATTCACAAAAATCACCCTATTCCATTTTAGGGCAGCTAAAATTTAGATTGTAATGATCACCAACTTACCATATATAACAATAAAATTGACTAAAATATACACGTCTCTTTTTGAGTTTAAAAATTTTCAATAAAAATTTATTATGTCTTCTTCCAACACCAACCAAATAAACGAGCTGTTCCCTGGCCTTGACAAAATCATGCAGGGCTATGCTAGGTCTCTAAACGGTGAAGCCTCTACCTATGGCCACTCCCAACCCGCAGCCCCCCTGCAAGCACCACCCAGGAGTGTGTTCTTTCTCCTGTATCCTTGAGCATGGCCCTGTTTGCCCATCATGCACAGGCAGCTGTTAACCAAAATCATACAGCAACAATGGCATCCAGAGCCAGTCATTTGAGCAATAGGGTCACCCAGAAAGCCCAGAACCCCAAAACAGCCAATCAAATGACATTGACCAGTTCCCAAGATAGACACACCCCTCCTCCAGCCAATCAGCCTGCAAGACACAGAAGAAAATCAATCACCCCAGAAATTATTCTTGAAATGGTTCAAAAGCAAGGGATGCTTATGTTCCTTGGGGAAATGGCGGCCACAATAGGTTTTTCAAAGTCCACTGTGGCTGCAACCCTGCAAGCCCACACCAACTGTGGCCCCCTACCAAGAAGACCCCAACTGGTGCCTGTTCTTTGACTGAAGGTGAAAAAGCCCACCCTCTCATGATGGCTATTATGGAGCGTGACCTGCAGATGCCCCTGGTCCAGATCTGTCTCCAACTGGGACTCCACAGCATTTTCACTAATAAGAGAACAGTGAATTTGTGGATGTACAGAGTTATGGTTGCCACCAGACTCTTATCCAATCAGGCTCTCAGTGGCTCCAGTTTAGTGGACACTGACCCCTATGATTCTACCATCATCAATTTTATCAAAGGAAGGGCAATGTGGGCCCGTTTTGACGTAATCTTTCTGTCATACACCAAGATTTTGGCAAGTATTCAAGACTTTGGGGAAAAGCACATCCAGTCTGACATATACAAGAGTGGGCCAATCTTGCATCAATTTTTTGGGGTTTTGTTGGCAGTTTCCCCATTGGGCATCAATTATTACTCCACAATATCAAACACCACAGATGGATATGCCTACCAGACGGAGCTCAAGGCCATGCTGGAGGAGTGGGCCACACAAAAGCCGTGCACACAGTTGTACTGAGTGCTGAGATGGAGCAGCAGGAATGGGCAACTCAAGAAATTAGGGCTGCAGGGCATACCTGTTGGTCCTACCCCATCAACCACGCTAACATGCATCTTGCAGATGTATATCTCTATAATTTTGGTTCTGCTCTCAGGCAATTAAAGCCTGCCACATACAATGAACTGCTCACCCAAATTGATAAGGATTATGAGCTTTTCTTGTCCATATTTGTCCAGGATTTATCTTATCTTGTTGTATTCTATGCAAGTGATAGTGATAAGTCCAGAAAAGACTCCTGCCTCCCCCCACGCCAATTCATTTGTTTCATTAAGCCTGCATATGTGACAGAAGACAAATTTGAGCAATTGAAGCAATCAGCTCTTGCTTCTCCTTCCCAGTCAACAAATCCTGCCTCTCCAACCCCCCCCCATCAAACCACCCGCCTTCCAACCCTGACTCCCAAACCACTGCTCATTCCCTCCCCACTATCTCTGATGCCGTCCCTTTTACAGATGCAGATGAAGGCAATGTTCATTATGCCCATTCCCTCCCCTTCTTGTCCTTTGATAAGTAAAATAACACTTTTCTTTGTGAAAACTTATTGAAGTCATTATTAAATCTACCAATTAATTTTTAATAATATTTTTTTTAAATTATCATATTTCCCACAATTAATACAATGTTGTACATTTTATAAATAACATAAAATTATTAGCATACATATTTTTCATCACCATTAATAAATTAAAGATCATAAATGTAAATATTGCATTAGAATATTGCAATTAGATGTCAACTCTTGATATTTTGATATTTTGTGCATAACTCAATGCATTTTGTTTAATAAAATTCATTGTAAACTTGCCCTTTTTCATTGTAATTTATTTAAATAGACTGTGTTAATATTAGGGAGTGTCAAGCCTCCAGAATAATGTAATAGACTTGACCATTTTTCTTCTTGGTTTATTGGGTAGACAACCAATTGCCATTCTGCTGGCTTGATTGTAGAAGCATCAACTTATCATGCTCCTTGGTTCCGGCTAGAAGTACATTGATGATTACTCCAAAGATTGATCCTGATCCAAAAATGACCTGCCCATTGGATCAAACCTGAAGAAACAGGCTTGATATTCTGGGTCACAATCACAGAAAAATTAACAGCCAATAGGACAGAATGCTCAGGAATATTAATGCAATATGGTTGACGCCAAAGATTTGCACTACATATACCTCAAATTCCATGACCAATATAGAAGGTTGTTCAGCTGAATAAATGCATAATGCAAAATCCAAGTAGACAGGGTAACTAAACTCTCATATGCATAAACTACAAGCCAGATGCTGCCAATACACTGATAAGATAAGCTGAGGCCCGGTAATCTATTGAAGTCCCATGCCAGACTGGCATGGCTGCCTAGCTCTGGGGGCTGAAACTAGCAGTCTGGGCAACAGCTAGACTGACTAGTAAGATTTAGATATGTCAGATTACAATCTGGCAAGAGGGCTTATCCACCCTATATAAGGTGCTCTCCTGATTAGAGATTGAGCAGAATATTCACCCTTGAAGATAGAGATTAAGGAATCTCTATCACTGTATCACTACTAGACAAAGCCTAGTAGTCAGAAGTATCCAGGTAGAGCATGTTGCCGTCTACTTGCAGACCCATGTGTTTTCTCCTACAGACTTGGAGTACCGCCAGGCCGTAGAATCCCCTAAGACCTGATTGGTAGCTACAGACTGTTGCCATACAGTCCCCTATCAACACTCACATTACATTGTCCTTTAATAAACACAATTTCTCAAGACCACAAAATCTTGACAGTGGTGCTCACTACAAAAACGAGCTTCAGTTGGAGTCAAGTCAAGGCACTGCCTTGCCTCTTTCCTGCCCCAGCTTTGTTGATAAGTATGGGGGGATGCATGAACACTAGTGACACCAAAAGGGACACTAGTCTCCGCCTGGCAATTATACCACACAGAGCTGTTGAGCTCCAAGATGACTGCCTCCACTTGGACCCTGCCAATGTCCCAGGACCACACCAACCTTGCCAGTATTCCCTAGAAGAGGTCCACGCCATGCTAGGCGCACAGCTACATGGTTGTCAACACAAAGGGGCCCAACAGGAGACAGAGTTCACGCTTTTCAGCTACAATCTGAATGCTGCTAACCTCTGGACTGCATATTGCCAGTACCAGGAGGCAAACAGCATGCATATCAGTCAGCTGTTGAACAAGGAGAAGGGACAAATTGAAGACTTCCTCTCTTACTTCATTCATCCAAGCATTAAGCACTTGCAGCAACTTGTTGCAAGACAAAGCTTGGAACTTACTGAGCTGGGGGCTAGCCGCAATGAATTTCAGGGAGCCCACTTTGCTACAATTCATAAGCTAAACACCAGCTTTGACTTGTTGCAGGATATCCTGAGAAATCTGTTTGATACCATCAGCCATGCCCACTTCAGAGTGGATGAGATTGTGCCTCAGTTTAACTCTCAGGTTGGACACATAGTTGCCAATTGCTTTGAAAGCACTGGCATCACTCCACAGTTTATCACTGATGTGACAGCCCACTGTATTAGCCTTACGTAAAGAGTTGACAAGTTGGCCCAGCCTCCAATCCAGAGTGAAGGGACTCCTGATAAAGAAGCTCTGTGCTGTATACTAGACAACGCTGACAGCAGAAGTACCAACCAATATAACAAGTTAGTGGCTTAAGTTAACAAACTGGCCAGCAAGATAGATAGCCTGAGAAATGGGAAGTTCACTGCCTTCTTAAGCATTGCTTCCCAAGAGATGGCCTCCAATCCCCATGATTGTTGCCTATACCACAGCACTTATGTGGATAACAAAAACAATCTTTGGGAGACCATCAAAAGCGTCCAAGAACTTGCCAGCTTGCTGTATGAGGATCTGGAGTCAGCACACAAACAAATCACCCTCCTGGAGGAAGGTTGCATGAAGGACAAACAACGTCATGGCAAGCTCACTTCTACAGTCCTTATTCTGGAGGAGAATCACAGTAACCTTCTGGAAAAGCTGAGACAGGAACAAGCAGCTAGAAAAGAGATGGAACTTAAGTTTTCTACAAGACTAAGCAAGCTTGAGACACAGGCTAGTGGAACAGGCAGTAGTAGCTCTGGCCAAGGCCTTTCACCCCTTCTGGCCTCTTCCTTGGAAAGGCAGAAGACTTCCTATCCTGATTACTTCCATGAAGTAGGATCTGACTGTGAGAGAAATGGCTCCCAGTACACACGTAATGTACCCATGGGAGTTGCGGCACTGCCTCCTCTCACACCAATGACCTCCACCAGGCTCCCTTCTATTTCCACCAGAAGACCAATGGCCACTCCTATATAAGAGGCTTTGGTTCCTGACCATAAATTTAAGCCATTGAAACTACCTAAATTCAATTGTAATGGGAACATTAGAACGTTCATACAGCTATTTGAGATGTCCATGAGAGGATCATCAGACCACATGAAGGCTACCACCCTCATTAATGCCCTGGACCCTACCAGTGTAGACATTATTATGCCACAGCTACTGCAGGAGGAGTGGACATATGCAGACGCCAAGCAGGCGGTCATTAGTGAATTTGGCAGCAAGACTAAACTCCAGACCATAAAGGAGGAGTTTAGCAATATCTCCTTTAAGAAGTACAAGACTGTCTCTGACTTTGCTGATCAATTCTACCATGAGGCGCAGATTCTCCTTAGGGCCGGGGTACTTTCCAATATAGATTGCTGCATTACTATGAGAAGAGCATTACAACCATATTATGAGCTTGCCAATGTGATGTTCCTGGTACTTGACCAATCCAATGATACCCAGAGAATTACTAGTTATCTCAGCAGACTTGGTTCCCAGTTCAAGGCACCAAACAAGTGACAGTCAGGTAAAAGCTTTAACAACTTTAAGGAGCGCTCTCAAACCCCCAAGCCTGCTAATTCCATACCTGACAATCAGCCAAAGGGATAAAACAGATCCTATCAAAATCTGGTAATTGCAATAAATTTGGGAAGCAAGGCCACTTTGCAGCAGACTGCCAAGGAGGAAAGCCTAGTCCTCCTTCTGTCAATGTGATCACAGTAGCCAAGCCTACAGAACAGGGAAAAGGGAAGGCGGGCCAGTAATGAAATGTACTGGTCCTTCCAATCCCCTCCCCATTCCAAAAGACCCTGATTGAGAAACAGTCAGTCAGCGCCCTGAGGTCAGAAAAACTGACCCCATGCCTACCAGCAAGGAGACAACACTTACCCTGTCAACACCCCCAGACGCGCCCACAGCCATTAACCAACCCCTTCCTTATTTATTCCTACCAGAGAAAGACTTTGAGGAGAACTCTATCCTTAAGCTAGTAGCAGACAACCTGTATGTGATCCCCACCCAAGGGAGAGGCTGCCCCAGGAAAATTGACGCCAACATAATAGAGACTGTCTCCAAACCCTACACCGCTCAAGTTCAGGAGGTATATACTGGTTCTAACCCAAACGTGTCCAGCAACCTGCCGCCACTGAAAGGTATACAGTTCTCCATGCCACTGGAGAGCATAGAAGCCAACTTCCCTGAGATTGGCCAGAGCCTCTGCCAATATTTTTATACCCCAGGACCACTGGGTATCCATCTATTAAACCTCCAATCCAAATCTTATACCAAATGTACTTATGCTGATATTTCTGTAAATAAGGTAAAAGTACGGGCCATTATAGATAGTGGGCCCCCCATCAATATAGTCTCAACCTGCCTGGTGAAAAAATTGGGTATGGCTCCTGACGTAGCCCACTCCAAGGTCTATGGTACTGCTGGCATACATACCACTACTTTGGCTGAAGCATACAGTTCACTGCCAATGAGATTTGGTTCAATTGTGGTTTCCTTGCCTGCAGTAGTCTTGCCCAGTCAAAACTACAATATACTGATTGGGACGGGATTCCTTTGCAAGTACAGGGTTAAGCTAGACATGGAAGTGGACACTCTGACACTGCTCAGTCAGAAGGTCCCGTTGTACTACTCTAAGGAGAAGATGCCACCAAAGGAAACTAAAAGCATTCACCTGGCGTACAAGGACAGAGCGGTAGCAGTACCCTATGAAATCAAAGGGAAAAATGGCAAGTGGCTGCCCACACAGATTAAGGAGCACAAGGGCATTCCCCTCCGGTCAAGTTCAACCTTCACACTCCCAAGCAGCACCCAGATGGTTATCAACTCAGGGTTAACCTTAGACATACCTGAAGGACTCTACAGGGAAATCCATCAGATTTGGAGCCCTCCTGTTTCAAACCATGTGTTGCCCCTGGAATCATCATTCCTGGGCAACAGGAAATTCATGTTCTTTTGGCTAACTTAAAAGACTTTAATCTAAAGATTAAGAAGTATCAGGTAGTTGCCTTTGTACACCTCCTCCCCATCATCAAAATAGAGGGAATCCATTGCATAGGTGACTTTTCTGACATGGGTTTCCAGATCAAGTAGAAGCTTCTGCTTATGCAACTACCCCTTTGGCTGACCTATCCTCTTTGGGAGATGAGGAGCGCAAGAAGGCCAGCGCGCTTTTCAAAAAGTATTGCTGCATTTTTGCAGAAGATTATTTTGATCTAGGATGTGCCACTGATGTCACCCATCATATTGACATTGGTGACCAGAAACCTATTTTCCTTTGTCCTATTAGAAGTTCCAAAGCCAGTGAGGAGGTAGTGAGCAAGGATATTAAGGAGCTCTTAGATAGAAGCATGCTAGTGCCATCTAAGAGCCCTTGGGCATCTCCTATGCTCATAGTTAAGAAGAAAGATGGTAGCAAAGGGTTTTAATTGACTACCAACAGCTCAACCTGATAAAAAAAAGATTCATACCCTCTCTCACAAATTGATGATGCTCTTGATCATCTAGGTGGAGCCAAGTATTTCTCTGCCATGGATCTAATCTCTTGTTACTAGCAAATTGAGTTGCCGCCTGAAGAACAAGAGAAGTGCGTAATAATAACCTTGCAAGGGTACTACAGACAACATATATGCCCCAGGATCTGTGTAACACCCCAGCCATGTTCCAACAAGCCATGGACTTGATTATTGGAGACCTCAAGTTGTCCTGCATTCTGGTATATTTGGATGATATTAACGTGTTTTCCAGGACCTTCAATGAACATCTGGATCATCTAGAGGCTGTATTCAAAAGACTGGCTGACGCCAATCTGAAGATAAAGCCTTGAAAGTGCCAGTTCTTTAAAGATCAGCTCAAATACCTTGGCTTTGTTGTAGACACAACTGGACTTTGGCCTCAACCTGCTAAGGTTGAAGCAATCACAAATATGAAGCAACCAGAAAGCAAACAAGACATACAAGTCTTCCTAGGGATGGTCGGCTACTACTGACACTTTATTCTAAACTTCTCCTGCACTGGCAAGCTATTGTTCAACCTCTTTAAGAATGGAAACAACTTTTAGTGGACTACAGGGTGCCATATTGCCTTTTATTCTCTTAGAACCAGTCTTTCATCCAGCCCTGTCCTAATGTATCCGGACTTCAACAAGCCTTTTATTGTAAACACTGACGCATTGTTGTCAGCATTGGGAGCAGTGCTATCCCAACACAACAATGAGGGAGCTGAGCATCCTGTAGCCTATGCCAGCAGGTCCCTTAATGTCCACAAGAAAAACTACACCGTCACAGAAAGAGAATGTATTGCTGTAATATACACCTATAAGCAGTTCAGGGTGTACCTACATGGTGTACACTTCACTGTGGTAACAGATCATGCCAGCCTCAGTTGGCTTCAGAATCTCATAGAGCCCAAAGGACGCCTTGCCAGATGGGCACTGAAACTCCAAGCCTTTGACTACAAGACAGTTCACTGCCCTGGAGCCAGCCATCAAAATGCTGACTGCCTGTCTTGCTTACCCACTGTAGCACTGGTATCCTCACAAGCAGACAACATGTACAGCAAGATGGTAAAATCCACCTTTGACAACAAGCCAGATAGAGATCCAGGCCATTCTGAGGGAGTTAAGAAAAGACTGCCGGATATAGAACAATAAACTCTACAAATATCACAAAGGTAAAAAGTACTTATTCCCTCAACCGTCAGATAGGCCCAAAATCATACTCCCTGCCCACAAAGCAGTAGGCCATGGGGGTTCCAGAAGACAGTTGCTCAGCTGCAGCTTCACTATTATTGGGAGTATCTTCTGTTTAATATCAAGGAGACCCTCACCTGCTGTTCCAAATGCCAGAATGAGAAACCATTTGTGGGCCACCATCAGTACAAGAAGGTGGAACCAAAATTTGCTTGGTACACTGTAAGCATAAATGTTGTAGGTCCGCTTCCAATGTGCGTAGGACGCCTTTGATATATCATAGTGGCCATCAATCACTTAACCAAATGGGTCAAAGCCAAGCCACTACAGAGAGTAAGCTCCAAGGCAACGGCCACCTTCATATTAGAGTGTATCATCCATCAACATGGATGTCCCCAGTTCATTCTCACAGACAACGGCACTAAATTCACGCCAATGTTATTCCCAAGCTGAAAAAGCTCATGGACGTGAGGGGAGTCCTCTCCACCCCATACCACCCTGAGTCAAATGGTATGGTGGAGAGAGTGAATGGAACATTAGTCTCCATCCTGAGAAAATTAGCAGATGCCTGTACTTCAGAATGGTATCTGTTCCTGCCTGCTGTGGTCTTTGCTTACAGCATATCAATCCACAGCACCACTAGAATTTTTTGCCCTTCCAGCTAGTATATGGACGCTGTCCTGCTATTCCGCCAATCCTGTACTCTGCCATGGGCAATCCCAAAGATATGACTTATCAGCACTGAAGCTTTCTCAGAAACCTCCCTGTCCAAAAAAAAGGGCCAGATAGCCAATAATGCAAAGTGCCGTCCTTTGATGGAATTCAAAGTGGGAAGTCAGGTTTCATACCACAACAAGGTCGTGGGTTGATCCCATAAGTTGGATAGCTTATGGAAGGGTAATTTTGAGGTTATAGAAAAAACTTCACAGGACACATCTACTATTAAAAATCTGGAAAATGGACAACTCATAAACTGAGTACACACCAGATTCCTTAAACCCTTCTTTTCTATGCCTAGTATTGGCAACAATTAAACCTTAAAACTTATATACAAAAACTAAAAATATAATTGTAACCATAGGTGTTTATTAGATGGCTAAGGGTTGCCTTCTTGATATTCTGGATCTTCATCATCCTTGTTGTCCTCATCCTTGTCCTCTTCAGTCTCTCCATTGTTGCTAGGGTCTTGGCTCACTGGAGTTTGACGCTCCACCACCTTCTCCTGGGCCTGCTTAGACTGGCACCGTTCTCCTGACTGAGCCACGCTACAGACAGGAACAAAAGGAAAAGTATGCCCTCTGACAAAAAAGGAGGTGGCAACCTGCAGCCACACTCTACAAACTGCAATTAGCTACTGGGAGTACTGAACAAGAAGAAGGGGAATAGAGGCCTGCTGGGTGTCCAATTTCCAGAGCTTGGCATCCAGAGGGAAGCAGCACAAAAGGACCATGCAGTCAAGCATGAAGTCGGAAATGTATCAATAGATTCATGGCAAAGGAGCTTGAATACCACCTATCTTGTTGCAATATTTTTCCCAGTGCACTGCCATGTTGTTGAACGTCCCCATAGGCAGACAAAAATCCAGAGTCAAGAGCAGATTCCCACACAAGGCCATTCCTTGAAGAGCCAGCTTCTTGTTGCCACAATGAAGTGCCTCCCAGGTCCTCCTAGTAGCCCGGCAAATATGGCTGTCTTGTGCATCAGAGTTTTTGACTCCCAAGGAACTATACACCTTGGGAAAATGATCCAAAGGGGAAATCCAGCTGTTGAGAACTTCAAGGCCAAAATCAAGGATGAAACCCAAGATTGGCATGTCCACTGCCCTCACAGTTGCTGGGTCCTCTAGAAGATCAGTCAGGTCTTGCAAAGCATCCTGACAAGAGGACAAGTCTTCTACCGCGTAAAGTCCACTGGCTGTTCTCTGAATTCACTTCTTCATATCCACCTGAGGATGCTTCTGCGTTGCCACAAAAAGAAACAGATAAATGATATCCTCACCTAGGAACAGATTTCTCACAGAGAAGCCTTCCTCTCCCAGACAAAACTGGGTAAACACGGATTCTTGGGTTCCTCCAAAGGCATCATATTGATCCTGGGATAGAGTTGCAACTAACTCTTGCCCATCTGTGACCTGACTTGAAGCTTGGGTAGCCTGCTTAGGCAAACGCTCATTGACTAGCTCTTCTGAAGGACGCTTTCCAGAAGCAGTTGTGTCAGTCCCCTCTAACTGCTTGCCGTCTTCCTGTGCATCTGCCTTAAAAGGGTCTTCTAACCCAGTAAACGCTGACTCTGAACCACCATCTCAAAGTCCTCATACCAATGCCCGTCTGGCTTAAGCAAAAGGTTGTAGAACACCTTGCACTCCTCCTCTGATATCTCTGCAATGTACTGTCTAGTGTCTGTCTTGCTAGTATAATTGGAGTAGTTCAATGTGTTATCCATATGTACAAGGTCTCTGGTCAAGGGAAGTTATATGGTCTAGTCTATCTGGGGGAAATTTCAAGCCTCCGGAATAATGTAATAGACTTGACCATTTTTCTTCTTGGTTTATTGGGTAGACAACCAATTGCCATTCCGCTGGCTTGATTGTAGAAGCATCAACTTATCATGATCCTTGGGTACAGCTAGAAGTACATTGATGATTATTCTTAAGATTGATCCTGATCCAAAAATGGCCCACCCATTGGATTGAACCTGAAGAAACAGGCTTGATATTCCAGGTCACAATCACAGAACAGTTAACAGCCAATAGGACAGAATGCTCAGGAATATTAATGCAATATGGTTGACGCCAAACATTTGCACTGTATATACCTTGAATTCCATGAGCAATATAGAAGGTTGTTCAGCTTAATAAATGCATGATGCAAAATCCCAGTAGACAGGGTAACTAAACTCTCATATGCATAAACTACAAACCAGATGCCGCCAATACGCTGATGAGGTAAGCTGAGGCCCAGTAATCTATTAAAGTCCCATGCCAGACTGGCATGGCTGCCTAGCTCTGGGGGCTGAAACTAGCAGTCTGGGCAACAGCTAGACTGACTAGTAAGAGTTAGATGTGTCAGATTACAATCTGGAAAGAGGGCTTATCCACCCTATATAAGGTGCTCTCCTGAATAGAGATCAAGCATAATATTCAACCTTGAATATAGAGATTAAGGAATTCCTATCACTGTATCACTACTAGTCAAAGCCTAGTAGTCAGAAGTATCCAAGTAAAGCACATTGCCGCTTACTTGCAGACCTGTGTGTTTTCTCCTACGGACTTGGAGTACTGCCAGGCTGTAGTCTCACATAAGACCCAATTGGTAGCTACAGACTGTTGCCATACAGTCCCCTATCAACACTCACATTACAATGTCCTTTAATAAACCCAATTCCTCAAGACCACAAAATCTTGACAGGGAGCTATTAATGCTTAGTACAAATATTGATACACAGTGTAAAGCTATGCCTCCCCCTTGGGCCTCTACTTCAATCCTCACCAAATGCTTGGGGATCTCTACCAATTTACGCCTTTATATTTTCCAAATATTTACTGAAAAAACCCAAGAAAGGTCCTCACACTATTAATTGAAGAATTAGTTTGAAAATTCCCCACCTAACCCACCCAAGAGACACCTCTGGTTAAATATCATGTGCAAAAGCGGTTGGGAGCAGTGGTAATTGCATTCAAGACAGGTTCCTCAATTTTTAGTTGGGTCAGTTTTCTCTTTTATTTTGTCCATTTGAATTTTTCCAGTATTCCTGCCTCAAGAGAAGCATCCATATTCCCTCATATCATTGGTCAATCAGTTTTGGACATTAAACTTCCCATCCAAATCCCATCTCTTTAAATGAATGCAAGAGTTTTGAAAGACCTTGCTTCATCATTCTCTACTCCAATAAAGCTCAAAATTTGTTAGTCTAATCTGACCATCTGATTTTTTCTGTTGCTTTTATTGTTCAGTTGATTTCTTTTCCCACTTTTACCTCCCATAAATTGTTGGCAACAACCTTTTGGTTGTTGCTGAAACCGTAAATTTTGTTGTGGTTGAGAGCTTGGTTTTATTTCCTCTTAACCTACTCCCCAATTCTAACACATGGTGCATTTTAAAGCCTGTTGCAGGATTGACAATTCTTCCTCTCTAGAAAACTGGGCCTGGGATCAGGAATCAAACCCCAAACCTGGATTCATTTGGACCACTGGGCCTGTGGACTGTGGGACTGCCTGCCTGTGTTTTTCTGGGATTGAGCCCCCACAAGCTGATACCAAGCATATTGATCCATGCGGAAAAAAGAGCCAAACCAAAGAAATTATTGCACCAAATGGAGGATTAATCACAGCGCCTAATTGAGGTACTGATTTGGCAACTATTAGCTTCATAAACTTGAAATCTACATCAGCAACCAATCAAGAGCCAACCCAGGAAAGAGGCACAGGCTCACAACCTGGTCCCATGACCTTGACACTAAAGCAAGATAATCATGCAGCCAAATTGAGATTCCTGACCAATGAAAGAACTTCTGGTCTGAGTGCCATTTTGCCGCATTTGGACCAAAGCACCCAGTTCCCCCAACCCTGGCCTTCCCAATACCCTGATGAACCCCCCATAGAAAATGTTAAGTTTGGAGGGGGGTACTATATAGACCCAAGGACCCCGCGCTCCAAACTTATTGCCATTTTTGAATAAAGGTTATGTTAATTTAGCTCATACAGCTATTGCCCTGTTTTGTATTTGCTGTCTACCAATTCAGTTTGAGATCTCCTGGCCTGCCTGCCCCACTTCCTGCTGTTTTCTGTCCTCCTGGTGTACCCTTTGGACCCATCCACTTTACCAACTACCCTCTGAAGTCTGATACAAGGAATATACCCCAGAAAAAGGTACTCAAACTTAATCCCCTGGCCTACATACAATCTGCAGTTAGATATAACCAACAAGACCTGTGGACATTTTCAACACCCAAGTTGTTCAGAGGGGAATTCAACTATCTCCCTGCTTACAACCTGACCATGGAACCACTCGTGACCCCAAAACCTATGCCTGCCTCCTTGCCCGACCTTCCAGCCGGCCACTCTGGCAAGCTGTTTGGGATTGTGTACATCATCCTCACAGGGGCAATTGACACTATAATCCCGGCTGCTGGCCTGTGGTCTTGGGTGGGGAAGTTGGCCTCCTATCTTTTAAAGTTAGCTCCTCTCTTGTGGTGGACATTGCCTGCAAAAAACCCGGCCCAAGTTACCCCTGAAAACAACAGGCAGGTCGCCCAAGACTGGATCCCTGACATTATGGCAATCTTTATTAAACCTGGTACCCTGAGCCCCAATATGTTGTTATTTATTGGGGTATCTTGTATGCTTTTGCTATTGATAATCACTTATTACAACTATAAGATGACCACAAACCTGATCTCTTCCATGTGGAAGAATACAAACCTGAATGAACCAAAGAGAACCAATGCCAATACCGCTGACACCAACAAAGCTCCATCCTCCCAAGTGCAAAACGTGATTGTGAACCAGTCCCTCACAAAGGTGGAGATGCCTCAGATGGGGAAGCTCACGCTTTAGTAAGCTAGATGTGCCATGCCAGTCCTCTGCCTGCATTTCCATACCAACACCCCCTCTTATGCCAGTGACACCAAGAAGATCCTTGGGGTTGCTTCAATGCTATTGGGGACGCCTTGGACTGGTTTGGAAAAGCCAATGCTGAAGACGTAGAATTCTGCTTAGACTACACCAAGTTTGAGGCTGAGTTAATAGCCACAGGTGAAGATTGCAACACTAGATACTACACCCTGAGCTCCCTGCTAGAAATTTGACAAGCGCCCCAACCCATCCAAGTGTATATTAAAAAATTCCTCAAACTGAAAACCCGCACCTAACTTGAGGACAAACTGGCAGCCATTATCTTCCAAAAGGGTGTCAACCTAGCAATAAAGAACCTGTTGAAGCACCATCCGCCCACTCTCAGCCTAGACAAGCTAATTCCCCTGTGCAAGGGTCTTAGCATGAACCAAGAGAATGCTGGCTCCTCCCAGGCCTGCCAACCCCAAACACTGATCCCCAATAGAACAGGGATGACCCCTGAAGAGCTCCAACAACACTACCGCAAAGGACTCTGCTTCCACTTCCACAAGGCGGGCCACTTGACCAGAGCCTGCCCTAAGAAGAACACTGCCCTGATCTCACTGGCACAAATAAACACTTCTTCCCAGTCTTACAAGTTCATCCAAGTGACCATATAACTAGCAGGGACAAGCGCAAGATTGAAGCTTTTATTGATACAGGGGCAGATGAAAGTTTTATTGACGCCAGCCTAGCAGAGGAATTAGGCTTGATAGCCTCAGAGAGCAGTCTACAAGTAATTATGGGAAACAGCTCCTTGGACACTGGCTATGAGTGTGAACAAGAACTCCTGTTGACCATTGGACACAATTTATACCCATTGTCCCTGATCCTCTTGCTATGACTACCCCACCCCCTTATAGTGGGCAACTCCTGGTCCAAAAAACATGGCCTGATCCTGAACTACCGCAAGAAAACTGCCACGTTGGGCCGACCGGAATCCTGCGACACTGTTCCTTTTTGCATGAGCCATGATCAACCCCTACCAACAAACTCTTGGCTATGAAGATAGAACCTAGTGTTGGAATACTGCCTACCCCCTACAGAGATGAAACCATGTGTTTAGTGAAGAAGCAGCCACAAAACTATCCAGCCATTCAATCTACAACCACGCCATAGACCTATTATCAGGGACTCAACCATACCACAGCCTCATCTACAGCTGTAACCACTGCGAGTAAGTGACCTTGAAAGCATACCTTGAGGATATAACAAAAAAGGGTTCATCTGGGTGTCAAAAGCCCCCTGCTTGTCGCCCATGCTGTTTGTAGGAAAAAAAGATGGTGGGATGTGTCCATGCGTGAATTACCAAAAACTGAACAACATCACAGTGAAGAACCGCTGCCCCATCCCCAATGCTGATAACCTCTGTGATGTACTGACTGGAGCCCAGGTGCACTCAAAAATTGACCTCTGAGATGTGTTCAACCAAATCCAAATCAAGGATAGGAATGAGTACAAGACGGCCTTCAAACCCCAATATGGGCTGTACAAGTACCTTGTAATGCCCTTTAGCCTCTACAACGCCCCCAGAACTTTCCAAATAATGATCAACACCATCTTAGGGGAATACCTTGGCCGTTTTGTGTGACATATCTGGACAACATTCTCATCTACAGCAAGTCTCACAAGGAACACCTGCGCCACCTGGACCTTATACTGGAGAAACTCTCCCAAGCCAACTTACACGTGAAGCTTAAGAAGTTCAAATTCTTTCAGTCCAAAGTAAAATTCCTGGAATACACAGTGAAGACTGGCGGCTTTGCCATGGCACAAGACAAAGTAGAAGCAATAACATCTTGGCCGGTGCCTAAAAGCAGAAAGGATGTGAGAAGTTTTTTGGGCCTGGCAAATTATTGCAGGGATTTCATCCAAAAATTTCTCACATTACTCTTCCCCTGACCCGCCTTTGCTCTGACAAGGTCATCTTTTCCTGGACTCTGGAATTACCACTTCCTTTGAAACCTTGAAACTCGCCTTCACCTCTGTCCCCGTCCTGGCCATGCCAGACCCCTCCAACCCTTTTTTTCTGGAAACCAACGCGTCAGACTTTGCGGTGGGTGAGGTCCTTCTTCAGGAAGGAGGGGATAGTATGCTACATCCTGTAGCATATTACTCCAATAAGATGCTACCTGCAGAAGGAAACTATCCAATATATGATAATGAGATGCTAGCCATAATAAATACCCTGGAATATTAGCGCCAATACCTATGTGTTGCTGAATATCCAGTAAAGATCCTGACAGACCACAAAAACTTGGTCTACTTCTTCAAACCACGCCAGCTTAACCAACAACAAGAAAGATGGGCCTTAGAACTGGCTGACTACACTCTGACCATAAACTACAAGCCAGGAAAGTTGAATGTGGTACCCAATGCCCTAAGTAGAAGAACTGACCTGGTGCCTACCCACCTAGAAACCCGCTATCACAACACCCAAGTCCTCTTGGACACAGCAAGCCTAGGCATTCACCTGGGATTGATGAAAATCAGAGCCAGCAAACCAGAAGTACTAAGGGCCCAAGCACTAGACAATTTCACCAAGACCTTGATCTCTGACCTCTCTAAATCCTTGGATAGCGCCCACTACCAAAAAGGCTACTCATTGGAGGGAACCACACTGATGCTCCACAACAGGATCTTTGTACCAGAAGGGGACATCAGAACCAACGTCTTGAGAGACTACCACAATTCTGAGATGGCTGGACACCCAGGTAGGCTCAAGACCCTCTGAAGCATCAGAAGGAACTTTGCTGGGCCAAAAATGGATCAAGACGTAAATGCATACCTGAAGGGGTGTGAGACCTGTGGGCAGACCAAAACTCGCAGAAACAAACCTGAAGGACTTCTAAGACCCTTGGATATACCCCATGGACCTTGGAGATCTGTCCCTATGGACTACATTGTGGAACTTCCACCATCCCTCTTGTACAATGCAATCCTGGTCATGGTAGACTGCTTCACCAATATGGCATACTTTGTACCAACCACCACCAATTGCACGGCAGCAAAACAGCCCAACACTTCCACAACTGCATCCTCACGCAACACGGAACACCTAAGGAAATCATCCCAGACAGAGGACCCCAATTCACGTCAAACTAATGGACGCAGGTGATAGAGACTTAAGAATCAAGCAATGTGTATCTACCTCCTACCATCCACAGACAGACGGCCAAACTGAGCAAGTAAACTAGATCCTTGAACAATACCTTTGATGCTATGCCAACACTGATCAGGACAATTGGGCCAAAATGCTCCCCATGGCCCAGTTTGCCTACAACAGTAAGTACCACTCCTCCACAGGCATGTCCCCATTCAAAGCCAACTATGGGTTTGACCCCACCTGGGACCCCCAGATTGGCAAAAAGGAATCAAACACCACTGGGCGCTCCTGGATTGAACTGATTCACGACACACAAAAAACATGCTTGATCAACCTGAATTGTGCAGTGCAGACATACAAAGCCTTTGCTGACCGCAAAAAAATCCCAGGCCAACCCTTACAGGTTGGAGATGAAGTATACCTAGACTCCTGGAATGTACCCCTGCGCGTACCCTGCAGGAAATTAGCTCACAGAAGAAGCGGCCCCCACAAAATCACCAAACTAGTTGGTGAGGTTGCATTCAAGCTAGACCTTCCCCCCTCCTGGAAGATTCATGATGTGTTCCACTGTTCCCTGTTGTTCAAAAAATATGGGGATTTTCTCCCCACCAACAGATTAAGACAGCCCCCCACCCATCCAAACAGGCTGCGCTGAGGAATATGAAGTTAAATACATACACGGCAACCAAACTCACTACCAAAAACCCCAGTATTACGTCAAGTGGAAAGGATACCCACTAGAAGAAAGTACTTGGGAGCCGCTGAGCAACCTTACTAATGCCCAAGAAGCTGTTCAACTCTACCTGAACAAGAAGAATCAGAAGGGAGGGCCCTTGGGGGAAGAAGGGGATGGTGTCAGGATTGACAATTCTTCTTCTTTAGAAAACCGGGCCCAGGAGCAGGAATTAAACCCCAAACCTGGATTCCTTTGGGCTGCCAGGCCTGTGGACTGCGGGACCACCTACCTGCGTTTTTCTGGGATTGAGCCCCCACAAGCTGATACCAAGCATATTAACCCATGCAGAAAAAAGTGTCATGGTAGATTCCATAATGCCAGGTATTGTCCGTCCAAGTAAGAAGGCTTGGAAGGCCGTAAAACCTGTATCAAAATTGACCAAGTTAACAGATTTAAACCAAACAGTTGATTGAAAATGGGCCATAGCTGCTCCAGTCTGCCAGCTGAAACCAGCTCCCCCTTTCAAACTGATGTTGATAAATTGACGTAATATGAGGGTCACCCAATATGAGCTTGTTAATCAGTATGGTTGTCAGAGGCTAGTCATGCAAGGGTTCTTTGCAACCTGGACCAGATACTTACTTAGCAACGTAGAAGGAATAGGAGGTCAAGACTCAGGTGGTATTGCTTAGTCAATTTTTCTGATATATATTGAATAGTTTTCCTGTTTCAACTCTAAGAGTTGAGTCCTCCTAAATTTACTCAATAAAAATCAATTATCCCAAATTCTAAATTTTAAATTTAAAAATGCATTCTGTGATTAGGCTGTTACGGTATATCCTGTACAATCTGATTCTGAACCAAATCACTTCAGGAAGGTGGGGCCCAGCATCTGGAATTTTGTTGTTGGCGCCTCCAAATGTTAATTTCATGCCAGCCAATTTTGTAGCTCCTTCCCCCATTCTTGAAACTGAAAATTTTGTCCCTTCTCAATGCCCAGAATTCTACGCTGAAGATGCATTGATGCTTTCCCAGGTCATTTATCTTGGTTTACTCTTGTTAGGACTACTGGTTCTACTTAATCCTGGAGTTACAATTGGAAATTTCACAAAAAAATATCTGAAGCCGCCTTGGTGGTTAATAATCAGTTCTATGTGGATTTGGGTGGTAATTCCCCATCATTTAGAAACAGCTTCATATTATCCAGTGATTTCTGTCACAAAAAGAGCCAAACCAAAGAAATCATTGCACCAAATGGAGGATTAATCACAGCGCCTAATGGAGGTACTGATTTGGCAACTATTAGCTTCATAAACTTGAAGTCTACACCAGCAGCCAATCAAGAGCTAACCCAGGAAAGAGGCACGGGCCCACAACCCGGCCCCATGACCTCGACACTAAAGCAAGATAATCATGCAGCCAAATTGAGATTCCTGACCAATGAAAGAACTTCCGGGCTGAGTGCCATTTTGCCGCCTTTGGACCAAAGCACCCAGTTCCCCCAACCCTGGCCTTCCCAATACCCTGATGAACCCCCCATAGAAAATGTTAAGTTTGGAGGGGGGGTACTATATAGACCCAAGGACCCTGCGCTCCAAACTTATTGCCATTTTTGAATAAAGGTTATGTTAATTTAGCTCATACAGCTATTGCCCTGTTTTGTATTTGCTGTCTACCAATTCAGTTTGAGATCTCCTGGCCTGCCTGCCCCACTGCCTGCTGTTTTCTATCCTCCTGGTGTACCCTTTAGACCCATCCACTTTACCAACTACCCTCTGAAGTCTGATGCAAGGAATATACCCTGGAAAAAGATACTCAAACTCAATCCCCTGGCCCACATACAATCTGCTGTTAGATACAACCAACAAGGCCCGTGGATATTTTCAACACCCAAGTTGTTCAGAGGGAAATTCAACTATCTCCCTGCTTACAACCTGTCCATGGAACCTCCTGTGACCCCAAAACCTATGCCTGCTTCCTTGCCCAACCTCCCAGCCAACCACTCTGGCAAGCTGTTTTGGATTGTGTACACCCTCCTCACAGGGGTAATTGACACTATAATCCCAGCCGCTGGCCTGTGGTCTTGGGTGGAAAAGTTGGCCTCCTACCTTTTAAAGTTAGCTCCCCTCTTGTGGTGGGCATTGCCCACAAAAAACCCAGCCCAAGTTACCCCTGAAAACAATGGGCCAGCTACCCAAGACTGGATCCCTGACACCTGTATATTTGCCTATTAATAACAATTCAGTAAACTTTTTAGTTGGATTTTGCAAGTTAATGATAATTTAATGGATTAATAAATTACTGTTTATTATCATTAATTGACTTATTTTCTTTGCTGTGGCAAAAGTGCATTTTCTGATATTTACACACTGGTTTCTAATTGGTTGGTTTCACATCCAATAACACATGCAATAGGAAATCAAGTTGTCACCCCAACCACATCTGGTCTTGGGGTGGCAACCACGTTTCCAATTGCCTGTGTGATTGGATGTGAAACCAACCAATTTAAAACCAGTGCATAAATATCAGAAAATGCACTTTTGCCACAGCAAAGAAAATCAGCCAATTAATGATAATAAACAGTAATTTATTAATCCATTACATTATCATTACCTTGCAAAATCCAACTAAAAAGTTTACTGAATTGTTGTTATTAGGCAAATATACAGGCTGTAAAATGCACTATGTATCAATATTTGTACTACGTGTTAATGGCTCTCTAATATAAACACAGTCCATTTAAATAAATTACAATTAAAAAGGCCTCATTTACAATGAATTTTATTAAAAAAATACATTGAGTTATGCACATAATATCAAAATATCAAGAGTTGACATCTAATTGCATATTCTAATGCAATATTTACATTTATGGTCTTTAATTTATTAATGATGATGTAAAATATTTGTGCATTGAAGGTAGTACTATAAAAACAATTTTTTTGATGTAATTCAAAAAAATATCAAATATTCATAGCCTTATTGTTGCAAATGAACTAATGATAATTCAGTATTTGGAATTAGGGAAGACAACAGTCCAATTGAAAGGACAGGAATAATAAGAATAAGGTACCATTTATTGTAGAATATTGTGATTAATATACCATATGGGGAAAGCCATACGGCCACAAGGGGGTGGCATGGTGGCTTGTTCCATGTAAGGATTCTAGCCAAGGAAAAACTTGTTCAGGAATCAACAGGTTGAATTGGTAGCGCTCTTAATTAGGAGAAAGTGCCTGCAATTTGATATTGCCATCAAGTTGATTATGTTGTTAGATACGTCAAGGGGCAACTTGTTGAGCGCCCCCTGTGTATTATAAGATATGTTAGCAGGCAAGGAGAGAAACTTGGTTGCAACACCCCCCTTGCCCCCTGCTTGTTGTCAGACACCAGGATCAGAGTCTGTGGAAGATCTGGGAAGGACCGCACAAACAACCTTTGTGTGGGAATGGCGTGGCAGGGGCGCAAGCAATTGTGGTGGAGCGTCTTGGTGTTCCCTTAGGCATCCTCAAGTTGATAGATGTGATTGTCATGAGCTGCAGCTATCTTAAAGGGCCCTAGGTGGTTGGGTTCCAAATTAGCCAAATTGGGGTTGAGGGTGTAGACGGGGTCACCTACAGCGTATCTGGCTTTAAGGTGCTTTGTCCCTCCTTCAATTTATTTTTGTTTAATTTCTCAGGCTTTGGAACACCATTGGTTTAGGGATGGAGTTGTCAACAGGGGGTTTTCCAGGAACTGTAGACTGTAACATCTCCTGTTCAACTCCTGTCAGACTGTCAGGCGTCCCAAAGGCTAAGGCGCTGGGACTGAACCCGGTGCCTCTGTTGATTTTTGCTTGTAAGATAAGTAGAGCGGAGGGCAAGTGTTCAGTCCACGCGGTATTGGGGTGCTCCTGTGAGAGCTTGGCAATCAGCTGGACCAGGGAGCCATTTAACTGTTCCACAAGTCCATTGGCTTGCAGATAATAAGGGGTGGTAACCATCCATTGGAGAGAATTCTTGGTGCAGTATGCCTTCATGACCTGTCCAACAAGTTTGGGGCTACCATCTGTGATGAGACGTTTGGGATGCCCAAAGCAGGTCACAGTTTCCTTGCCAATGAAGCAAGTAATGGTGGTGGCAGTGTGGTTAGTTATTTTCCAAGTCACTGGCCAGCAATTGAAGTAGTTGATTGTGGTTATGATGTATTTCTTTCCCAGTCTGTCTTCAGGGAGGGGCCAAATCACATCAAGGGCCCACTGTTTGAAGGATTCCATGGCTTTGATGGGCTGGACAGACTTGGGGGTGCAGGTTTGGACATATTCTTTTTGCACAGCACATAAGTTTCAAGGAGATCCAAGATATCTTGGCGCATGTGTGGCCATCAAAACTTTTGTTTCATGATCTTGAAGAGGTTTTGTCCTCTGATGTGACCCAAGGTGCAGTGGTAATGCAATATTGTGTTACCTTGTTGTGTGGTAGGAATGTAAGGTGTCTTCTCACCTGTCTCTGCCTGGAAGCAGATGTTGCCAGCATTGATGGTGAACAAACTTTTGTTGTCCTTCAGCTTGGAAATGGTTACTGAGTTAAGGTCTTTGTAACAAGTTGCCTCAGGACAGAGGTACAACATTAGCCAGTCAGGATCCAGGCCATCATCCCTGGTGATGGACGCTGTGGTGCTCAAGGGTTCTAAGGATAGGTTGGGTGTAGCTAGCAGCAACTGAGAACACAACAGGACTAATATCTTCTTACTCAACAGAACCTCTATTTGTGGACTCTGCAAGTAATTTAATAATTGGAAGTTGTGGGTTATGTTTGTATGGTAAATAATTCTGTTTATTGGGGATCTCTTGGGGGTCTTTTTATACTTAGAGGGATAGGAGGTAAAAGAAAGGGTGATTCATGCTGACTAGGATCTAGGCTGTCAGGAACTGAGATTATTCTTGGAGATCTGAAACATTTTGGATATATTCAGAGGGAAATGGATTAGATTGGGCAAGAAGTGAACATTTGAGCACTTGTTCTGAGATTCAGGTGATTGCAGCAATAATAGAGCTGTCTTTGGGGAATTGAGTGTAGAATAGGGTTTCAGACTACTCTCTTTAGGGTTCATACTTTGGCAAAAAGAGAGGCAGAAGGTCAATATATCAATTTACATAGTGGGCACAAGTGATGGGTCAATAATTGATAATAGTAAACCCTCTTCCAATGAGTCACCAATAGATGCATCTGCAGCTAGCTGCAGATGCTCCAATTGGTCACTAATTGCCATATTAAAAACCACTCCAATGGGTCACTCTCCAACACATCTGCAGCTAGCCACAGGTGCGTGGATTAATCTCTAATTGGAAATGCCCTTATATGATTTGTAGGGTTACTCTCCAACATAAAACACAAAAAGGGAAGCAGTTCCCCTTATACTTTTCTAAATAAAGAAAGAGTCCTACCATGGTAATACTGAGGAGTGGCACCCTGCACCACATACCCCAGATAAGGATGGGGCTCCATCCAAAAAAGGAAATTCAAGGCCCTCATAATGTCAAGTGGATTTTCACCTGAAACCAATTTAAAACAGCCAATTAATTGTCAAGTGGCCTAATAATTGGGGAATAAACTTAGAGGGGTGAGTCATGATAAATCACCCAATGATTATCAAGCCAAATTTATTGGGTAATATCAGGTATAAATAGAGGCGTTCTGAATGATTTCCCTTAGTTAAAAATGTCATTATCTTCTGCTGCCTGCTGCGTCTGTGAATTGTCCACCTCCCTGCAGGCTGTGTTAACTTCTCTCTGTCAAGCCAAGCTTGAGGCCCTTGAACAGAGGGCAGGTTCCTCAGTAGAAAGAGAAGAGCTCTATTGGAGGACCTCCCAGAGGAGGACTGTGAAATTGTATGGGCCCCGTTAACGTCCGTAGCCTTTGCCATTGCGCCCAGTTGGGTGCACGCTACTGAGGGGCACTGGTATCTCCAGTTAGACAAAGAGGACAAAGAGGACAAAGAGTTCAAGGCGTCTCAATCTAAAACGCCCAAGTCTTCAGATGCCTCAGGCCCTGATGCTTATGAATAATCCAGTAGTCAACCCAATCTCAAGGATCATAGTCCCCTAAGTTGCCCTGCTTCCCCGGCTACCCAGCGCCAGCGCCTTCATGACCTGGCCTGCGGGGCAAAGGCAGCCCTGCCAACCAACAATGAGCAAGCTTTGCGGGAGTTAATGGCCCAGGCTGCTTGTGATGCAGCTGCCATGCAGGCGGCTTCTGAGGCTCTTGTTGACAAGCAGAAATGTGCAGCTCTGAAGGTGGCAGATTGTTTGGGTGCAGATAATCTTGCTGAGGACACCCTGGTTCCTTGTGTGGCCATAGAGGAGACCTTTGCCAACATGGGGCTAGACAATGTGGTCATAACCCACTATGCACCTGATTGCTCCAAGCAAGTCTTTGGTCCTTATAGCCAGATGGCCATCAATGCAGTCTGTCTCAATGAGCAATCTGAAAATGACTATTGGGAGGTTAGGGCCTCCCTCCAGGTTGAGCCAATGGCTCAACTTCTTGAATTGGTACAGAATGAAGATTTGGTGTGGTTTAGAAACTCCTCTATAAACGCATATGTGCATGTGCCTCCTGTGGGGCGCCTTCCTTCCTCTTTCAACCTTATTGACATTGCACATCTTGAGCTGGGGTGTCAAGTAGCCAGGCCTTTTACCGCTTGGGCAGGTCACTTGGTGGAGAACGCCATGGCCATTGACACTCAACATGCCCTTTTGTTTACCCTGTTCAAATTTTCCCAACTGATTGCAACTTGTCCTTGCAAAATGGCAGACATCACTTTTTCTTGAAACGCCCTGATCTTGGCGGTGGAGACTTGGGGGGTGAAGCAGGACGTCTGTCCTGTCCTTTTGTACCATGGGTTTGATGGAGCGTCTCAGAGCTGGTGGTACTGCCTATTTTCCAACTGGGTTGGGGAGTTAGACCCTAACTTGTATCACCAGCGGGTGCAAGCTCTCATCACTCTGGGCCTATCCTTCAATCTGGCCAATTGTGCCAATCTATCCTGTAAGAAGGTGACCACCACTATTGATAGCATACAATCTCATCTTTCCATGGGTTCTCCTGCCAAGGGGTTTGAATCATACAAGTACATGATTCAGGACGCCCTCATCTTAGCCGCTATCTATACTAGCCACCATCCTCCCGAGAAGTGCTGTATGTACAATTGGATGCTCCAGGCTCCCATCAGCAACTATTTAGCTGCCTATGATGACAATTGTATGTTTCCTTTCTTTGTGGCCACCAAATTCACCAATCATTACATGGGATTCATGACGCCTCATCAGCTTCAGGAATAAATTAATTTATTTTCACCATAATAATAAAAAAAGTTTCTTTTTTTCTGGGATAAGTCCCTTTTTATTTATTCAGGCTATACCAACAATTAATCTCTTCAGCCTGATCCTATTAAGAGGTAGTAGGATACCTTACTTCATCATTGTCTATATTCCTATGTAGTGTTTCCTCTACTGCCCTATATAGAAGAGATAATAGAGAGGCCGGCAGAGGTTTTATAAAGCCACATGGCCTTACTGAGGGTTACCCATGTACTCAGAGGTTGGCAAGGGATGAGGAAGGTCCTTGTCATCTGCAGGCACTGCTTTCATGAACTTGGCATGTACTCTCTGATAAGTTTGACCAGAGGCAATATGACAAGCTGTATATGCATCAAAGCTACTTTTCTCAATTACCACAAATGGACCTGAAAATATTATAATGAGCCTAAGAAGACGTCCAGAAGTCCAAGCCCAGGAGACAGGTATGTTTTGGCCAATCTCAAAGGAAGCTATCTTGGGACAATGCTTTATGTCACAAGCAAACGCAGTACGCCAACTTATTCCCATTGAGTTATATGCTTTGTGGTACAGAGTTATTAGCCCTTTGGTGAGGGCTCTCAGATGATTGTTGGGGGATCTGTCTGTGTCTAATTGATAAGTTTCTAGGATCCCAGGTAGGGAAGGTTGTTGTCCATAAACTATCTGGAAGGGGGAGCAACCAGTAGCAGTGTGATTAGTTACTTGGTATGCCATAAGTACCAAGGGGACTAAAGTATCCCAAGATGAGCTTGAATCTAGCATGAGCTTTTTGAAGATAGTCTTAAGGGTGCTGTTAACTTGTTCAACAGAGCCATTTGTTTCTGGGTGATACAGAGTATATTTTGTGTCCTTGATTCCTATAGCCTTGTTTAATTCAGCTAGAAGCTTGCTGGTAAAATTGGTCCCATTATCTGTCAAGATGGTGTGTGGGCAGCCATTATTGGCAATGATATGCAATAGAACAAAACAGGTGATGTGCTTGACTGTAGGGGTAGGAATAGCTTTGGCTTCAACCCATTTGCTGAAGTGATCAATGGCTACAATTAGTTATCTATTCCCACAACTAGTCTTATTTGGGCCTACTGGTCCTATCACATTGATTCTAATAGTGTGAAACGCGTGGATAGGGGGGTGCAGTCTATAACTAGTGGCCTTGAGTAGGGGAAAATACTTGGAGCAAGTCATGCAACTTCAACAAAATTCTAATACGTCAGTGTATATACCTTCCCAATAATAGTGGGATGCAAGTGTTGCAATCATGTTTTTTTGACTTCATGCCTTGTGGCTAGGTTATGGAATTTTTGTAGTATGGACAGCTGTTGAGAGGGGCAAATGTATGGCAGCTGATGTCCCTTTACTTCCTTATATAAACAGCTGTCTCTAAATGTGGTGTTATGAGCAAGTTTGACTAGGGCTCTCTGGGCCTCAGGTGAGATACTATCTCACTTGGAGAGAAAAGGAATGAGGTCAAACAAGGTGTCTCCTTCTGGGGCAAGGGCTGCTATAGTGGAAGTCTGGATAATCCATCAGCATTGGCGTGCTTGGCTCCAGGACAGTGTATAAGTTTGTAGTAATATGCTTGCAGTTTCACTGCCCAGAGAGACAGTCTCCCCCTGGGGTCCTTTAAATTAGCTAGCCACTTTAGGGAGGAATGATCAGTAGCAACTTTGAAGTAGGACTTATATAGGTAGGGGTGGCACTCTTCAATACCATATAGGACTGCTAGACATTCTTGCTCAGTTACTGAGTAGTTTCACTCATGGACATTCAGAGTCCTAGAGAAATATCCAACAGGATAATTGTGACCTTCATTGTCCAGTTGCACAAGGACCACTCCTACTGCTACTAAACTGGCATCTGTATACAAAATGAACTCTTTAGAGAAGTTGGGATACGCCAGAACCAGGGATTCTACTAAAGCTTGCTTGAGTGCTTCAAACCCAATCTGGTGTCAAGGGTCTGGATGTACAAGCATTCTGGCTACCGCCAACCTACTTAACATCCAGCCATTGCCTGATTTAGTCCCCTTCCAATATACCATTTGACATACCACAAATGGTAATCAAGCAATATCACCTGACTGTCCAAGTATCCAGTGGCTCAAACCCATCTAGCACATGACCAACCCCTAGGTTTGATCCACTAAATCCCCACCACAGCCAAGTCTATATAAGTCTAAAGTATTATCCAATAAAATATACTTCTATTCTTTCTTCATTCCATATTTGAAGCTTCCCAAAAGGCGCTCCTTATCACTAGTAGCAGCTACAGTTTTTTGACCACGCCCATGAGAGAGAAAATGGCTGACCTAAACCCGCCCACCTTTGCTTACGTACTCAGCCAGGCCACATCCCAGGAGACCTGGAAAATGTACTTTTGCGCCCACAACATTGACAAAGATATACCTAGTAGATGCACCGTATTCAAAGGTCTGGTCATGCCCAAAGCATGCGCCAAGATTATTCAATACAGTTGCTCTCTTCAACCACAAACAAACACAATACCACCTATCACAGGTGAAGTTACCAACACCAAGTACATTGGTATTGACAAGTTCTTTGGTAAAAACAAAGAAAACGTCATCAACTGGCTAGACCACTCAGCCGCTAAACTCTGTGCCAGCTGCATCCTGCATGAAAAATGGGTCCAGGACGCCAGCAAGCGCCTGTACAAGGCTGCTGCTAACTGGTTTGCCACCTGGGTTGGCTCACAAACTGATGACCAGCTTGACAACTGGGAAGAGTTCAAAGCTGACATCACCCAAAATTTCTGTGTCACTGAGTCCCTCCAAGACATTGCAATACAGCTCAGTGATCTTCCTCAAAAGACCACTATTGCAACTTACGCAAACAAATTCAAGGAAATACGCTGCAAGATCCAAAACCCAGCACAAGCTGACAACGTACATACCAGAGCATCATTTATCATTAAAATGAAACCCTCTTTTGCTGTCCTCATCTGCCCAAAGGCCAATACCTCCATGCCTGCACTCATTACAGAAGCCAAGCGCGCTGAAAACTGCACAAACATGGAATATGCTGCATGCAACGGCAATTGCTCCTCAAATGGCAATGGCAGAGAAAACTCCAATGGCAATAAACGCCAAAATACCAATCATAGCAATGGCAACTCCAATTGTAACAATGACAATTGCAGCCAAAGCGCAAACCGCTCCTGTCCCAAGAAAGAGGACACCGCCAAAGTTAACAACACTGAAGTAGCAACCAGCTATGAATTTGACCCCACATTCTCTGACCTCAAAGGTCTTAAAACAGAGGAACAGGAAAAAGAGGAGAGTGAACAGGCTTAAGTGCCCCTGTTTCACCCCAACTTGACAAGAAATTGTACCAAAGCACAAACTTTGCTACCTGCATCCCCTGTGTCCCGCAATCCTCCATTTTTATGAACATGAAAATTAAAGATTGCTCACAACTTCTTGTCTACACATGCACTTACAAATCAAATACACATAAAATTTTATTTGACTCTGTTGCACAACACACTATGGTTAGCAAACCTTTTTTAACCAAGTACAAAATACCAGTTGTCAAATCCAACTTCAAATATGCCAGAATGGCAGACAAATCAAAGGTTTTACTCAAAGGCAAAACAACTCCCTTCATAATTGACCTCCAAGGCATACAAAAGTCCATAAAAGGACTTGTTATGAACAACATAAACTACAACATTGTAGCAGGCATGGACTGGTTCACCCTAGTGAACTCCAGCGTATGTTGGAAAACAAAAACCATGACCATCAAACGCAACAGAGTCAATTTTAACATCCTCAAAGAACCCAATGACCTCATTCTAAGAGACACATTATTTGTCCAGGTCATAAACCAAGATGACTCAGATCATCTAACCAAAGATAGTACCCACCACATAATGAGGTACACCAAATTCAATAACATATAAACACAAATGATCCAATGCCCAGAACTTGCGGCACTCCTAAATGAATATGCTCACGTATTCAAGGAAGAACTCACAGAGTTACCCCCCAAACAGGAGGTAAAACATGGCATCAACTTATGCAATACCATGCCTAAACCTGCACCCCTCTACAGACTCTCCCCCATGGAAATCCAAACCCTCAAAATACACATTGAGGACAACCTAGCAAAAGGCTTCATCCGCCTGTCTGAATCCCCATGGGGGGCAGCAGTATTCTTTGTAAAGAAAAAGGAAGGCACTCTATGTCTAGTAACTGACTACAGAGCACTAAATGCAAGCACAGTAAAGAATAAATACCCTCTTCCACTTATATAGGATCTGTTTGCAAGACTCTCAGGTGCCAAATTTTTCTCCAAAATCAACCTCACCTCAGGGTACAACCAAGTTGAAGTAAAGGAAAAGGACATACCAAAAACTGTGTTCTGTACGCAATTTGGATCCTTCAAATGTAGAGTAATAAACTTTGGGATGACCAACGCTCCCACAACTTTTGTCACCATGATGAACCAAGCATTAAACAGTCTCTCAAATACATTATGCTACCTTGACAATATCATCATATTCTCAAAAACAAAAGAGGAACACCTCATGCATGTCCGCAAGACACTCAATTGACTCACAAAGCACAAATTTTACGCAAAACCAAATAAGTGCCAATTTATGGAAAAGAACTCCTGTTCTTGGGCTACATTATCTCTGACAGTCACATCAAAGCAGATCCAGACAAAATTAAAGCCATAAAAAACATGCAACGCCCCACCTCTGTTAAACAAGTTAGATGCCTTCTTGGCATGGTGGCTTACCTAAGGAAATACATCAAAGACTGCGGAAAACTAACCACACCAATCAATGACTTAACCAAGGGTAATGCCAAAAAGAAATTCATCTGGACTCCAAAATGTGACAAGAATTTCCATTTATTAAAACAAGCTCTGATTAAAGCACCAATCTTGCAATACCCTAATAATAACAGGTGCTAAGAGCTTGAGTCAGATGACAGTGACACTGCCATTGGCGCAGTCCTGCGCATCTGCCAGCCAGGGCAGCAAGAATTCCTGGCAGTATGTTAAAAAAGCAGAAAACTAACTAACACTGAGCAGAGGTATCCAATACAAAAAAAAGGAATTTCTAGCAATATACCACGCATGCAAAAAATGGAGATGTTATCTAGAAGGACATTTAAACGTCCAAGTACTAACTGACCATAAATCCTTAATCTATTTCAAAACTAAGAACGCACTTGCACGGCAACAAGCCAAATGAATGTCCTTGCTGGAGCAGCTCAATTTGGACATACAATAAAAAAAGGGGGCAGAGCTGGTCACAGCAGATGCTCTCTCTATAGTATGTTAGCCTAGAGAGGATCACCCTGACCACCTGGACCCTGACTGGCCAAACCTGTACACCACTGAGTATAAAACCAAAGGGAAAGACCCCTCAACCCATCAACTGACCCACAATACATTGGTAAGAAACAAAAAGTATTTCCATGTATTAAATGGCACAGTATACCAAATTATCAATGACAAACATGTCCTGTACATTCCACTTGCATAACGAGTTGACACCATACTAAGACATCACTGCCTACTAGGCCACACAAAGGCTAACAATTATACCTCACACTAAAAGAGATAGTATTTGGCCCAACCTCAAACAGGATATAGTTGATGTTCTGAAAAAGTGCACATTGTACAAGAAATACACCAGTACAAAGGCTCCTCAGCCAACGGTCAACCCTGTATCAGACCCTGAACCATTTAAGGTTTGGGGACTAGACGTAGTGGGCCCCTTCTCAGAAACAAAAACAAACCAATGTTTCTTAATTGTAGCTATCAACTTTGCCACATGCTGGCCCATCTTCTGGGCAACAAAGGACCATAAAGCAGAAACCATCAATCAATTCATTAACAAAGTGATCATAGCCACCTACAGCACTCCAGACTACATCATAACTAATGGAGCAACCAAGTTATCAGGTCACGTAGTAAATGACAACTTAAAGTCCAAAAACATTAAACACTCCACAACCTCTCCATACAGACCACAGGCCAACGGTAGAGTGGAACACCTCAACAGTAGCCTTATCAGGACCCTTGAGAAAATAATGGATGTCAAAGCCAAAGACACATGGCCACTATACATGAAACATACATTAATAGTATTCCAAGTCTGCACCAACCAAGGGACAGGATATTCAACATTTGAGCTAACCTATGGGTAAAAACTGGAAGTAATCACCCGCAACAAACAGCCCTACATAAAGATCCCCTCAGGGAAACCTCCCACAGTAGAGAAAGCACCAAACCTACAACACATCTGCCTCAAAGCTAAAATAGCAGAAATGAAGAGGCTCAAGACACAAAAGAAAACCTCCACAGAGGAACCACTTCCCATCAACACCCTTGTCTGGATTCTAGCTGGCAACAGAAAGAAACTAGACTCAGTACACCAGGGACCAGGAAGAGTCATCAAATACATACCAGAGAACAACACTTACCTAGTAAAATTCCAAAGTGCCAAAAACCCAATTATCAAGAAATACCACAGAACCTGTCTCTGCCTCAGTAAAGAAGAGCACTTGAACAGACTGGTTCCAACTAGTAAACAGCTCCAGGAGCATCAGGTGGCAGCTGTGAAAATGAAGCCCCCTCCTGATGCACCAGAGTAACCCCTTAAGGGGGGTGTCAAGGGTCTGGATGTACAAGCATTCTGGCTACTGCCAACCTACTTAACATCCAGCTATTGCCTGATTTAGTCCCCTTTCAATATACCGTTTGACATACCAAGAATGGTAACCAAGCAATATCACCTGACTGTCCAAGTATCCAGTGGCTCAAACCCATCTAGCACATGATCAACCCCTAGGTTCAATCCAACTAAATCCCTGCCACAGCCAAGTCTATATAAGTCTAAAGTATTATCCAATAAAATATACTTCTCTTCTTTCTTAATTCCATATTTGAAGCTTCCCCAAAAGGCGCTCCTTATCACTGGCAATTGCGGTCCCATATTAATTCTGCATTCTTTTTCAGAAGGCAGAAGAGGGGTTGGGTCAGATTGGCAAATGCCTCTATAAAGCGGCGGTAGTAGCCAATCATACCAAGAAAGCATTGCAGGTCCTTGACAGTAGTAGTGGCAGCAAGTTTGGAGATAGCTGTTACCTTGGCTGGAATAGGAGCAATGCCTTTCTTATTGATGACATGACCTAGGAACTCAAGGTTTTCCTTATAGAATTGACACTTCTTTGGCTTGAGTTTCATCCCTATCTTTTCTAGCCTGATGAAGATCTGCTCTAAGTCTCTAAGGTGGTCTTCAAAGCTTTTTGAGTACACATTGATGTCATCTAAATATATGAGGACACAGATGGACTTTAGGTTGTAAAAGGTGGCATCCATTAGCCGTTGAAAAGTGGCCAGGGCGTTGGCTAGTTCTTGCGGCATTTGAGTTGGTTGGTACAGACCATCTGCAGTCACAATGACACACTTCTCCTGGTCTTTGACTTCCATAGGTATCTGCCAGTAGCCTGCTAAAAGATCTATGGCTGAGAAAAGCTGCATGCCTCTCAGCTTGTCCAGAGTATCATTGATCAGAGGTAGGGGGTACCTGTCTTTCTTGGAGATGGTGTTCAACTTCCTGTAGTTGATTACCACTCAATTGGTACCATCTTTCTTCTTTACCAGGAGCAAAGGGCTGGCCCAGGGACTATTGAATGGTACTAAAAGACCACCTTCCAATAGTTTATCAACTTCCTGTTGGATTATCCAATTATCCACGGGGAATTGGTGGTATGCGGTCTGGAATAGAGGCTGTGCTTCCCCTGTGTTGACTTTATGGAAGCAGTTATTGGCGCAACCCAGCTTGGCATCAGAGTTGGCAAAAAATTAATGTACTTCTTGATGAGCTCCAGGAACTGTTCCTTCTGTTGCAGACCTATGTCCCCAATCTGTTCATCTTATAGGATAGGTGCTATTAGGTTGTGACTAGGGTTTGGTAATCCTAGCTCATACAGTAATCCAATAGTATAGGCAGAGGAAATAGATTTATTTGAGACAATTTTTAGGAAGGCTACCCCGGAGTTGCAACCTATTTCTAAGGTGGAGGAGTGAGGGTTAGCTACCCAGATAGTAAGTTCACTGGAAGTCTCCCCTGGGATGAGGTGGGTTGCAACTGAGGGCAGCCCAGGGCGTGAAAAACCTAGTGCTTATATTTCACTGTGCAACCCCTTTGATATGAAAAGCTTGATAACTGTTCCTATAATGGCTTGGGATTTGGGAGGATACTTACACTGTCCTTCAACCAAATCAGGATAGGGTTGTTGTAGCAAACTGTGGTTGGTAGCTTGCTTATTTGAGTTGAGGTGGTTTCATAGGGGATCTCTATCATCCCAGAGGAGCAGGCCATCAGGATGCATCCTCTAGGATTCATGCCTTCAGGAGGGACTCTAGGTCGGCTGTCAGGTGTCAGGAGTGGGAATTCCTGGCCTAGGAGGTGGAACGTGCCAGTCTTATGATTTATGGTGGTCCCAAACTGGTCCATAAAAGAGGAACCAATCAGTACATCATAGTTATTGGCTTCCAGGACTATGGCCGGGCAGGTGACCACAGTGTCCCCAAACTTCAAGGGAACTGACAAGTATGCGCCTTTGGATCTGGAAGGATTGTTGCCTGCTGTACCAAAGGTTCAGCTGCACTCAACGTCTGGTGGGAAACAGAGCCTACAGATGAATTAGGAGGATAGTATTAAGGTCAGAGCACCACTATCCAGGACAGCACAAATTGGGATGCCAAATACCTCAGTTTGTACCCATGTGCTTGAACCAACTGAGAGGCCATTTATGCCTTCTACCCGGCAGACAAGAGGGGGTCCTTTCTCTAGCTCTTCAATGGCTTTCCTTAGGGTTGGAAGAATGTGGACAATTTCCCCCAGTGGAGTAGTGATCACAGTTTTTGAAAGAGCTTCAATTATGTTACTGACAGTATTGTGGGTTTTCTGGGGGTTCTGAGCCTGGAGGATGTAAGGCAGGGCAGGATTGGTCTTCAACGGGATTATTTTGTGAGGGGGTACTTCTTTTTAGGTAGAGGCTTTTGCTTGTGTATGATTAGCCATAGCCATTATTAAAGAGTCAGGGCTATGGAGACCGGGAGGAACCTTTTTACTAGGTGGAGACAGACTGGTCCTGTGTGTTCTGCTTAGTAGTTTTTTGGTCCTTCCAAGACAGTATCCTCTTGAGATGTGTTAGACAAAGCGTGTATGCTGGGTTTTTTATTGACAGGCTCTTCTTTTATATCCAGTTGGTGTTATAGGCAGTTCCTTGCAAAGTGCCCTTTCCAACCACACTTAAAGCATTCTTGTTCTTCCATGGGTTATCATTCTGCATAGAAGACTCCATCATCATCCTCTTCATATTCCTCTACCACATTCATTACCTGGCAGAAAGGGTACACAGGATGTGGAGCCTGGCATAGAGTATGTTGTTGGATGGAGGCAGCTATGCAACGTACTGCCTGAGTTGAAGTAGGTGTCAACAGCTGTGGGTGGAAGACAGACAAGTGTGAGAAGAGGCAATTGCATGGAGAAGAGCTGTCACTGCTTCTTTGGGAGTCAGGAAGTTGATAGACATTAAGGTTTGTGTCTCAACCCTAAATCTTCTACCAAATTCTGGGAGTGACTCATCTTTTTTCAGAGAGATAGTCAAGAATGTAGCTTTTTTGTCTTCTAGCTGTTCAGGGGACCCATAGGTATCTTCAAGAATATTTTTAATTTCCTTTTAAGACCCCTCCCCTCTACTAAAGAGGCAACCACAGTAGAGAAAGCAGTTTTTTCTAGGCTATTCAGCAGTTTGGAATGGGTTACTGGCTCTGGGCTATCCCTGGTCATGAGCTCAAACCCTTTGAGAAAAATGTGAATGTTGATGGAGCTTCCTGGTTTGAACTTGGCGTTTAGCTTGAGGCTGGGTCCAGAGCTTGCACAAGAGTCCCATGAAGGTAGACCAGTATCAGTAGGGGCTGGACCTAGGGGCCCATATGGCGGTCCTGAGAAGCAGCCCGGTGGGAGTCCTGGTGGACCAGGGGGCCCTCCAGAGAAGGCTCTGGGATAACTACAAGGCAGGAGCAAAGATCTGGGAGGGGGTGTAAGCCCCATAGGGGTAATTTGGCTGAAAGAAAGAACTATCTTGCGGGTATGGCTGGGGGTTGGGGCCTGGATACCCAGAAGGGGGAAACCACCACGGGTATTGTTGAGGGTGTGAGTGTCCAGGGTTGGGAGGTGTCTCCCAGCGTGCAGTTGCAGGGTCTACCCTTAGTTCATTAGCATGGGCCTGTGGCGGCGTGTTAGGGAGGTGCTCTCTGGGAGTTTGAGTGGGGATAGTTGGGACTGAGGTTGGACCTGGGGTCAAGATATCTGGAATGGGTGGTAAGGGGGCTGACATGGGGGCAGGAACTCCTTGTGTGGCCCAGGGAAAACTTTGATATGTTTTTCCAACTGGGTAAGTGCTGGAAGAAGCTGTAGTAGTTTCTACTGACTCAAGGACAGAACACACTACTTCTTCTGAGGCAGAGGCAGAGGCAGTTGTGGGGCTTGGTTGTGTATTGCCTGATCCCCCTATATTCATTGAGTCAAATCTATCAGTCAGGTTTGAAATCAGCAGCTGGAGGCTGATATCCTTCTTCTTTAGAGTAGTGAGTTCTTTATTGTAAGTAGAGGAATGGGTTTCCTGCTTCTGAGTTAGGGTGGCCAACTCCTGTTGGATGCGCTTGAGTTGGGTCTTAAGTTGCTGAATGAGACCCAGGTGTTTGCTCTGACTGGCTTCTGTCTGTGCCTTGAACTCAACCTGATCTGACTGGAGTGCTTCTAGCTTAGAATAGGTTGTATTGCTATTGGTCCCTACAACATCTAAGTCTTCTCATGTCTGTGTAAGATTATGGTAAAGTAGATCAAGGTTGTTCTTCAGGGCCTTCAGATTGTCTTGGTCCTGGTTGACTCTAGACACAGCATTCCCAGCCCATCAGTCACAGGCTTCTTGGATGTTGGCTAGTTGGGCCTGAATGTCACCAATATCCACGTCATGCTGGGTTGAGTGGCCCTTAAGGTTGGCCACTTCTTCTACCAAGGGTTGGATCACCCACTGCTGGAGGGAGGAGTGATCTTCTGTTATCTGTTGAGCAATGATTACTGTATCTGAGTGCAGGGCTTCCAGAACCTCATGCTCATGTCAGATCTGGTGAAGTCAGTCTTGAAGAGGGTTTACTGCTGCCTCAGTATAATCCCTTAGTCAATTCAGGGCCATAATGGTTTGCTCACTACTAATGCGCTGTTGCTCCAACCAATTTACCAGTGCAGTTACCATAGGGTGGTTGAACTGGATCAATTAAGCCTTTATCCTTCTGGTGTTGTCTATGGTGGTGGAGGTGAAAACATCCCCATTCTTGCTCAGAAACTGGTGTACATGATCCATATCTGATATGGTGGGGTCATCAGAGAGGCCAGGGTGAGCGACTTGGTGCATTGGTAGAGGGGGGCACTGGGGATGGATTGGTAAGATATAAAGCAGTGGGGACAGGTATAGGCTCTATACATGAGACAAACTGGGCATGGGAGCTAGTTTGTTTGAGGGTCCAACGTCTTTGGGGAGGGGGAGCAGGATTTCCAGACAAAGCCCTAGGATGGCGGTGGTCTCCGTTGGAAGTAGAAGAACGGGATGAGGCCTGAGGAAGGTTGGTGAGAGGTTCTTTACCTACCTCAAAAAACCTTCTGTGGGGTCTTTGTCCAAGGCAGGAGAAGGACTTTGCGGGCAGACCAAAGCTGAGCGCTGTCTTGGGGGCTCAACAGCTTGGGCAGCAGTGGGGGCAGAGGCTAATGGGCGAGTTCTGGACTGGGTGCGTGAGGGGAGGTCAGAGGTCAGAGCAACAGGTTCCTTAACCTCTATAGATAGTTGGGGCTTCTGTGTTAGGGGCAACTTGGCCCTCAGGGTGGGGGACTTTGGTGGGAGTTGGGACTCAATCAGCATTACGGGGCCAACCCTGGCCTCTGCGTGCAGAAGTTGGGAAGGCAGGGCGCAGGGGCTGGCGTTGCAGCAAGCGTAGTTGGCAGTGGAGTGGTGTGGGTGGTCCATAGTTTGGGAGTCACAGGCTTGGTCCCTGGACTAGAGGTCTCTGGCAGAGGTGTGAGGGGAAGTGGCAAATACCCCTGTAGTGAGCACCACAAAATGTGATGCCCAAGGGTTCTAAGGATAGGTTGGGTATAGTTGAGCAGCAACTGAGAACATAACAGGACTAATATCTTCTTACTCAACAAAATTTCTATTTGTGGGCTCTGCAAGTAATCTAAGAATTAGAAGTTGTTGATTATGTTTGTATGGTAAATAATTCTGTTTATTGGGGATCTCTTGGGGGTCTTTTTATACTTAGAGGGATAGGAGTGAAAAGAAAGGGTGATTCATGCTGACTAGGATCTAGACTTTCAGGCACTGAGCTTATTCTTGGAGAGCTGAAACATTTTAGGGGATATTCAGAGGTAAATGGATTAGATTGGGCAAGAAGTGAACATTTGAGCACGTTTTCTGAGAGTCAGGTGATCACAGCAATAGTAGAGCTGTCTTTGGGGAATTGAGTGTAGAATAGGGCTTTGGACTACTCTCTTTAGGGTTTATACTTTGGCAAAAAGAGAGGCAGAAGGTCAATATATCAATTTACATAGTGGGCACAAGTAATGGGTCAATAATTGCCAATAGTAAAACCTCTTCCAATGAGTCACCAATAGATGCATCTGCAGCTAGCTGCAGATGCTCCAATTGGTCACTAATTGCCATATTAAAAACCACTCCAATGGGTCACTCTCCAACACATCTGTGGCTAGCTGCAGATGCGTCAATTAGCCTCTAATCAGAAATGCCCTTATATGATTTGGAGGGTTACTCCCCAACGTAAAACACAAAAAGGGCAGTAGTTCCCCTTATACTTTTCCAAATAAAGAAAGAGTCCTATCATGGTAATACTGAGGAGTGGCACCCTGCACCACAGACGCTATGTAGAGTTGTGAGAGGGTGTCAGCTGTGACAAGTTCCTTCCCAGGCTTGTACTCAATGCATAATTGGTAGAGGGATAGACGCTTGACCCAGCCTTCTTGGGGGCATGTCAAGTGGGACTGTGTATTGAAGTACTGGAGTGACTTGTGATCTTTCAGGCCGCAAGGTGGAAAGGTTGCCCCTTCCAGGTAATAGCGCCATTTCTCAACGCAGTGCACAATTGCCGCCAATTATTTATTGTGTATAGGGTAATGTTGTTCTGATTCAGTGAGCTTTCTGGACTTTTATGCCACAGGGAGGAAGACGCCTTTGTCAGTTTCTATCCATAGTATGCCCCCTATGGTCCTATCAGAGGTGTCAGTCTTGAGTTTGTATTGGCAGTTCTGATTGGGGAACTGCAATACAGGTGCAGTTGTAAGTCTCTGCTTCAACGTCTCAAAGGTTTGATCTCTGACAGGGGTCCAGTAGAAGCGCTGTTTAGTGTTCAGGAGCTTGGTGAGAGGTGCAATAAGTTCTTCACAGTTGGGGATGAATTTAAGTACATAGGCAACCATGCCCAAGAAGGTATGCACCTGACTGACATCAGTGGGAGATGGAATACTGGTGATTGCCTTGATCTTGGCCAGGTTGGGCTTTATCCCTTGGGCAGATGGTGTGCCCAATGAACAGAAGCTCTGACTTGAAAAACTTGCATTTGGAGGGTTTAGCTTTTAGCTGGTTTTCTCAAAGAGTGTTGAGGACAGCATGAAGATTTTGGAGTTGTGTGGTTTGATCTTGACTGAAGACAATAATGTTGTCAAGGTACACAACCACACACTTTCCAATCCTTTTCTCAAATGCTTTGTTCATCAACGTGGCAAAGTTGGAAGGAGCCTTGGCCATTCTGAAGTTCATGACTTGACACTCAAACAACCTATAGCGTGTGCAAAAGGCAGTTTTTGCCTCAACCCCTGGCGCAATGCGGACCTGGTTGTACCCCACAGTGAGATCAATCTTGCTAAAGACCTTTGCACCTGCAAGCGTATCAAACAGGTCATCAATTAATGGCAGGGGGTACTTATTTTTAACCATCACCTCATTTAGGGCGCAGTAATCTGTGACCAGGCAAAGGGACCCGTCCTGCTTGGCTACAAAGAAGCCAGACGCCCCGTATGGAGAGAGGGAGGGGCAAATGAAGCCCTTGTCAAGCGCGTCCACAAGGTGCTGGAGGAGGGTCTCATCTTCTTTTGGTGTGAGACAGTATAAAGGACGTGCTTTAGGTAACAACCCTTGGAGTTGTACAGCGTGCTGGATCTCCCAGGGAGGGGGTAGTTGTTTGAGTGTCTCACTGAACACGTCCTTATATTCCTCAAGGAGTGTGCCAAGCGCTGGTGAAGGCAAAGTAATCAAGGGAGGGGCTGCAGGTGGTTCAGCACAGATAACTTTGACTGAGCATTGATTGAAGTCTAATTTTCTCCTCTTGAAATTGTATGAGCCTGTTTCTTTTATTCTGACAAACACAGTATTGTGAAGAAGCTTGCTCATTTCAACAGGATAGATCTGAAAGCCCACCCCATTTCTATTGAGGGTGATAACGGACGTATCCCAGTCAATGTAGGGACAATTGTGACAAAGCCAGTCAAAGCCAGCAATTACATTGTGGCTGAGCCCAGCCATGATTGGCCCAGAGAGCTTAACCTGGATGTTCCCCATTCTCACAGAGAAGGAGACTGTCTTGTGGGTAATTGTCACTCTGCGGGAGTCAGCTACTTGTACTGCCTTGAATCTGCTGGGTACACGGTCTAGTTGCTATGAATCAGCAAACGCCTGGTCCACCATAGTGTGGTTGGCCCCGGTGTCTACCAACAATTTGTAGGTGTTTCCACAAAAACAGAAGTTATAAGCCAAGCGGGTTACTTTATTGAGAGAGTGGCTTGCTTGAAGCACGGGGTTGTCACTATGAACCTGGAAGACGTCAAGGGTTTCAACTTTTTGTACACTGTAGTTGCAGGGATTCTTTGCAAGGAGGGATTGAGAGTGCAGGTCAGTTGGGGTTGTAGGACCTCTTGTAGCTACAACCCCCAGGCTTTTCCTGGGTCCTCAATTTGGGCTAGCTGGAGCTCCCTCTTGTGGGGGCGTTTAGTCCCATTATCCTGCTGATGGGGCTGGCAGCAGCCTACTTGATTGTGAGCACTGCCAGGTGTTGCACAAGGTTGAGGTAGAGCATCATTTGTACAGAAGAAACCCATTGAAGCTGGTTGTTGGGCTCCACAATGGCTTTTTAGCAGTCATCAATGGAGGTTCAACAACCTACAGGGACCCACTTACAGATATGGGGCTTGAGCCCATTGACTATCAGGGTCAGAAGCATGATGTTCCCATTGGTCACAGCTTCTGGGGCAGCAGCAAGAGCTTGCTGCCAGGCAGCAAGGTATTTGGGAATAGATCCATTCTGTTTAATTTCTAGAAAAGGAAGTTCCTACCACAATAGAAGAGAAGGTTTTGCTATAGCAGGACTTTGTGGCTTCCCTGAATGCCACCCAGGTGACCTCAATTTCCTGGCTGGCTCAGTTGGTAAACCACACAGCGGCAGGCCCCGTGAGGTGCCCAGACGCTGTGGCAACCCACATGGGCTCAGGTACTTGGCAGAAACAAAGGTGGGTCTTGTTGGAGTGCAGCCAACTGACAATGTTGGCTCCTTTGACCCCACCCACAAATAATTCCAGCTGGAGGTTGAGCATGTGCTGTGAAAGATCCAACTGAGGCAGGGTGACGTTAGCGTCACGCTGTCCAAGGCAGAGTCAGTTGTACACACGTGTAAGAACCAGCTGGTCTTGGTAAATAATGTACCCGTTGGGGATGTCCCCCTTGGGGATTGGCAGGAAGGTCTCTTGATGGGGAGTAGCCATATGGCCCGTACTCTGTCCTTTCTTAGGGGGAATTTTTTCTTTAGGTAGGTTGTGAACCTACTGCTGCTACCACTGCTACCACTGTTGCAACTGAACCAATGAGGATTCAGTATTTGGAATTGGGGAAGACAACAGTCCAATAGAAAGGACAGGAATAATAAGAATAAGGTACTGTTTATTGTAGAATATTGTGATTAATATACCATATGGGGAAAGCCACACAACCACAAGGGGGTGGCATGGTGGCTTGTTTCATGTAAGGATTTGAGCCAAGGAATCACTTGTGCGGGGATCAGCAGGCAAATTGGTAGTGCTCCTAATTAGGAGAAAGTGCCCACAGTTTGATATTGCCATCAGATTGGTTCATGTTGTTAGATACATCAAGGGGCAACTCATTGAGCGTCCCCTGTGTATTGTAAGATATATTGGCAGGCAAGTCTGGGGATTCGGTTGCAAAATTATCAACGGATTAGAGTTGGTCCTTCAAAAGGTTGTTGAGCTTGAACATAACATAAGGGAAATTGTGATAAATCAACTGGGAAATGAGGGAAGGGCCTTGGTCCAGAAAAACAAAACTGCAAAAAATAGCCTGGGAACAATAGTCAATAAAGAACACAAGGAAATAGTTTTAAATCTTCAAAAGGAAATACTCAAGCAGTTAGATTTCAAAAGTAGATGTTACAACTTGTGGGAATTCACAAAAACTAACAGAAAGAATACTCAAAAAATCAAATTGTTTGAAGAAAATAAAAAGCTCAAAGGAAATTAACACAAATGAAGAGGAAACCAATCAAATAGAAACAGATGAAAATGAAGCACAATCAAAAAGCAGAAGAGCTACAATAAAAAATTAAAATGTATCAAATGAAAATCAAGAGGAAGAACAAGTTGCACAGAAAATAAGGAAGATCAAGCCCAGAAAAACAAATGAAGAGCAGCCAACGCTCATGAAGTTTGCTGAAGAGGTGCCTGTGGCTGAGGGGGCTTCAGGGGGAAACAATCAGTAAGTTTTTTTATTTTTTACTTATATTTACTTTAGTTATAGCTAGGAATGGAGACAAGGTTGCTGAAGTGGCGGCCTTTACGCCCAATTGGTTTTACGGGGGTTACCAATCACTGGTAGCCCTTGTAAAGCAAATAAATAAATAAAAATAAAATAAATAAAATAATTCAAATGAATATGAATAATTTTGCAAATATAGAAGCAAAAGCCAGGGAATATTTACCACCTGTGGGGTGCTCACTGTGGATTAGGAAAGCATACAAAATAGGAGCAACTATCAACTTCAAAGAGATGACTGAAATTTGCAGGGATATCAAAATAAACTTTGATGAATATATTTATGAAAGTATACAATAATTTCCCTTTTTAAATATCAATGAATATGAAAAAAAACCTAATAAAAACTGACTTTCAAATAGGAACTGAATATATTAAAACTGAAATTTTTAATGAATTATTCAAAGCATTATCAAATAAAGTTGGGGATGCAGTCCTTGTGAATACATTTAAACCTTTATTCATTTTGTTTGCAGAGGCATGGGGGGCAGATACAAGTCAGGCGCCTCCTGGTACAATATTCAAATTCAGTCAAACATCCTATATAAACAGATTAGTTCAAGTGTAAAAGAAATTTTGCATGTTCTCCAAAAAATGTACCTTGCAAAGGATTCATGTTGCAGTATACCTAGGAATCCTACTACATTGCATATTAAAGACTAACGTCAAAAGTTTGGAGGATGTACCTATACAACTTGATATATGCCAATTAGCACTAGAACGCCAGAAGACACCGCGGGGGTATAGGACAGTTGAGCTTGTCTTGTACAACTCCTTTGCATTGGCATTGTTGTACAGGTACTATGTGCCTCCCAAAAAGAATCTGCGGATCAATTTGCTTACCTGCCTCCCTTTTGCTAAGTGTTCAGCAACCACTGGGGTGCAGGGCGCCACCCCTCTAGCAATTACATCCAGGGTTGTCCACCACGCACAGAAAAGTATTTGGATTCAATTAGACGCTCTAGCCAAAAATTTGATTTTGGGGTATAATTCCCCCAAAACTATTGCATTCCATTTGCAATTTGCATCTCCCTAATAAATTTTATTCCCTTGCAATTTAACTTTTTAACTTTTATTTTTTTATTTTAAATATTAATATTTAAATTTACTATTTAAATTTTAATATTTAAATTATAATATTTAAATTATAATAGTAATATATCTAAATATATTATAAGACATTAGTTATAGTTGCAAACACGTCAAATAATTAAAAAATAATTAAAAATGTTTTTGTTTACTAGCTCGTTGAGTATGGGTTCCTTTATTACATAGTTAAACATTGAGAACCAAATTTATCCGCAACAGATGGCCTGCTCCACTTATGTTATAAACAAGCTATTATTTAGAACTTGAATTACTTTTCCCTTGTAATATGATTTGATAAATATATTCAATATGCCTAACCCGCACCATAAGTGCTAATTAGTAAGAGATTCATGGAAATCATTGGTTTTTGTGTCGTGTGGCTATAGTGGCACTGAAATATTAAGGATCAGGTGATGACTCACAATTCAACTCTGTGGCTTTTAAAATAAAAGTCAATGGTACTAAAAAAGGTTTCACAATTATTTAAATAAAATTAATCTATTTCTGTCATTTTTTTATTTTTTTATTTGTTAACTCTATTATCAATACACTATTTGGTGGATTATAATAAAAAATACATATCTCTATATCTAGAATAATTAATTTTAATTAAATTTTTTACTAATTCTTATATTTCTGTAATACAATTCAACGTCACATCATTATATATAAATAATAATTTTTGAGTCTTAAAAAAATATATAACAATAAAAACAAATAAAACCCAGAGCGCCCATTTATTTGATTGGCTTGGAGGCAAGGGCTTTGGGGAGGAAGGATTCCAAGTGCTCATAGAAAGCCGCCACCACATGGGTGGCATTGCAAATTGTCTAATCTCAAGAATATTGAAGAGATCCTTGGTGTCCTGAGGGAGGCCTTTCTTCACCTTATTTTTGATCCACCCAAAGACCTCATCAATTGGATTTGCAAATGGGAATAATGGCAGGAGGAAGAGGAATCTCATTGGACAATCAGTAAGCTGGTGGTTGAAGGTGTGGCTGTTTTTGTCAATGGGTTGAAACTCAGACACAACCAGATCCACTTTTGTGGAGCCCAAAATTATCCAATACAACAATGTTGGTTGTGCCGCTGTAATTGATCTGGAGGTATTCCTTCACGGCTTGGAGAAAATCAAGGAATGTTCCACTATTATGGGAACCCTTGATCATCTTGTATTGATTCAACCTGCAAGGACCAAGAAGCGCTACCATTGAATAGGTCTTGGAACAGACAGCTGCACAATGGGCTACGCCAACCTTGGACCCCTTCTTGACCCACCCATGCCTAGACCTGAGTGAGGAGGAAAACAACAATTTGTCAATGTAAAAAAATTGGACATTTCCTGTCTTCTTGAGAGCCACATAAGCCTTGGCATAAATGTGTTGATCCTCAATTATTTTTTGCTGTTCCTATTATACAGAGAAACTCTGAGGACCTTTCACAAGAAGCCCAAATTGACCATTGTTTTGTAGACAAGGGATTTGGAAACAGAAAGCCCAAACTCTGTGACCAGCATTGATTAGACAGCAAGTGAGTCCAGGTGGCAATTCTTGGATAACTGCTTCTTGATTGCATCAATGTGCACAGGTTGAAGTAGGCTGGGCTGCCGCTTAGCCTTGGTGGATTTGGAAATTTGCCTGGTGTTGCCGTACTTTTTGTTGATGTTGCCAATATATCTGGCTGTAACCCCAAATAAGGACACAATATCCCAAACTGCCATTCCCTTGTTCAAGCAGTTGAGGAGAGCTTCAAGCTCACTATCTGTCAACTAACGCCGGCCCTTGACAGGTACCACAGCATCCTGGCTGGCTCAACATAGAGGATGGGGACCTTTGTATAGAAGGTGGGATCACACTTGGTTGTGCTGACACTGTCAATGATGGAATATGTCACAGGAACAGATGGCTCCTTAATTGTGGCCAATGGCTCATAGGTGGTGTCAAAGACGCAGGGGCAGAAAGTGGCAACTCTTGGATCAAGAGTGCGGGGCCAGGTGATAACTGGGTACACAGTGGAGGTGTAAGTAACCTCAGTGTTCCTAGTGACCCTGGTGTAGGAGACTTTGGTGGCAGGCCTTAAGAGCAGCTTCTGTCTTGGATTCAGGCTGGTTGATTGGGCTTGGGATGCGGGAGGTGGTTGACTGACTATGATGCCTTGGGAGGCCTGTGTGTCAGCATGACTCCCCTTGAGTTGGGTTTTGGGTCTGTTCTTGGACCCTCTGGGACTCCCTTGTGGACAGGCTGTCCCGCAGGCTGGTGCAGGAGCAGGTTGGGAATGTGATTGTCTGTCTATAAAAATAAAATAAAAAATATATATTAGATTAATTATGTATTTATTTGGATTTATTGGTTTAGTTGCAAGTAGTTGTTTTCTCTTGATTTAGCCTTGAATAGTAACAGAATTTCTATATCCATACTTTAAAGTGTCTAATATTGGATCCTTTCCAGGATTGGATAATTTTACATTTCACTTAATTTCATGTCTAAACATGGTTGTTGATATTGAATTTTTCATTTGATTTTATCCAGAGTGGAGCTTCTTTATTTGGTTTGGTGTTTCCTAGTGTGCTTACTGTACATTAAATTTGGATTCCAGTTCCTGCAATTAATATCTGAGTTTACTAGTGGCATTCAAAAGTGATTTGAAATTTGGTTCTTGGATTTGACAATCCCACAATTTCAAAAAACATAGTAAACTTAATGAAAATGGATGATAGATTTGAATGCTTCAAATCTGATTCCAGTTAATTCATTTTGTCCATTGGAAATGTGCTGTTTGACTTGAACTTTGAAAAGTGTCTATGAGTTCCCGCATTTTTAAAAATTCAAATAAAAATATAACAAAATCAATTTAATTAAAAAAGGGCATCCCGCAAAAAAGTTCAAAATTTGGACCAAGGATTTGACAATCCCCCATTTTTATGTTCAGGCTCTGAATTTACAGTACTTATAGTGCTTTCAATGAAATTTAAAATATAAAAAATACTGTAAAAGTTTTTTATTAGAGTTTTAAATAACAAGTTAAAAGTTAAAAAAACATGCAAAAGTAATAACTTTATATATAAATTCTATTTTAAAAAATCAATAATAGGATAGAAAAAAGTTAATAATACAACATGTTAAAATTTCAGATGATTTCTTTATGTAAAACATAAAGTTTCATATGTGAGAAGTGAAAAGTGTCAACATTATGAGTGTCAATTAGTAAAAAAAGCTGAATTCTCACTGAAACTTAGGAAAACTGTAGACATTATTGGAGACAACATTGGCACTGCCAACATTATTTTGAAAATTTACTATGTTTTTTCATAGTACGCTTAATTAAATTTAAGCAAACCAGAAAATATTATCCATTTTTGGTGTGTTTTTACTCATTTAATATAATAAAAATTAGAAAATATGGAAATAACTCAAAAAAGCATCAAAGTTATTAATTTCTTTATTAAAAACAATTTTTGGGTGGTGGGAATATGATAATTTACCATGACACTTATATAAAGTTGTTAAGAAGTTGTATTCAGATATGAAAAAGGTAAAGTGTTGGCTTTGTCACTTGCAACATCCTCAATAGGAGGTGACACAGTAATTTAGGCTTAATTGTGCCACTCTAATTTGCTTAAATCCACCCTGGCAGATGATCACAAGCATATAAACAACATTTTCAATTGTTGATATTATTATCAATAATAAATTCTATAGTAAATTACATAGTAACACACACTTAAATTATGAGATTGCTGTTAGCCACCAATTGTAATACCCAAAACTGTGGGTACCACTTGCAGCAGGTATGGTAGTAGGTTGGCAAATTGGAATCCAGTCAGGGCAGTGATGATGGGATATATGGTCATCAACCAGCAGAAGACCTTAGTGTGTACGTTGTATCTCCCAAAGCTCCCAGCAAATTAGGTCAATATGTAGTACATGGAGGTGTACATTGCAATGGAGAGCATGGAATGTGGAGACACCAGGGGAGGCCAGGGTCCAGTATGGGAGGAGTTCAGTTGGCCAGGATTGTGATGAGGGTCATGACCTAGTCCTTCTGGAGAGGGCCCAAAGAACTCTGACCCCTGTTGGAAGCTCCAATCCCAAGGCAAGCTGTGAGCACAGCTGTGAAGATGAGGTGGTTCATCTTCCTTGGATTGGAGGGAGGTTGGCTGGGGCTAACTATTAAGTTGACTTAAGTTTTTAAGTAGAATCTCACTTTATTGAGGGTATTAATCTCAATATAGCACAAGCTATTACTGAGGAGGGGTCCTTCATTTATAGTGCTTTCCCCTGTGCAAAGATTTGCAATTGGGAGTGAAAAGCAGGGGATGGGGAATCCCAGAAGTTTGGAAGATAGGGATAGCAGTTGGGGCTTGGGAAGATGGCCAAACTCCTGTTCTTCTATCTGTGGCTGGTTTGGCAGTTCTTGAGGTGAACCAATAATTTCATGTTGCCCTGGTGCTAGGTGAGGAATGTGAGTCAAATTCCTTTCAAGATCTATTTTGGTTTTAAGAACATTATTTTGGTTGGAGTTTGACCCTGCCCATGTGGTCTGGGAATTAGCATCCAATTGGTTGGTAGCAAAATTATTTTTAAAATCTGAATCATTATTCCCTCCTTCTTCTGGAGGTGTAATTTTGGGTTCAGAATTTTCCCTTGTATTCAGGGATTCTTTTGATTGGCTGTACTTCATGAGGGTTTCTGATTGGTTGTAGGGTAGGCCCTGGAACCCAGGTGGGTGGCTGGCAGCCAACTGGGACCCGGGGAGCAAGCGGGTGGGCTGGCGGCAGGCACGCTGGCAGCTGAGTGGGCAAGCAGGTGGCCAGCAGGGGCCTGGCTGGCGGCTGGGAGGCTGGCAGGAGGCAAGCTGGCTGACTGGCGGCAGGCACGCTGGTGCCTGCCTGGGCAGGCAGGTGGCTGGCTGGGCAGGCAGGTGGCTGGCTGGGTGGCAGGCAGTGGGCCTGCTGGTGCCTGCCTGGGCGGGAAGGGGGCTTACAGGCAGCTGGCTGGGTGCAGGGAGGCTGGCAAAGGGTGCTGGCAGGTGTGGCGGGCGTCTGCGCGGTGGCAGCAGGCGCCTGCCCAGATGATAAATTAATCCAGCACCTACTAAAACCTGGTTTTTCCTCAATTTTATTTTTATTTTCCCCAAATAAAGGGGGGAATTCTTTATCAAATTTGGCCTCTTGAATTGGGAATTCTCCTATCTTTCATCAGCATTCCCCTTCAGTCAGGATTTGATTTATGTCAGGAATAGCCCTGACACCAATCCATTTAATACATTAAAGATCAAATAAGTGCCATAGATATATTTATAAGATGAACATTTCAACACTCTACTATATGTGTAATACCTATTTCTATATGTTAATTTAATAAAAAAATAAGTATGCACTTAATTTTTTATTGTAGGTGTTTCAGTTTTGCTATTAAAAATAAGTTTTTCTTAAAAAGTGTTGACATTAACACTTTTATGTTGTGAAAACAGATTAATAAATAAATTTTTACTAGTAAATGTAAAGGAAAAATTGGCTTTAATTGAGATTTTAATTAATCTTAATAGTATTGTGTTGAAATAGTCACACTTTTGTTGTGCTTTCTGGGTTTGCACCCCTGAGTGCTTTAATAGATGGGAATTAAGCTTGTACAACTAGCAAGAAACATAGTAGTTTTCAATTTTTTAGTCAACAGTGACCATTTCAACACTTTGTTGACATGGGTAATATTGCCAATTATATAGCATTGGCAAGACTAACTAGATTGTTGAGATATCCTGTAGCTTTGAACTTCCAAGAAATCACTAAGATTGCTTCACAATTATACCACTAGTTGGTCTCAGTATTTCAATATCATGTGATATATCTGTCCTAGGGCACATCTTTACTCTTGCTTAGTACAAATAGATGTCACTCATATTAGCACTATAAGGCTTGATAATCAAACACCAACTATCTTAGTTGGGCAATCAAATAAAGTAACAAGCATTTACTTCTCTTAGCCAACTAATCTTTATTGAGCCAACATCATCCCTTGCCTGTCAAACAGCTCCAAATATGGTTCATCATAATTTCCTACTGCATTCTGGTTGCAGGCCCAGTCAGATTCCCAGTATCTTTAGAGCTTAAGGACCAATGTCTGATTTCAATTATTAGTATTGTCCTATAACTCCTTAATTCTATAAAAAAATGCATTTGAATCTAGCAGAAAATATAATAATATGGTATACAGTTTTCTGGCACCATTTAATAGACTATATATATTTTAATTAAAAAACTTATGTGGCTGTAACTAAATTGGTCAAACCAGTTATCATTTAATCTCATAATATACATTAGAAACATCTAGAGCCCTCCTATTACTTTATCAGCCTGCCATTCATAGGGCTCATTCATATTTGTATATATATTTTAAGCCAATTTTTTTGGGTATTGATGGGTTTTCCAAGCTATTTACTTGAAACACTGGAATCCTGCCAATTTTATGACATATTCATTACCTTCTATGTTAACACTAGTGACTACATATGTGTTAAATATTAAACCCTTATACAAATAAAGAAAATCTTATTACAAACCCTTTTCTGTCTTCACTTGTACTGTTGTTTTCCTCTAGTCTCTCTGAGCACTGAACTATTTATTTTTTACTTGCAATAAAGTATAATTTTTATTCAGTTCATTATATTGTCTGTGAGATCTGAGATAATTGGAATTTGAAAAATAACACTACAGGTTTTCCTATTTTGATCTGTGTGCTTTGAAACAGGCAAGTTCCTTAGGTCAAAGTTCCTAAGGTCAAAAGTGCAAAAATTGAAAATGGGACCCCAAAAAAGTGCAAAAATTGAAACACTATGTAAGGTGCAAAAATCAAAAATATCAAATACCAAATATCAAAGATCAAAGTGCAAAAATTGATTTTCCAAAGGTTAACTTTGAAGCAGAATAAAATACAGTTTATAATGTAAAACTATATATTTTAAAATCTATTCTAGACTAAAGAGACCCCAAGAAATTTATTTCTGCAATAAAAAATATGTGCTAGATAAAAAAGATTCTTAAATTAGCTGTTTTTAAAAAAAATTATTTTAGTTTCAAAAGCAAAATTAGACTAGAATTTATATGTAACTTTATTCAATTGAATATAAGATATGAAACTACACAAAAAAACTGCTTTATAAACTATAAGTTTAATAAAAAAGGTTACTTTAATTTCCAGTTTATATAAAGCTATAATAATACTTCAGTATAAGCAAAATAAAGGATTTTTCCTGAAAGATACAAGCATATGATTTTAGGTATTTTGGTTTATTAGTGATCTTATTATAATGATAAAAGTTATAGAAGTTTGACATTAAAATAATATAAAGCACATTACTTTCTTATTAAAGTTAACCTTGTTGAGTTTATACTTCTGGGAATTATAATAAACAAAATAAAGAGAAGATTTAAGAAGAGAATGATACTTTATTGAATATGAATATAGGATAATATATAGTATCATGACAAGCCACATGCTGTCCATGTATGTCATGGAGGTCATGGGGCTTATCTGAGTAATGTTCCTCTTGAGTCATGAGGCTTAATCAAGTTGTGTTCCATTTAGGACCTGGATTGAATGATCACTATCATAGATGGTTAACTGATAATGGTGCCACCAGTTTATTGACTGGACAGTGAACCATTTGGTGAGCTGTTTGGTGATTTACTTGGGGCATTAATTCCCCAAGAGGGAGTAATCAAAGATTTTGTGACATACTATACAATTTTATACTTAATAAAAGATACAGTCTTATATCTTATTTATAAGTCACAATATTCAAAAATATCAAGAATCTGCCACTTACATATCATAAAATGAAGACTTGAATATTTTTGTGTTAAAAACACTGTACTTCTACTAAAAATGATATAGATAGTTCAAAGTTGTATATCAAAAAGAAACATTTTATACATCTTATTTTACTCTAATACATATAGTAAAAAGATGTAGTAGAAGATAATTGAGGGTAATAATGGAGAGAGGATAATAGAAGATAATCAAGGGTAAGAATGGAAAGAGGAAAGTAGAAGATAATTTTAAAACAGCAGACACAACCCGCCAACAAGGTTTTGAGTAAGCAGGTTTATGACCTGCAACCTGATTATCCAGTCACTTGAAGCCAGACTAGGGAGTTGACTCAAATTTCCAAATCCAACAACATGAACAAATGATGATCCCTTACAGTGGATACCTTGTTTTGGCACTTGACTCATTACCAGGATCAAGCCACTCCCTTCACCATCCCACTGTGTGATCAACCCTATCATGTTCCTGTTATCCATGACTCACATTAACTATATAATCATTGTCTCTCAATAAAGAATATCATATAGTTTCCAAATATTTTCCCCTTATAACTCTGCTAAAACAGCACAGTTACAACAATAATTGAGGGTAATAATGAAGAGAGGATAATAGAAGATAATCAAGGATAAGAATGGAGAGGATAGTAGAATAATTGAGGATAATAATAAAGAGAGATAATAGAAGATAATCAAGGGTAAGAATGGAAAGAGGATAGTAGAAGATAATTGAGGGTAAGAAAGTAGAAGAGAAGAAGATGATTGAGGATAAGAAAAGAAAAGGAGAAGAGAAGAGAAGGAAAAAGAAAGTTTTTTCTACTTGGTATCAGATTTTATATAATGCACCCTCTTGATGACGCAGAAATTTTTTAAAAGTTTTTGGCCCCTGGCGTAGCCAAGGGGCCAACAAACCTTTTAAAAAATTTGAGGAGGAATGAGAGGTGGAAAGGAGAGGTGGGAAAGCAGAAAATTAAAAAGAGAAACCTTCAAAAAACCAAGAGCTTATTGCACTTTGATTTAGGCACTTCAATTTCTGCACTTTGTTTTGTGCAATTTGATTTGGGCACTTCAATTTTGTCCCCTGAAATAACATAGGGAAACATAGTACAATATTATATTAATTTATTATTTTTGAGATTGCCTTCAAAACACACCAATTTATTAATATTGCAAAAAAAACCTACCAAAAAAACTTCATTTCTTTTATATATATTTAAATATCAGGTCTTAAAGGATCTACATGAGGAATTTCAAAAGTTTTTATTAATTATTCAAAATTTTATAAGCTTATAAAAAGTGTGACTAAATCTAAAAAGTTGGTTTTTGATTTCCTCACTTTTGATTTGATGAACTTAATAAAACATAATGAATAAAATATTGATTTTTTGCAAAAATTTAATATTAAGTGGTTCTAGTTTTTTGGTACCTTTTTGGATTTTGATTTGACTACTTTTCCTTTTCTGCACCCATTAAGAAACTATATGTAAATTTTTAAATAAATTTTTATGAGACAAAATTTTATTTTTTAAAAAAGAAAGAGCTTATAATAGTATTTTATATTAAGATTTGAACAAAATAAATTTAAAAAAATTGCCTAAAGTTAAAAGGCTTTTTTTTGCTCTTGATTTCTTTTTTTACATATAGAAAAAAATTTAATTTTGATGTGTCAAATATTAACTTGAAGTTTTTTTGCAATTCAATTTTTGCACTTTCAATTTTGTCCCCTCTATTCAAGGGGGTAAATAAATTCTATTTTAAAAACCAAATTAAATTAAGGTGTTTTTTAAATTGCATTGACTTGGGCACTTTGAACTTGGTTTTTCAATTTTAGCTACTAGTAAAAACATTTTTAAAAAAGTCAAATTTAAGAAAAATATTAAATTTTTTGGGAAAAGTTTTAATTGAAAAAAAGTGCAGAGATCAAAAAATCCATCAATTTGGAGATTTTGATCTCCACACTTTGACTTTAGGCACTTGCCCTTTGAAACATGTTTACCAGTCCATGGGTTTTAATCTGATTTATTAGTGCCTCTTTACAGACAGAATACTTCAATAAACATTTATATATAGGGCCAACAGACAGACACCATTGTTTATTTGAAATATTTCTTAGTGTAATATATTCAATATATCAAGTGGTATTTCCATTTTAGTTAAATAATACTACTTTTATTTTTTTATAACATATAACTTAATTATTAGATACACTTTAAATATTTTTTTAAAATTCATCATATTTTTGTTCTTTAAGGGGTTCATTATTTGGCACTTCAATTTTGATCTTACCCATATATTATCTACTAAATTCCAGTTTGGGGAATGCAAGTTAAATAGTATACATGTTTTCTAGAAAGAAAGTCCATTGGGATAAAATCGAGATGATCTAATTTATTGAGATATATACTAGTCATTTCCCCCACTTTCTTTCTTTAATAAAGCTAAGTTAGTATTAAAAAGAGATATATACTAGCCATTTATCTGTATCATGGTAATATTCAACCACTCACAGAAATAAAATATGATCTATGGATTGGTAAATACATGCTTAAATATTTCTGCCAGAATTATCATCTAGTAACTGGACCTAACAGATATAACAATAAGCGTTCAACTTTAGTCAACTTCAAAGGATTGAATCTGTTAGCATAGATTGATTTGCTATTTTAATAAAAACAAAGACTTTTTCAGATAAAGCAAAAATGGTGACTATGGGATTCGAACCCACGCCTCTTTCGAGACCGCAACTTGAGTGCGGCGCCTTAGACCGCTCGGCCAAATCACCGATTTTACTAGTTTGGAAATAAGTTTGTATTAATAGTGCGCTATATTGTCTTTTTCATAGGAAGCACAAATTCTATTAAGGTTCAGAGGTAGTGTTTAAAAGAGATGCGGCCTTAGGGGGGAGTGGGTGTGTTAAAAGATGGGTTGAGTATCAGAGTCTCTCTGTGTGCCTGTCTTAAATTTAATTTTTCTGTCTATTACCAGTTGAAAAGATTCAACAATGATGTCTATGTGTTTTCTATTACCTTATACTGTGTTTCCAAACTTATCTGTCCTTATAAATTTATTATGCATCAGGGTTTGATGTTTTTTGTTAATGATGGCCACCTGATTAGGCCCATTGTTAAAGATAACACTAATTCAGGTAGTGTGCTCTAGAGATCCTATCAGGAATTCATCCTGTAGCAGGTTCTTGAGAAATGTGGGCAGACAACCCACAGGCCCAGAAGGAAGGACCCACCACAGGATGTGGGTTAACTTTAAAATTTAGGATAGTGATTTCCCAAGGATGTACCAGTGTCTGCTGGTGGGCACCATATAATCAATTAAGCCAGTGAGGGTGATGTACATGACTCCAAATATCTGGATAGAGGTGGGCTTACTAGTAGCAATGGATTCTTGCAGGCAGTTGGGATGTGGGGTTAAATGAGGGGTCATGTGTACCAAATATGTGGGCAGTTAGTTATATTTGTTGCAAAATAGCAAAAGTAGCACAGTGATACAAGTCCCTTCACAACTGATAAGCTCTGTTTCTCTGTTACAGGCTTTTGGGTCATAAATTAGGATCTCCTCTAAGGTAAACTTCAAATAATCTGGGTTTGGAGGATACTCTGTAAAATGTACTGGGCCATATGGTGCTCCTGGGGGACAGTATAACTTGGGCAGTTGGTCTGTATTTTTTTGGGCTTGGTGAGAAGCAGGGACAGACCCAAGAGAATCAAATTGAAAATGATAAAGTGCTAAAATGATATAGGGTAAGACCTGCATGAACCAAAGGTTCAAAACACTTTATTGGAAGAATTGTAATGAGCATCTTCCTATTATTTCCTGGGTATAAGTATGCTCATCAAAACTGTGAAAACTTTTGCAAATTCTTGTGAGCCAGGTGGTAGTATTTACCAGGGTTTGGAAATCATCAGTGGCATCCAATGTAGACAATTCATCATTGGTTGGGATGGGACAGGGAATCTTGATTTTCTTTTTTGAGGCATGAGATTTGTCATCATTTGGCGGCCTTTGTTCTTGGGGAAATTTCTGCAGTACTCCATTGGCAGTGACCCAAGTTATTATGGGGATATTGCTTGGGTTAGTGCACTTATTGAATAGGCTAAGAGGATCCTTCAGAGGGCAGGGTTTGATCATAAAAGGCGCCACACCAGAGGGTTTTGTAGGCTTCCCCAAATTCAAATCTATTCCTGATTTGAGCCCAAGAAAACACAGGTGGCTGGGCCTGCAGGCTGCCAGCCTGCAGGGTCCTGGGGTTCAAATATTGTAGTTAGGGCTTTTTCTTGCTAATTACTAGCAGGAATTTGTCACTTGTGACAGATCCACTCATGTGAGAGCTTTTCTCCAATAGAATGAAGGAGAGCACCCAGGTTAAATTTGTCCAGAGGGTTCCAATAAAATTTATATCATCAACATGTGGAGGAGGTGACATAGAAATTGGAATCTTCCCAAGAAGGAAGTGAAATAGTTCAATAGGTAGTAAACATTGGTATACCCCAGGACCAACCATGGTACCCTGAGAGTGTACAATAAAAGAAAAGTAGGCAGTTTAAACATATGAAGCATGATAAAAATGAGGTCCAAAACAGGCCAAATAAAGCCTTGAGATTGATTATTTGCAGTGGGTTCTGGAGATTCAAAGTTCACATTTGCCCAGCAAGATCCCAGAAACAAACAGAAAATCTATACTAGGGGGAGAGGATTCATGTTGTTGAGAGTGATGAGGAGCAACTTTTGGGGAAGCTTCAAATATGAAATTAAGAAGAAGAAAATTATATTTTATTGGATAATACTTTAGGCTTATATAGCTTGCACTGTGGCAGGGATATAAGTTGAATAAAAGATAAGGATGGTCATGTGTAGAATGGGTTTGAGTCACTGGATACTTGGACAAGTCATGTGATATTGATTTGTTGCCTTTATTGGTATGTAGAATGGTATATTGGATTGGCACCAAACCAGGCAATGACTGGATGTTAAGTGTGTTGGCGGTGACCAGAAACCCGTACATCTGGTAGGACACACCATTTCAAAAACGGCACTTCAAAAAACGCTATCTCAATTTACGCTATCTCAATTTTTGCTATCTCAATTTTATAGTAAAAACACCATTTTAATTTACAGCATCACAACTAAGAAAAACAAGTTTTAAATTTTTAGATTTTTTGAACTCCAAAAAAAACCCAAATAATTCTCAAAAAATAAAATTCAAAAAACATTTCTAGGCCTAAAAAAAACTCAGAATTCCAAATCTGCAATAAAAAATGGGGTCAATTAGTAGCAACATAATTGTGTAAAGCCCAAAAGTTAAAATATACCAAAACAACTATTTTCATCTATTATAGCTATAAACTATAATTTAAAATAAGCATAGAATTGTACCAGATGCTAAAAAAGTCAAAGAATGATAAAATCAAAGAAAACAAGAGAGAATATAAAGAAGTGTTTATTGAGGAAGGGCTCAGACATTAGTGGAAAGAACAACAGAGATGACCTGAAGATGCTCAAGCTTGCTATCCTTGGGATAGTAGGCAAGGACCACCTTGCTAATTTCTATATACTTTTTCACTGCTTTTGTCTGCTTGGGGGGTCATCCTTGGACTTCATGCCAGTCTTGAAGAGCTGGGCAGAGATGGCCTTCTGGGTTTTGAGATGCACCATTATCTTTTTGAATTTGGGCTTATGAATCTGGACTCTTGTTTCAAATTGACTATGCCACCCTTCAAGGGAAGAGATGGTCTTGATCAGGCCATGTTTTATTTGCTTAAAGCAGTTCCACTGGATTTAGTTACCGTCTTTTCTGATGCAGTGTGATCCTTGAAATACTCTGACCCATTGAGTTTCAAAATACTCTATGAACAGAGCAAAGGCTGCCTGGTTGGCAAGGATATAGGGATGGCAGAGAAGGGCGTCATAAAAGGCATTTGTCTCCTCCTTTATCACAAGGACAAGGGCAGCAAAGTGTCAGGGATCCACTCATTGGGAAGCCTTTCTCCAATTGAATGGAGAAGAGCTCCCAAGTTGAAATTAATCTGAGTAGAACCTACTGGAATCCCTATCATTAACATATGTAGAAGGTGACCAAATAGGCGGAATCTTCCCAAGAAGGGAGTGAAGTGATTGAGGAGATAATAGACACTGGTTTACCCCAAGACCAACCAGGGGGCCTTGGGGTGAATGATAGGTGAGAATCAAGCTGTTTCAAAATAAGGGGCATGTCTTTGATGCGGACCAAAACAATACCAAATTGAGTCTTCAGATTTGTCAGTAGGAGTTGGTTTGGGGCTTTCAAAGTTAACATTTGCTTGCCTATAACTGATTAACACACAAAAAGTCCATACAAGGAAGATGAACTTCATTTTGTTGGAGAGGAACCTATAGAATCTACTAATCAAGTGTTTAGAATTGAAAATATAGATTTATTTGGTTGATAGGAATAAAAGAAATTGTTGGAGCAATTTGGATGGGAAGAATTTGTCAGTTTAAATACTGACTTCAAGTGAGGGAGGGAACATTGTGGTTACCAGGTGGATCTGCAAGAGTGATTTGAGAAGTATTGCCTTGCAGGACTGCAGCAGGCGGCAGCCTGCAATGCAAGAAGCTGCAGGTTGGGATATTGCATTGCAGTATTGTACCTTAATATGGTTGGGGATGGAATCTGGGGCTAGATGAGTAGTATTTTTTTGGCTTGGGTGGTTCACTGGGTTTGATTGGTTTCTTGGGCCCCTCAATAGCTGTTTTGGATGATTTCCACATTTACTTTTAATTTGATTGGCTGTTATATATTTATCAGAGCCAAAATTAATGCTGAATCAATATCATGGTTGTTTTTGTTGTCTGGAGCCTTAGTTTTTGATTTTGAATTAGAATTTATGTTTTGGCCTTGGTTTTTACGTTTGCTTTTGATTTTGCTTTTGAAATTGATTTTACTACATTCATTTATCAATTTCAAATGTGTTTTTGAATTGATTTCATTAAAAGATTTGGTTTTGTCCTTGGTTTCTAATTTAGCATTTAAAAATGCAACTTCTGGTTTCTTAATCAATTTAAAACAATCAAGATCTAGTTTCCAATTTGTGTTAGGAATGGAATCCCTTACACTAGCCTCCCCTAAGGACCCTTCTCCTCCTCTTGTTTGATGGTACTGGTCAACTAGGTCCTGGCAGTTGGTCAGGTTGTCAAGGGGTTCCCAGCTGTTTGATTCCATACCATATCCTATCCATTTGATCAAGTAGTGTGGTTTGTTACAAATCATTTTGTCATCAATGATTTCTTCCATCTCCCATTCAGGAAGATGATACATTACCAGAGGCAGGTTCCATTTGGCCTGAGAAAGATTTTTGGGGGATCCATGGTAGCAACTGAGAAGGCTGACATGGAAGACATCATGGGCTGTGGATCCTTCTGGCAGGTGGACTTGGTATGTTAGGGGGGAAATCTTTTGTATTACTTCTAAGGGCCCTATCTTCTTGGGTCCCAATTTTTGACAAGACCATTTGATGTGTAGATTGCAAGCGTCTAGGAAGACCAGGGATCCAGGGGAGTATTAATCAGGCTCTCTGCGGGGTCTTTCAGAAAACTTCTTATATGACTGAACAGATTTATTTAGTGTTTCCTTAAGTTTGGCTTGAATTGTGGAGAGGTCATTTAGATGCTTGTTGACCTGTGGAACTGGGGTTATCTCCACTTGAGAAGGCATCTCTTTGGGGTCATATCCATAGTTAGCCTTAAAAGGGGACATCCCAATGGATATGGGATGGCTGGTGTTATAGGCTAATTGAGCTACTGGTAGGAGCTCAGACCAGTTATTCTGTTTGGCATTGATGTAGCTTTGTAAATAAGCCTCCAATACCTGGTTAACTCTTTCCGTCTGTCTGTCAGTCTGGGGGTGAAATGAGGTGAAGAGGTTGGTCTTGACTCCCAACCCTTTCACCAAGCTAGACCAAAACTTGGATGTGAACTGGGTTCCTCAGTCCAAGACAATGTCATTTGGTATTCCATGATAGGCAAAAACGTTATTGAGGAGCATCTGGGTGGTCTCTTCTGCAGAGGCAGTGGAGAAGGGGATGAAGATACCATACTTGGTTAGACAGTCCACCACCACTAGGATTCCTGTATTTCCCTGGCTCTTGGGTAGTTCAACAATGAAGTCCATTGATATGGAAGACCATGATCAAGGAGGGATTGGTAGAGGTTGCAGGAGTCCTTGAGGTTTCTGGCGGGAGGTTTTTTTTGACAGCACTCAAGGCACTTGATTATGTAGCTTCCCACCAACTTCTTCATTGAGGGTCACCAATATCTTTGGGAGATCCTTTTGAGGGTTTTAGTAATACCCCCATGGCCTGATAGAGGAGTGCCATGGAAGTCTTGGATGATACGCTTTATAAGAGGGCCTTGGGGAACAAACAGGGAGTTGTCATGGAACCAGATGTTGTTTCTTATTTCCAGATTGGCGGTGCTAGTTGGAGGATTCAGAAGTTGTTCCTCTTGGATCTCTTTATCCAGGTTGTTATACAAGGACACAGTAGCAATGAGGTTCAGGAATTGAGAAGGTCCCAACACTTGCCGGATGTTGTGTGCATGGTAGGAGGTATCAGGGTTTTCAAGGTCTTCTCTGCGGCTAATGGCGTCAGGGACAATATTCTTCTTACCTGGAGTGTATTCAATTTGGAAGTTGTATGTCATTAGGTCAATAGCCCATTGGGCCAAGAGGGGGCAAACCTTGCGTTTTTCTGTGAAGTATAGAAGGTTTTTATGGTCTGTGCAAGTGTGGACTGGGTATTTACTTCCCTGTAGATATCTCCTCCAGTGGTCCAAGGCGCATACTATGGCATATAATTCCTTTTTGTAGACATGATAGTTGTGCTCCCTGTCCAGGAGCTTGTAGGAGTAGAACACAACAGGGTGAAGTTCTCCATCCTCCCCAAGATGGAGCAACACTGCTCCCAGCACAAAGTCCAAGGCATCTGTATCCAAAAAAATTGATGCTCTGGATCCAAGCGTAGTAGCACAGGGGCAGAAGAGAAGGCGTGTTTCAAGGCGTCAAATGCTGACTGAGCTTCAGGATTCCATGTGAAAGGTACTTTGTCCAAGGTGAGTTGTGTGAGAGGTAAGGCAATAGCTGAGAAGTCTTTGATGAATTTATGACAGAAATTAGCTAGTCCCAGGAATCCACAAAACTTGGTGCAGGAGGTAGGGACAGGCCAATCTGCCACGTCTTGGACCTTGGATGGGGCAACGGCAAAGCCTTCTTCCAAAATATTGTAGCCTAGGAACTCAATTTCCTTCTTATAGAATTCACATTTTTCCAGTTTACAGAACAAGCAAGCTTTGATCAAGGCCTGGAGGACTTCTTGAAGATGGATGAGGTGGAAGTCATGGTCCTTAGAGTAGATGAGGATATTATCCAGGTATACTACTGCGCAAGTATCCAGAAAAGGGAAGAGGACTTCATTCATGAGCCCCTGGAAGGCTGCCGGAGCGTTACTTAGACCAAAGGGCATTACCAGGTATTCATATAGACCAAACAGGGTTCTCACAGCAGTCTTCCATTCATGGCCTTCTGGTATACGGATTTGATGGTAGGCGTTCCAAAGGTCAAGTTTGGAGAAGACTTTTGCCCCTGTTAATCAATTGGTGAGGGTTTCAGAAGAGGGAATATGGTTTTGATTCTTGATTGTGATGCTATTGAGATTTGAGTAATCCACCACAGGTCTTAGGGATCCATCCAATTTCCCCACAAAGAACATAGGGGAAGAGCAGGGGGAGTTTGAACAATGCATGAATCCCTTTGCTACATTCTCACCTAGGTATGTTTTCATGGCTAAACTCTGGGCTTGGTTTACTGGATAGAGCTTACCCCATGTGGGTACTGATCCTGGTACTAAATTGATACATAGGTCTGACTCTCTGCAACTGGGTAGTTGGGAACAGGAGGATTCACTAAAGGCTTCTGCCAGGTCCTGAAGCTCCGGAGGAACCTGGGCTTGGGATATCTCCTTCAAGGCGGCAAGGACGTTGAGGGTGTCTTCTGCAGTCAAGATTCCTTTGTGTTCCGTTTGGTCAAAGGGAATAGAAGAAGTTATCCCTTCTTTCTGAGTGGAGAGTGTCATTGAGTCCAGATCTAATACAGCCTTGGCGGTCTTGGCCCAGGGGAAGCCCAAAATCAGAGGAAAGGCCAAATTTGACAATGAAGACACCATGATGTCAAATTGATTATTCCCTACCTTGACCCCTAAGTTCCCCTCTACTTTAGTTACTCTGGTGTGTGACTTGTTGGCGAGGGTTACCCAAGCGGAAGGTCCTTCCTGGAGTCCTAATTGTTGGGCCAAGGAGCTACTTATGAAGTTTCCCATAGCGCTTGTGTCCAGTAAGGCTTTTACTTCCTGAGAGGTTTTAGCAGAACCTAGCTTGACTGGTAATATGGCATAAGATTGAGAGGGCTCTTTATTGGAAGAACTGGCTAGAAGAGAAATAGGAGGTTGTACCTTGACCAAGGCTTGACAATCCTTGGCTGAATGTCCCGCTTTGCCACAATACATACAGAGTCCAAGTTGGGTTCACATTGTTTCTCCTCTGTCAAGAGTTGGTATCCTCCACCCTCCTTGGGAATCAGTCCTTTGGGCATCTCTCCTTGGACCTTTGAGGGGGGTTCTGTTTCCTTAATAACGTTTGCAGGCAAGGAGGCAGGATTCTGGGGTTTGGCCCAAGACAGGAGCTGCTTCACCTTGGTGGACCACTTGATTACTTCCTTGACCATGAAGTCAAACTCAGTTAGCAACTCATGATGGGCAAGGAAATTCTTCAGTTCAAAGGAGAGTTTTTTACAGAACAGGTAGCAGGCTTCATTGTTGCTCATCCCAATGGCATTCTTGAGGCAGGTAAATTCTTTGGCGTAATCTTGGGCTGACATTCTTTCTTGGTAGAGAGTGGAGATTTGGTCTCTTAACTGGTTAGGGTTTGGAGCAGGGGATACTGTAGCTAAGAGGGCGTCACAGAACTGGTCATAGTTGTTGAGGAGATCCTCTCCGTGTAGGGTTGCTTTGGCGTACCAAAGGCAAGACTAACCAGTAAGCTTTTCTGCCACATGGTGCACTTTCTGTGCGTCAGTGGTAAATTTTTCTGGTGAGGTTTTGAACTGGGACTTGGAAAAGGCCAGCAGCATCAGGATCTTGTTTCCTTCATTATCTCCTGGGGCAACAGCAGATAGGGTGTTCAGGACTACAGTTTGGACCTGGTTGCTGGTTCTGGGGACAAATAGTTCTGAGGTGGTTGGTTTTTGAAAGAGGGACAGAATCTTGTATACAGTGAAGCTGATGTTGAAGGTAACAATTATGAGGGCAACACATTTGATGAGGGTAACATAGAAGATAAATTCATAGGTAAAATGTTGACCTGGACCACCCATAAGATGGTTCAGTAGGGGCTCTAACAAACTGTCAAGGATCCACTTGTTGGGAAGCCTTTCTCCAATTAAATGGAGAAGAGCTCCCAAGTTGAATTTGATCAGAGTGGAACCTACTGGAATCCCTATCATTAACATATGTAGAAGGTGACCAAATAGGCGGAATCTTCCTAATAAGGGAGTGAAGTGATTGAGGAGATAATAGACACTAGTGTACCCCAAGACTAACCAGGGGGCCTTGGGGTGAATGATAGGTGGGAATCAAGCTGTTTCAACATAAGGGGCATGTCTTTGATGCGGACCAAAACAATACCAAATTGAGTCTTCAGATTTGTCAGTAGGTTTTGGTTCGGGGTTTTCAAAGTTAAAATTTGCTTGCCCATAACTGATTAATACACAAAAAGTCCATACAAGGAAGATGAACTTCATGTTGTTGGAAAGGAACCTTTAGAATCTACTAATCAAGTGTTTAGAATTAAAAATATAGATTTATTTGGTTGATAGGAATAAAAGAAATTGTTGGAGCAATTTGGATGGGAAGAATTTGTCAGTTTAAATACTGACTTCAATTGAGGAAGGGAACATTGTGGTTACCAGGTGGATCTGCAAGAGTGATTTGAGAAGTATTGCCTTGCAGGACTGCAGCAGGCTGCAGCCTGAAATGCAAGAAGAGGCAGGTTGGGATATTGCATTGCAGTATTGTACCTTAATATGGTTGGGGATGGGATCTGGGGCTAGATGAGCAGTATTTCTTTGGCTTGGGTGGTTCACTGGGTTTGATTGGTTTCTTGGGCCCCTCAATATCTGTTTTGGATGATTTCCGCATTTAGTTTTAATTTGATTGGCTGTTGTATATTTATCAGAGCCAAAAATTAATGCTGAATCAATATCATGGTTCTTTTTGTTGTCTGGAGCCTTAGTTTTTGATTTTGAATTAGAATTTATGTTTTGGCCTTGGTTTTCACGTTTGCTTTTGATTTTGTTTTCAAAATTGATTCTACTACATTCATTTATCAATTTTGAATGTGTTTTCAAATTGATTTCATTAAAAGATTTGGTTTTGTACTTGGTTTCTAATTTAGCATTTAAAAATGCAACTTCTGGTTTCTTAATCAATTTAAAACTATTAAGATCTGGTTTCCAATTTGTGTTAGGGATGGAATCCCTTGCACAAAGCAATTTAAAACATCCTTGGCTTCTTTTGTGCCTTCAGAGTTGACCAACTCATGAAGATCAGAGCACTTTTGGATGCAGCAGCAGAGTGCCTGCTGGAAGTGGAAGTAGCATCCCTGAGGGGAGCTCTTGAAGACACAAATAAAGGCATTTGCCTGAGCCTGTTTGAAATCCACTACCAGATATTTATGGTAGAGAAGAATTTCTGGCTGCTTCCTGGTTGGGGTGGCTTCCTCTGACTGGGCCTTCTTCTTGCACCCTCTGGTTTCCTTTGGCTCCTCTTTGATGGTTGGAAGGATTTCATCCAACTTGGCCTTTAGAATTGTAAGTGCACAGACATAAGTTTTCTGCTTCTTATTTGAGAGGAAAAAGAAGATCAGGGGAAGAACTAGATTTCCAACCTGCCCATGGATGTTCCAAAGCTGGCTAAATAGCTTTGAGCAGGTGGAGAAAGTTCCATCTGCAATCCAGGTCTTGCATTTTAACAGGTTGCACAGATCCTGGCTTGTGGCAAAGCAAATGATGCTCTTAGGGGCATGTTGGCCGTTGTCATGGAAAAGGAATATCTCATGACAAGATAGTTTTTGTTCCTTGGTAAGGATCAATTGATCAATTGATGAAGCACTGATGCCTTTAGTGCTCAGAGCATATCTCTGATCAGTGAGATATCTCTGTAATTTTGAGGCGCCACTAACAGTGGAAAGTTGGGTATTATTTAAATTGAGGAGGGCATCATTGATGACCTCAGTGGCGGTTTGATCCTTGGTGGTTGGGATCACATGGCAAAGAAACCACCAGATCAGTTGATAAAGGGGGTCAAAAGGCTTGGCGCAGCCATGCCCAGTAGTCATGACCTTGAACCTAGTGAACCCATAAGTGGTGAGTCTAGCAGGGCACCCAACGTTATCACATTTGTAGTGATGTTGGTGGATTACTTTCTTCTCGTCATTACAGATGAAGCTGTAGCCCTTGTAGACAAAGCCGGCACCCTCTTTCTTAGTCATTATGGGGTAGCTGGCTAGGTATGTTGTGGGCACAGCAAAGGTGTCATTTTGATTGCATATATTGTGGACAGTGTTAAGATCCCAGAGATCAATTTGCTCATCTGCAGGAGCACCAGACTCCTGCTCCTCTTCTTCTTCAAGCTCTGAGGTGGGATCAGAGTGTTGATTGAAGTTGAATAACTTCTCTTGTGGATCAGAAGGGGAGTAAATGAAAGGAGAGTGGGGAGGGGTTGGGATTGTTTCCTCAGGCTCTGGCAAGGGTGTGAGTGTCTTAGGAGGAGCTTTACCCTTAGCAGGCTGCTTTTTAGGGGTAGTTTTGGCCTTGGGAGGAGTGATCTTGGTCTTTGAGGCCTTGAAGGCCTTGGGCGCAGCTTTAGTGGTAGGCTTGGGAGGCATCTAAAAGCAAATTAGTATCAAAATATGAGCAATTTGGGGGTTGTTTTTAAAGAGAAAAATGAGGATGTTTTTAATAAAAAAGTAGATTTTTTTACATATAATTATAGAGAAGAACTTAAAATATATAATATCAGAATTTGAATGTTTTTTATTTTGTATAAATAATTTTTATTATTAATGCAAGTATGAAAAACTTTGAGTTTTGACTGAAAACTTGCAGCTGAAATGGCGTTTTTGAAGTGACGTAATTGAGGTGCCGTAGCTCAAAAACATAGTGTTTTTGACCATTTTTTATATTGAATTAACAAATTTCCGGTGGAGCTACCTCAACTGGGCAAAAGAGTAAAACTTGAATATTTTAAAAAATAGCTTATACAACTGGGGTTAAAAGTACCCAGTTGTTTAGAGGAGGTCAAAAAATATATATTTGCAAAGTTTCAGGCAATTTCTTACATTTTTATTAATATGGTAATTGATGTGAATATATACTTTTGAAAAGTGAAAAGCAAGAATTGCAGTGGGGGAATTAATATAGCGTAGCCTGGCGCCATATGTAATTTCCCCTTATTTTCCCCTATTCATTGTGCGCATCAAATCAATTGGGTGATATGAAACTCAGTGGAATTTGAAGCAACATAAATAGAAATGGCGTAATCACCCTCTTTCATATTAAAATCACTATTAAAATATTTTATTGAGAGAACCCTTATCAACGTATCCATGTATAATAAAGTTATAAATTACATATAACAAAACTGGTTTTTTTACCCAGCAATGACAATCACTAGAAGGACTATCATAGTGGCATTATTTTAGGTTGTTCTTAGTATAAGTGTCTTAGATTAATACTATAGGAACATCTTCTGGCACTATACAACAGGCTTTATTTTAGTTTGGGTAAAAGCTTTTTTTTAGTTAAATATAAATAGTGTGATTCAAAATGACGTAAACACGCCCCACACTAAGTGATTTTTATGTAAATAAATTTAGCAAAATAAGATTTAATTAATCTGACTTGAAGTGACAGAATTGAGATGGCGTAAATTTGAGATGCCACATTATAAAAGTATATGTAAATTTTAACTATTTTATTGTTTGTTTTAATTTTTTGTGATTCAAAATCACTAACACAAAAAAGCCATCTCAAATTAAATTCAAGATGGCGTAAATTGAAGTGCTGTTTTAAAAATGACGTGTCCTACTGTACATCCAGCTCCTTGACACCCCCCTTAAGGGGTTACTCTGTTACATCATGAGGGGGCTTTGTCTTGATGGCTGCCACCTGATGTTCCTGGAGCTGTTTGCTAGTGGGTACTAGCCAAGTCAAGTGTTCCCATTTGCTGAGGCAAAGGCAGGATATGTGGTATTTCTTGATGACAGGATATTTGGCACCTTGGAATTTAACTAGATAGGTATTTCTGTCCAGTCTGTATTTGATAACTCTTAACAGTCCCCTGTGTACTGAGTATAGCTTCTTTCTGTTTCCAGCCAGAACCCAGATGGGGGAGTTGATTGGGAGTGGTTCCTCTGCAGAGGTTACCTTTTGTGCTTTGAGTCTCTTGGTTTCTGCTATTTTAGCTTTGAGGCGTATGTGTTGTAGAGCTGGTGCTTGTTCTACTGTGGGAGGGTTTCCCGGGGGTTTCCACATATGGTTGGTTATTGCGGGTGACTATCTCTGGTTTGTATCTGTATTTTAGTTCAAATGGTGAGTAGCCTGTCCCTTGGTTGGTGCATACCCAAAATACTAATAATGCATGTTTCACGTATAATGGCCATGTGTCTTTGGCTTTGCCATCCATTATTTTCTCAAGGGTTCTGATGAGGTTGCTGTTTAGGCGTTCAACTCTGCTGTTGGCCTGTGGCCTGTAGGGCAAGGTTGTGGAGTGTTTGATGTTTTTGGATTTTAAATTGTTGTTTACTACATGTCCTGATAGCTCTGTGGCTACATCTGCTATGATGCAGTTGGAGTTCTGTAGTTGACTATTATTGCCTTGTTGATGAATTAATGTATTGTTTCTGTCTTGTGGTTCTGTGTTGCCCAGAAGATGGGACAGCATGTAGCAAGTTAATGGCTACAATTAGGAAGCATTGTTTGGCTTTAGCTTCTGGGAAGGGTCCCACTACAACCAGCCCCCAACCCCTAAATGGTTCAGGGTCTAGTACTGGATTAACTGTTGGCTGGAGAGCCTTGGTGCTAGCGTATTTCTCACACACTGTGTAATTTTTCAAAATGTTAACTATGTCTTGTTTAAGATTGGGCCACCATAATATCTCTTTTAGAGTAAGGTATAGGTTTTTAGCCTTTGTATGTCCTAGTAGGTGGGAATGTCTTAGTATAGTGTCAAATATTTGTGTGAGAGGGATGTAGGGAACATGTTTATCCTTAATGATGCAGTAAACTGTACCATTTGATATGTGGAAATTTTTTTGTTCCTTACTAATGTATCATGGGTAAGTATATATATGGAGGGGTTGTTCCCTTTTGTCTTGTACTCAGTGTTATATAGGTTGGGCCAGTCAGGGTCCAGGTGGTCAGGATGATTCTCTCTTGGATGACATATCCTAGAGAGAGCATCAGCGGTGACCAGCTCTTCCCCCTTTTATACTGGATGTTCAAATTGAGCTGCTCCAGCAGGGACATACATTTGGCTTGTCACCATGCAAGTGCATTCTGAGTTTTGAAATAGATTAAGGATTTATGGTCAGTTAGTACTTGGACGTTTAAATGTCCTTCTAGATAACATCTCCATTTTTTGCATGCGTGGTATATTGCTAGAAATTCCTTTTTTTGTATTGGATACCTCTGCTCAGTGTTAGTTAGTTTTCTACTTTTGTAACATACTGGCAGGAAGTCTTTCTGCCCTGGCTGGAAGATGCGCAGGACTGCGTCAATGGCAGTGTCACTGGCATCTGACTCAAGCTCTTAGCACCTGTTGTTATTAGGGTATTGCAAGATTGGTGCTTTAATCAGAGCTTGTTAAAATAGTTGGAAATTCTTATTGCATTCTGGTGTCCAGATGAATTTCTTTTTGACATTACCCTTGGTTAGGTCATTGATTAGTGTGGTTAGTTTTCTGCAGTCTTTGATGTATTTCCTTATTTAAGCTACCATTCTGAGAAATTATCTAACTTGTCTAACAGAGGTGGGGCATTGCATGTTATTTATGGCTTTTATTTTGTCTGGATCTGCTTTGATGCCACTGCCAGAGACAATGTGGTCCAAGAACAAGAGTTCTTTTTTCATAAATTGGCACTTGCTAGGCTTTGAATAGAGTTTGTGCTTGTGCAAATCAATTGAGTGTCTTGTGGACATGCGTGAGGTGTTCCTCTTTGGTTTTTGAGAATATAATGATATTGTCAAGATAGCATAATGTATTTGAGAGACTGTTTAGTGCTTGGTTCATCATAGTGACAAACGTTGTGGGAGCGTTGATCATCCCAAAGTTCATTACTCTGCATTCAAAGGATCCAAATTGCTTAGAACACAGTATTTTGTATGTCTTTTTCCTTTACTTCAACTTGGTTGTACCCTGAGGTGAGGTCAACTTTGGAGAAAAATTTGGCTCTGTAGAGTCTTTCAAAAAGATTCTCTATGAGTGAAAGGAAATATTTATTCTTTAATATGATTGCATTTAGAGCTCTTTATTCAGTTAATAGACAGAGTGAGCCTTCCTTTTTCTTTACAAAGAACACTGCTGCCCCCCATGGGGATTCAGTTGGGCAGATGAATCCTTTTGCTAGATTGTCCTCAATATGGGGTTTGAGGGTTTGTGTCTCCATGGGAGAGAGTCTGTAGAGGGGTGCAGGTTTTGGCATGGTATTGCATAGATCAATGCTGTTTTTGACCTCCTGTTCAGGGGGTAGCTCTGTGAGCTCTTCCTTAAATACATGGGCATATTCATTTAGGAGTGCTACAAGCTCTGGGGATTGAATTTTGGCTGTTTTTATGTTATTGAATTTGGTGTACCTCATTATGTGGAGGATACTGTCTTTGGTTAGACGTTTCAAGTTGTCCTGATTTATGACTTGGACAAATACTGTGTCTCTTAGGATGTGATCATTAGGTTCTTTGAGGATGTTGAAATTAACTCCATTGTTTTTAATGGTCATGGTCTTTGTTTTCTAACATACACTGGGGTTCACTCGGGTGAACCAGTCCATGCCTGCTACAATGTTGTAGTTTATGTTGTTCATGACAAGTCCTTTGATGGATGTTTGAATGCCTTGGAGGTCAATTATGAAGGGAGTTGTTTTCCTTCAAGTAGAACCTTTGTTTTGTCTGCCATTCTGGCGTATTTGAAGTTGGATTTGACAACTGGTATTTTGTATTTGGTTACAAATAGTTTGCTTATAATGGTGTGTTGTACACCAGAGTCAAATAAAATTTTATGTTTATGTGATTTATAAGTGCATGGGTAGACAAGAAGTTGTGAGTGATCTTTAATTTTTAAATTCATAAAGATAGAAGATTGTGGGACACGTGGGGTGCAAGCAGCAAATTTTGTGCCTTGGTAAAATTTCTTGTCAGTTTGGGGGGAGACAGGGGAACTTAAGCCTGTTCCCTCTCCTCTTTTCCCTGTACTCTGTTTCAAGACCTTCAAGGATCAGAAAGTGTGGGGTCAGATTCATAGCAGGTTGCTGTTTCAGCATTATTCACTTTGGTGGTATCCTCTTTCTTGGGACGGGAGGGGTTTGCGCTCTGGCTGCAATTGCCATTGTTTCAATCAGAGTTCCTGTTGATATAGTTGGTGTTTTGGCGCTTGTTGCTATTAGAATTGTCTCTGCCATTGTTTTTTGAGGAGCGGTTGCTGTTGCATGCAGCATATTCCATGTTTGCGCATTTTTACGGCCGCTTGAGTTCTGCAATGAGCGCAGGCATGGATGTGTTGGCCTCTGGGCAGATGAGGGCAGCAACTGAGAGTTTCATTCTATTGATGAATGAGGCTCTAGTGTGTACCTTGTCAGCTTGAGCTGGGTTTTGGATCTTGCGGCGTATTTCCTCAAATTCATTGATGTAAGCTGTGACAGTGGTCTTCTGAGGAAGATTGCTGAGCTGTATTGCAATGTTTTGGAGGGATTAAGTGATGCAGAAATTGTGGGTGATGTCTGCTTTGAACTCTTCCCAGTTTTTAAGCTGGTTGTCAGTTTGTGAGCCAACCCAGGTGGCAAACCAGTTAGCTGCAGCCTTGTACAGATGCTTGCTGGCTTCCTGGACCCATTTCTCATGGGGGATGCAGCTGGTGCAGAGTTTGGCGGCTGAGTAATCTAGCCAGTTGATGATGTTTTCTTTGTTTTTACCAAAAAACTTGTTAATAAAAATGCACTTGGTGTTGGTAACTTCACCTGTGATAGGCAGTTGTGTATTTGTTTATGGTTGGAGAGAGCAACTGTATTGAATAATCTTGGTGCATGCTTTGGGCATGACCAGTCCTTTGAATACGGTGCATCCACTAGGTATATCTTTGTTGATATTGTGGACACAGAAGTACGTCTTCCAGGTATCCTAGGATGTGGCCTGGTTGAGTATGTGAGCAAAGGTGGGTAGGTTCTGTTCTGTTCAGTTATTCTTTCTTTCATGGGTGCAGTCAAAAACTGTAGCTGCTACCAGTGATGAGGAGCAACTTTTGGGGAAGCTTCAAATATGGAATTAAGAAGAAGAGAAGTATATTTTATTGGATAATACTTTAGGCTTCTATAGCTTGCGCTGTGGCAGGGATATAAGTCAGATCAAAGATAAGGATGGTCATTTGCAGAATGGGTTTGAGTCACTGGATACTTGGACTAGTCATGTGATATTGATTTGTTGCCTTTCTTGGTATGTAGTTTGGTATATTGGATTGGCACCAAACCAGGCAATGACTGGATGTTAAGTGTGCTGGCAGTGACCAGAATACCTGTTGTCAAGATTTTGGGGTTTTGAGGAATTGTTTTTATTAATGGACATTGAAATGAGGATGTTGATAGGGGACTGTATGGCAACAGTCTGTAGCTATCAATTGGGTCTTAGAGTACAGCTACGGCTTGGCAGAAACTTATCTGGCCATAGGAGAAAATACACGGGATTTGCAAGTAAATGGCAACACATTCTATCTGGGCACTTCTGACTACTAGGTATTGGCTAGTAGTGATACAACAATAGAGATCTTCTAATCTCTATCTTCAAGAGTGAATATTCTGCTCAATCTCTAATCAGGAGAGCACCTTATATAGGGTGGATAAGCCCTCTTGCCAGATTGTAATCTGACGCTTCCAACTCTTACTAGTCAGTCTATCTGTTCCCCAGACTGCTAGTTTCAGCCCCCCAGAGTTAGGCAGCCATGCCGGTCTGGCATGGGACTTCAATAGATTACCAGACCTCAGCTTATCTTATCAGCGTAATGGCAGCATCTTGTTGGCAGTTTATGCATATGCAAGTTTAGTTACTCTGTTGACTGGGTTTTTGCATCATGTAGTAATCTTCTGAACAACCTTCCATGTTAATCATAGATTTTGATGTGTCTTCAAGCGCAAATGTTTGGCAGTAGCCATCTTGCATTATTATTCAGGAACACTCTGTCTTATTGGCTGAGGAGCATTCTATGATTATAGTCATGAATCATCAAGTCTGTTTACTCAGGTTTGATCCAATGAGGAGACCATTATTGGATCAGGATCAATCTTTGAAGTAATAATAAGGGCACTGATTACCCAAGGCCAGGAACAAGATCAGCTGATATTTCTTCAAGTTATCCAGCTTTATGGAAATTGGTTGTCTTAGCCAATAAGTAAGGGGAATAATGGTCAAGTCTATCATATTATTCTGGAGTTCTGATACCCGTACATCCAGATCCTTGACAAGAGTGATCACAATTATCTACTTATTGGTTAAAATCAAGAAAGAAATAAAATTGTTGGAGTAATTTTCTCTGGAGAGAAATTTCAGCTTAAATACTGAGAGAAGTGTGGGGGAGGAGTATGGTGTTTACCCTAAAATCCTAAATAGTTTGGTGATAAAGTATTGCCTTGCAAGACTGCAGCAAGCTGCAGCCTTCAAAACAGAAAGAATTAAGGATTTGGGTATCTGATAGGGTGCAGTTAGGTTAGTTTCTAGGTGCTTGTATGGATGGATTTCTTGGATGTGAGGTATTTTCAAGGCTTGGTTGATTTTCCAGACTTGATTGGATGTTTGGGACCCCTGAAAATTAAATTTTTTCCATTGGGAATTTATTATCATGCTGATTGGTTAATTTTCCTGTATGGGTGGTTTCAGAGTCATTAATTAATGATTTATTATTGCAACTAATATCATTGTTGCTGGTAAGTATCTGTGGTGGGTTGGGCTTTAGTATAGAATTTATATTAAGATTTGAGCTTTCACATTTGGCTTTTAAAATTGAGCATATATTGTTTACACATTCATTTTCACAATTTGAACACACTTTTGTTATAACATCTGTATTAATATTTAACACTGGTGAATCTGCATTTAAAAATGTGGTTTCATTCTTTGATCTGTTTTGATTTTTGGTGGTGTTTAAATCATGATTTCCAGTTTTCACTGTGAAAGAAATGTAGTTCCTTAAATGTGGATAGTTCACAAAGCCAGGTGGTACACTACTTCTCTTAGCACTATTGGTTCCCTTCTCAGGCCTTGCATGAAGAAGATGTTAAATTTTGGGCTAAATCTAACAGATAAATCCAGCTGTGCTGCAATTTCTGTCCAGAAGCAGGTGACTACCACACATAGTACATTATATTGTCTTCATAGTCCATATCAATTCTTGGTTTATTGTAAAAATGGCATAAATATAAGTGTTTTAGATAAATGATTAAAAATACATAAGTTTGAAAGATTAATAATTTATCTAGAGCAATTAAAAACAAACACATATAAAAAATTAAGCTGATTTGTAACAATATTTAGGTTTATTATTTTGATCATAACCAAATGATATTAAATGGTAAAAAATTATCACTTTGCAATAAATACTTGATAAAGATAAATTTTGATAAATGTGTTTAAGAATAATAATCATCTGATGTATTTAAAACATCAACAAAAAATATGATGGCTATAGAAAATATAAATCTTGAATATGCCATGAAATTAAGAGCAGTCATCTAACAAAAATTATTTTTTTAAAGAAAGAAAAGATAAAGATAACCAGTAAATCATAAAGCATTTTATAAGATGGTTTAAATTTAATAAACAGATAGATACATACAAAAATATTATTCATGTTTACCTTTACTATTTATAGTGTCACAACATATTTAATTGCTCTCTCTTGGGAAATTGTTTTCCCAAGAAATGACTTGACTATCAAGTAGAATACAATACTAAACTCCACATCCTAAATTACACTAGGATCAACACCTCAAATTTCCAAAATAATCTGAATTTCTCAAACCACATTTTTTATGATATGTATAGCATCATGCAGCATATTGACAAGCTATACCATTCTCTTCAAAGATTCCAATAAAAGTATTAATCTCCTCTAAATTTCCTCTTTATTTTGTATTATATACCCAACATACATATGAATAAAAAGAGACAATACATTTAGGTACTGAATACTTACCTTATGTGAGCAAAAATACATTGTAAGAGAAATACACAGAAAATAGCACTCCCTACTTGCTGGAGAGCCTATGAGGAAAGACAAGCTGTCCTTTCAGGATAAACCATCTTTAATAATGCCCTTTTATCTATCAAAAAATTCAACTACCTTATTTTCAGAGTGATCTTAAATCAACCTATCTTCATGTGATTGTACTACAGTCACATTGGGCTGTGGTTTCATAAAGAGGTTGCATTGTGATGAATTTCATAGGTTGAAATCCAAAACAATAGGATTGGCCTTGGAGAGATTTTACAGAGTAGTAATGGATTACCCAGGAATCAATTAGGCTGTCCTAATTGAGGGCCAAAATGAATAATCTGAACGGTTCAGATTATGAGGCTAGGTGTTTTAAATGCAATTTATTAACTGGGAAGGTTAATTAATTGATACCCTGGAATATGATTGATGAGAATTTAATCATATGGCCAAAATGGACTTGACTGTGTCAAGTAAAGACTTGTTGTCTTCAAACAGATTAATTAACTGGGAAGGTTAATTAATATATGCTGGGAATATAATTAATAAGGATTTAATTATATTGTTTAATTGCCTTGACTGTGTCAAGAAGTTTGGTTAAGGTTAGCCAAAAGTAAATCCCCAAATTATGGTTTAAAAGTGCTGTTTTGGCAAATCAATTAGGTTAAAAGCGCTGCCGCGCCGCCTAATTCATTTTGTAAAGTACCACCCAGCAAATGTTTCAGGCGCTGCCTGGGAAAGTTCCTGGGTGCCGCAGTGGCACCTGGTTCAAGTTTTGAAGCGTTTTAATGGGTTTTAAGGCAAAAAACCATTAAATGCAAAAATAACTAAATATAGACAATGGTATCTATACAATCAGGATTGATCAGCTGGTTCCCAGTTGGAACAAGGATATCTTGGATCAGGAATACATATATTCCACAGGGTTTTGGTGCCAGAAGTCTGGAATGCTTCAAGCCAAAGCAATACATTTCCACAGAAGGAATCAGGTGATTCTGGAATGTATTAGGGCACATTCTTATAGGTTAAGAGTGTGAAGATCTTTTTGGTAAAGATCTGGATTGGATGATGCTGTTATGTCATAAACCATGTGATAGGAATCCAGGTGTGATTCTGGAACCAGAGGGGTTTTCAGCCAAATGTACCCCAATTGGTATATAATGGAAAAATGGTAATAATAAATAAAGGATGATACTTATGTGTGACAAGGGTTGCTTTCTCCTCAATCCTTTTATGCTTTGTGTTTTTGGCTTTTAACTGAAATAAGACTACCATGGAATGATAGATAGTCTGCAGCTAAGACTATGGGAAGCAAAAATGTGGAAGTGATCACCAGATGGCAAAGAGTTTAACGCCAAGATTGCTTGCCTGTAATCCAAGCTCATCAAAGCTTACATAAAGGATTCCCTGCCAAACCGTAAAAGAGTCAGACCGGGATAATGAAGAAGCAAGCATGAATTTCCTGGATCTGTCATACTTCAGGTAACACTAGAGATATCACTTGTAGCATTCTAACACTTTCATCTAGAAGAGATAGGCACTATTTCTGTCTTACAATGAGAAAAAGCTCCCTTGAGTGTCAGGAATTAGGATATTAAAGCTCTTCTTTCTTTTTAAGATTTAAGATTTGACTAAAAACAGAAGAAATTAGCCTTACTATTAAAATTTTATTTTTTTGTGCTAATTCTAGAATTCTTACCTACTTTTCCCACCTATTTTGCTTGCCTTAGTTTTGTCTTTTTCACACTTCTAATCCAAAATCACACTTTTTTGTTTTGATGGATTTGTTTTTATTCACTTTTTGTCATTGTCATTGAAGCTATCATTTGCTTACACACTTTTAAGCGGGCAAGTTTCTTAGGTCAAAGTTCCTAAGGTCAAAAGTGCAAAAATTGAAAATGGGACCCCCAAAAAGTGCAAAAATTGAAACACTATGTAAGGTGCAAAAATCAAAAATATCAAATACCAAATATCAAAGATCAAAGTGCAAAAATTGATTTTCCAAAGGTTAACTTTGAAGCAGAATAAAATACAGTTTATAATATAAAACTATATATTTTAAAATCTATTCTAGACTAAAGAGACCCCAAGAAATTTATTTCTGCAATAAAAAATATATGCTAGATAATAAAAAAACTATTAAGTTATCTGTTTTTAAAATAAAGTTTATTTTAGTTTCAAAAGCAAAATTAGACTATAATTTTTATGTAACTGTATTCAATTGAATATAAGATATGAAACTACACAAAAAACTTCTTTATAAACTATAAGTTTAATAAAAAAGGCTACTTTAATTTCCAGTTTATATAAAGCTATAATAATACTTCAGTTTAAGCAAAATAAAGGATTTTTCCTGAAAGATACAAGCATATGATTTTAGGTATTTTGGTTTATTAGTGATCTTATTGTAATGATAAAAGTTATAGAAGTTTATCATTAAAATAATATAAAGCACATTACTTTCTTATTAAAGTTATACTATACAATTTTATACTTAATAAAAGATACAGTCTTATATCTTATTTATAAGTCACAATAGTCAAAGATATCAAGAATCTGCCACTTACATATCATGAAATAAAGAATTGAATATTTTTGTGTTAAAAACACTGTACTTTCACTAAAAATGATATAGATAGTTCAAAGTTGTATATCAAAAAGAAGCATTTTATAAATCTTATTTTACTCTAATACATATAGTAAAAAGATATAGTAGAAGATAATTGAGGGTAATAATGAAGAGAGATAATAGAAGATAATCAAGGGTTAGAATGGAAAGAGGATAGTAGAAGATAATTGAGGGTAATAATGGAGAAGAGAAGAAGATAATCAAGGGTTAGAATGGAGAGAGAAAAGAAAAGAAAAGAAGAGGAGAAGAAGAGAAGAGAAAAGGAGAAGAGAAGAAAAAAGAAAGTTTTTTCTACTTGGTATCAGATTTTATATAATCTACCCTCTTGAAAACGCAGAAATTTTTTAAAAGTTTTTTGGCCCCTGGCGCAGCCAAGGGGCCAACAAACCTTTTAAAAATTTTGAGGAGGAATGAGAGGTGGAAAGGAGAGGTGGGAAAGGAGAAAATTAAAAGGAGAAACCTTCAAAAAACCAAGAACTTATTGCACTTTGATTTAGGCACTTCAATTTCTGCACTTTGTTTTGTGCACTTTGATTTGGGCACTTTGATTTTGTCCCCTGAAATAACATAGGAAACATAGTGCAATAGTATATTAATTTAATATTTTTGAGATTGCCTCCAAAACACACCAATTTATTAATATTGCAATAAAATAAAAACCTACCAAAAAAACTTTATTTCTTTTTTATATATTTAAATATCAGGTCTTAAAGAATCTACATGAGGAATTTCAAAAGTTTTTATTAATTATTTAAAATTTTATAAGCTTATAAAAAGTGTGACTAAATCTAAAAAGTTGATTTTTGATTTCCTCACTTTTGATACAAGAAACTTAATAAAACATAATGAATAAAATATTGATTTTTGCAAAAATTTAATATTAAGTGGTCCTAGTTTTTGGTACCTTTTTGGATTTCAATTTGACTACTTTTCCTTTTCTGCACCCATTAAGAAACTATATGTAAATTTTTAAATAAATTTTTATGAGAAGAAAGTTTATTATTTAAAAAGAAAGAGCTTATAATAGTATTTTATAGTAAGATTTGAGCAAAACAAATTAAAAAATTTGCTGAAAGTCAAAAAAGCTTTTTTTAGTTCTTGATTTCTTTTTTTACATATAGAATTTTTTTAAATTTTAAAATTCTTTTTTTAATTTTGATGTATCAAATATTAAAATTGAAGATTATTTTGCACTTTGATTTTTGCACTTTCAATGTTGTCCCCTCTATTCAAAGGGGTAAATAAATTCTATTTTAAAAGCCAAATTAAATTAAAGTGTGTTTTAAATTGCATTAATTTGGGCACTTTGAACTTGGGTTTTCAATTTTAGCTACTAGTAAAAACTTTTTATAAAAGTCAAATCTAAAAAAATCTTAATTTTTTTGGGAAAATTTTTATTGAAAAAAGTGCAGAGATCAAAAAATCCATTGATTTGGAGATTTTGATCTCCACACTTCAACTTTAGGCACTTGCCCTTTTAAGTGTCATCAAATAATAATATTATTATCTTTCTTACAAAAAGTCCCCACCTTCCCAAATTTTCTTGTGTTTCTTCATTGTTGCTGTTACAGCTAAGGTGTGTGAATTCCACCTTTATCAATATAAATTCAATTAACTCTACAGAAAAGTAGGGTAAGCCAAAATTCTTGTGTCTTCTTGCTATCACATCCCCAGCTTCAAATTTCAATAAGAATATGTCTAAATTTAAAGGATTAAAGTTTATTATTAACAATTTAGAGATGGTTACTTTTGCTCTTCTACTTTAAAAACAATTTTGAGACAATATTTAGTATAGTTAAGTCTTAATCACACTTTTGTTTTCTATTAAGCTTCTGTAATAGAAGTAGTAAACCAGTGCACTGATGATTTTTATTCCTTTACTATTTTTAAGATTCTATTTTTACAAATTCCTTAACAGCTATTCTCATGAAAAGTTTCCTAACATAGCAATACCTTTGGTTACTAATATAAGCCTATTAAACACTTTATTTTAATTGGGGGATTTTAGGACTACTTCAGACTTTATCACCCTGTTTCACTAGCTATAATTTCTTTTGGCCATTTTAATTAAAGTTTTAAAGAAGACCATTCTAAAATTTTAATATCTATTAAATATAATCCTGTTGCTCTGTATGCCTTGATATTTAATTTTGCTCCTTATTGAGCAAGTATGTAATGATGTAACAGCAGTTCCTATAATGCAGGGCGTAAACTTTCCTGGTTGGAAAACAGGAAAATCACATAAATCATTGCAAAAATTGTCAGAATTGAAGGACATTAATCAAACTGCCAATCAAAAATGCGTAGCAGCTGCTCCAGTTGTCAAAACAGCAGAGTCAACCTGCCAACAAGGTTCCAACTAAGCAGGTTTGTGATCTGCAATCTGACTTCCCAGTGACCTGTAGCCAAAGAGGGAAGTCAACTCAAAGTTCCAGAAATGCAACATGAGTAAATGATGATCTCATACAATGGATGCATCAATTCAGTGCTTGACTCAATAGCTAGATCAATACACCCCCTAATCATCCAAACAACTGATCATCAAAATCATGTTCCTACCATCCACAATTCACTCATACTATATAATAGTTATCTCTCAATAAAGAACATTATCTAGTTTCTAAATATTTTCCCCTTATAACTCTGCTAAAACAGCACAGTTACAACATTGGTAGAAGAAGTAAGTTCTCTATCCTATCCTTTCCTTCAAAATTCTGCCTGCTGCCTGTACTTGTCACGGTCAACAAATATACAGAAGAATCATGTCTGGCCTCCCGCTAGACTGTACACTATACACACCTGGTACCAAAATACCAGAAGGACTCATACTTTAACAGAACATGGTAATGCCGGTTCTTGCCTTCAACACCCTATCAGCCCAAGGGCTCTTCCAAGTGCCTACTGCCACTTTTGGAGTGACAGAAAAAAGTATCATGCCCACCCATGTAGCCCAACAACTTTGTAGTGCCGCCTTGGAATAATTTGCTAGGGCCAATGACAACAACATCACAGCATAGATACAATCCACCCAGAACAAGCTGGTGCAAATGGAACACCCACAACGTTTCTGGATCACAGAGATATCAATTTGCCTTACACACAACACAGTAACCTGGTGCAACAAGTGGCATGAAGATCACATTGAGAAAGACTGGGACACCTTCAAGCGAGACTTCTTGGTAAGATTTGTGATGAAGGACACCGCTTTCATGATCATACATCAAGTAAAGAGCCTGACCCAGACTGGCACAGTAAAAGAACTCACCCACAAATACAAGGAGCTTTGCCTACAGGCACCTTTCAACATGGCATTTGACAACCCAGCTACACATCTCATGTACTACAACACACTCAAGTCACATGTAATGAGACACATCAACATGGACCAGGTGACCAATCTACAGAGTCTGTATTGCAAGGCAGAAAAAGCAGAAAAAACATCTAATGCCCTTCATAAGGCCCAGACTGGGAAGAGAAAAATCCAAAGGCTCTTACCCACCAGGATGCTCCAGTTGCCCTCTGTCTGATAACAACAACAATAGTACAGGAAATAAACCCTCAGGTAAAAATGGCCACAGTAACAGAAACAATGGACAATCAAACTGCACTCATTTAAGAGTCACCACTACCCAGGGCAATCAGGGTGAGGGAAAAGCCCAGGGAGAGTGTTAAGCAAGCCAAGCTCTCCTGCCAAAATTTTGTCTTGCCCAACAATGAGTACCACCCTGAAGATGTGGACCAGTGCCCAATGATTCAGGTCCCCTTGGAAGACCCAGTGCTCTACATCATCACCAGACATCTCAATAAACTGATGTCCTATCATTTCCACTTTTTAAGTTACACAAGCTCAGCGCTCCTGGACTCAGGTGAAGATTGCACACTTGTCAATAGCAACTTTGTAGAAAAGCTCAAGTTAGCCACCAATCCTTTGCAGAATAAGAACATAGTCCTATCTGATAAACATAACATTGCTGTGACACAAGAGACTGCCCCCTTCTCCATTGCACTAGAGAACCTTCATTCCACTATACAAGGACATGTCATTGACTTCCTCAGATTTGATGCTGTACTTGGCCTGGAATGGCTAAGTAAGAATAACCCTCATGTAGACTGGGTCATCTCTGTATTGACCATCAAGTATGAAGAGGCTAATCATCAGATCTACTCTGACTCTATGAGCCAACTCTTGCAAGACCACATCTTTTTACATACCACAGAGACTCTTGAAGAAAAAGAAAATCTCAAGGCAATTAATTGGGACTCATTTCAGTACAAGATCATACACTTCAAGGAGCACCAAGATACTACCACTCCTCAGGATCAAGAAATTGTAGCCTAACATCCAGAAATCTTCAAAGATGCTCTACCAGGGTTATCACCAGAGAAAGAATACAGCACTCCATCCAACTTAAAGGAGCCGTACCCAAGGCGGAACCTATTTACTGACCTACCCCAAAAAAGGACAACACACTAAGTGCTTACCTCAAAGAGGCGTTGAAAAAAGACTCATCTGACCCTCACATTCTCCATTTGGTGCTGCTGTATTCTTTGTGGAAAAGAAAGATGGCACTATTTGACTAGTCACAGATTATCAAGCCCCAAATAAAGTTACCATCAAGAATTTTTACCTGCTTCCACTTATTGAAAATCTCTTTGATGCCTTGGCAGGGCAACTGTCTTCTCCAAGATTGATCTGACAGCAGGCTACAACCAAATTTGTATCAAGGGAGAAGACATACTCAAGACGGCGTTTTGTACCAAGTACAGGTCATATGAGTGTGTTGTGCTCAACTTTTGGATGACAAACACGCCATCAACCTTTATTACCTTTATGAACAAGGTGTTTGCCCCCACATTGGCAAACACACTCTAGTGTACTTGGACAAAATCATTGTCTACAGCCCCTTGGTGGAACAACACCATAAGGATTTGAGGAAGTCTTTGCCATCCTAGCGCAACATAAACTTCTGGCCAAGCCCTCTTAGTTTCAGTTCTTCCGCAAACAGGTACCCTTCTTGGGCACATAGTTTCAAAGGACAGCATCAAACCTGACAACCAAAAAATTCAGGCCATCTTCAAGATGCCACCACCAAAGGACAAGTCAGAACTCTGTACATTCCTAGGAATGGTTGCCTATGTACAACAAATTATCCCCAACTGTGGTGTCTTGACAGCACCCCTGTTGGCCATAACTGGCGCCAAATCCAAGTTTGTATGGACCCCTAAATGTAACCTTTGTTTCCAGTGTCTAAAGGAGAAACTTACGATCACTCCCATTCTACAGTATCCTAAGCAAGACAGTGAGTATCAAATGGAGACAGACACCTCTGATGCGTCCATTGGGGGAGTACTATGGATCAAGAACATCAACTGTGACTTCCTACTTGTAGCCTATAAGTTGCTCAAACTGACAGACTGCAAATGCCGCTACCCAACCCACAACAAGGAACTGCTGGCAATTGTACACTGTCTTGTTAAGTGGCGTTACTACTTGGAATGTCAGGAGGAGTTCACTGCCCTAACAAACCATAAGTCTCTTATCTATTTTGAAACCCAGGCCAACCTATCTAGATGCTAAGCACACTGAATGGAGCTCCTTGAGAGATTCAGCATGAATATTGTATAAGCTTGGACCTTCTTTGGTCATAGCTGACGCCCTTTCTTGCCTATACATCAGGGCCACCAGAGGAGAAAATGGGCTGGACCCAGACTGGACCCTCCTGGTACTCCAAACTAAGGACAAGGGTTTCCCCCAGGTACCACTGACATCACAAGAGGCACCATCATCAAGAATGAACACCGCTTTACAGATGTGTACAGAACATTGCATCAAAAAATGACAGCAGGGTTACTATCCCATACGTCCCCACACACCAGAGGGTTGATAACATCTTACGTTACCACCAAGATTTGGGCCACACAAAAAGCCACAACCTCTATGGGTTTCTAAAACACAAAGCCTGGTGGCCAACCCTGTACAGAGACATACAAGAGGTCCTTAAGAAATGTGAAGTATAAAAAAAGTTCATAAAAAGTAATGCTCCCCCAAATTCTGTGTTACCAATCCATTCTCAATTACCCTTCAAAGTATGGGCCCTCAACATTGTTAGTCTAATGCCAGGGAAGCATAGAAACAAAAAGTATATTATTATTGACATTGACTTTGCCACTTGCTGACCAGTAGCACAAGTGGCAAAAACACATACTGGTAATGATGTCTGTTGGTTTATTGGAAAAGAAATCATCAGTAAGTTTGGAAAGCCAGAGCTATTGATCACAGATGGAGGCAAGGAATTGACCTCAGAAAGCACCAACCTGTACCTAACAAATAATTGAGTCAAACACACAGTAACCACATCATATCAACCTCAGGCCAATGGCAGAGTTGAGCGGCTAAACGGCAGCTTAGTGCAAGCCCTTGCCAAACTCACTGCCAGGAGACCTGAGAACTGGTATAAAAAACTAGCAACTGCACTCCTAGTATGTTGCACTTGAGTGAACAGATCCACCAGGAAGAGCCCCTTTGGTCTTGTATACGGTACACAACCAAACATTAGCCAAGCCCTTAAAGGACCTAAGTCAGAAATGCCCAACAAAGTTCCCCCTCAATCAGCACCCCAGGTACTACAATCCAACAGTGACCAAGTGGAGAAGGAAGAAAAGTGATTACAAAAAACATTTGTCCCTATCCAAGCTAGGCACAAAGTTGGTGATGAAGTATGAGTGATGAACACGGACAAGAGTAAACTGCAGCTGGAAAAGTAGGCCCTGCCATCATATTAAGGGTAAATAACAACAAAACTTACCTGGTACAAGGACTCTGCAAGCACAAACAGGACAAGGTCCTACACCACAGCCAGTTACTTCTGTGCAAGGCTCAGCAGAAACAATGTGAGACTGTCATATCCACAACCAAATAGCAACTGGTCCAGTACAGCGCCCAAGCTCCTGAAAAACTCCCAGATGACCTCCTGCCAGAGGAGGCCAACCTTCAGCTGGGGGGGTGTCAAAACAGCAGGGTCAACCCGCCAGCAAAGTTATGACTAAGCAGGTTTGTGACCTGAAATCTGACTTCCCAGTGACCTTAGCTAAAGAGGGAAGTCAACTCAAATTTCCAGAAATGCAAAATGAGTAAATGATGATCCCATATAGTGGATGCCTCAATTTAGCGCTTGATCCAATAACTAGATCAAGCCACCCCCTAACCATCCAACTGATTGATCATCACAATCATGTTCCTGATATCCATGATTCACTCAAACTATATAAGTTATATCTTGCAATAAAAAATCTATCTAGTTTCCAAATATTTTCCCCTTTGTAACTCTGCTAAAACAGCACAGTTACAACACAGTTAACCAGCCAGATCCAAATATTTGTACCAAGTTGATGCTGATAAATTGATATAATATAATGATTACTTGCTATGCCTTGGTTTATCAGAAGGGCCATCTGAAATCAATCACTCAAGGGTCCTTTACGTGCTGGACTTGCCACATACTGCAATAATGAAACAGGTTGGGAGTTGTAGATTCCAATGCAGTTGAAGGGGCAATGATTTTGGTACATATTGGAATTTTTCTACTGCTCAATATTTAAAAGCTGAGTCCTCCTAAACTCTTAAGTAGAACTGAAACTGATCTTCTTAATTTTACCTTATTCCCAATGTATCCAGTAGTTGGCTTGCCCTGCTATATCCTTATAATCCGGTACTCAATTAAATTGTAACTGGAAGATGAGATTCCGGTCCTGAGTTCTAATCCTCCTGGGGCAAAAGTGGCCAAATCAACTGTAGGGATGCAAAAGTGAGAATTCAAAAGTGAGGATCTAAAAGTGGCCAAGCCATCAATTTTGAAATTTCAAAATTAAATTAAAACAGAATATCTGGAAATTAAAATTATTATGGCCATATAAAATACTTTTCTTTCTCTCAACTAAAAAAGTCAAGAAAAAGTTGTTAATTTATTATAAAAAGCCATTTTGAAAATTTAAAAAGTGTTGACTTGGCCACTTTTAAACTCTCACTTTTGCATCCCTACAGTTGATTTGGCCACTGTTGCCCTCCCAATGTTCCAAGTTTTATTATTAAGACTTACTGATTTTGTTGCAGGCTATTTATCTGGGATTATTCTAGCTGGCTTTGATATTTTTATTAAGCCCCAGTGTCTTCTTTGGAAATTTCACCAAAAGATATCTAAAGCCACATTGGTAGTTAGTCATTAGTTCTATGTGGATTTGGGTGTTTATCTCACATCACTTAGATACAGCTCTATAATATCCTGCTATTTTTGTCACAGATGAGCACATATGGAGCTGTTTTGAAGGTGTGGGCTGATGTTGTCCAAGTAAAGGTTGGGTGCCTAAGTGAAGTAAATAGCTGGGGTTTGGTTTTTACTGGCTATCAGGACAGAGAATCCAAGTCTCAACTGATATTTTCTATTCTGTTAGTGTTCATGCCAAGGCTTCTGTTTTATTTCTTCTTTACAATATTTATTTGCCTATATTTCTTCAAAAAATGAATCATTTAAGCCCAATCTGGTGTCATCCAAAAGCCCCCAATTCCAGCTTTCAGAATCCTACTCTTGACAATATATCCTTGGTTCAAAATTATTAGTGGAACTTGCTTAAACATAGTTCCCCTATCATCTGCTTATAATAGAATTGGGTATAAACCCCCTCACAGCCCTATTATATCAAGCAATTCAATCTTTGCCTGTCTAGGCCCATGAATAAAAGTCATTGTATAAATCCTAGCTGTATCCAGCTTATCCTTGGGGATAGTGGATTATTGGTGATAGTTAAGCATAGGGTTTGATACAGCTGCAGCTGTTGTTGGAACCGTCAGAAGCCTTACCAGTTTTGACTCCCTCCTATACTATCTTCCCCCAATAAACTGAACCTAGCTGGTCAGGTTGCAGCATTATTCCAATTATCTTGGTAGCAGGTAATCCCAAAACCATAATAATTCTTCTTGGTATTATAGAATACCATTTAAACCAGCTTTATCCAGATGAAGGTTCATGGATTTCCACTTGCCTCTGCATTTATACAGTTTGATGCATTTTTAGATGCTTCCCAGAGTGGTCTTTTATTCCAATAATTATTGCAACTGAACCAATTAGAGTTCATTATTTGATTAGGAAAGACAACAGTCCAATAGAAAGGACAATAGTGAATAGAATAAGGTGTTGTTTATTGTAGAATATTGTGATTAAGATACTATATGGTGAAAGCCACAAGGCCACAAGGGGGTGGCATGGTGGCATGTTCCATGTAGGTTTTGAAGCCAAGAAATAACTTGTGCAGGGATCAGCAGGTCAAATTGGTAGCACTCCTAATTAGGAGAAAGTGCCTGCAGTTTGATATTTCCATCAGATTGGTTCATGTTGTTAGATACGTCAAGGGGCAACTCATTGAGCGCCCCCTGTGTATTGTAAGATAAATTGGCAGGCAAGTCTGGAAACTTGGGTTAACACCCCCCTTGCCCCCTGCTTGTTTTCAGACACCAGGATCAGAGTCTGCGGAAGATCTGGGAACGTCTGCATAAACAACCTTTGTGTGGGGATGGCACGGCAGGGGCGCAAGAAATTGTGGTGAAGCTTCTTGTTCTTCTGTTGTGAATGCTACCATTAATCATGTTTTGATTTTGCCTTCAATGGGTTATTTTGAGGATGAATATCTTTCTTTTGCTTTTGCCCTTCAAAATGAGTCTGGCTCCAATTTGGGAAATTCAATTGTTCAGTTTCCTGACTCTGCGCAACTCACCCACCCCACTCATGCTTGTGACAAGTGATCCTACTGTCCTGATAGTGTTTTGTGGTAGTGTCTACCACTATATATTCCATTTCCCATTACCTAATAAAATTAAGTTCTATTCACATTTTTGTTTTTGTGTCTCTACGTACTTTGGCGCCTCTCTAGCCACATCTAGCAGATATTATTCAATCAGGGCCACAAGGTAATCACATAGCCTTCCCTGCCATTCTAACTGAGACTTAGTTCAAATCCAATCCTAAGGTTAGGATTCCCTGTTGTGTATCTGTACCGTGCCTCAGGTCACAACATGTTCCCTTGGGCATCTTCAAGTTGATAGGTGTTGTTGTCATAGACAGTGGCTATCTTGAAGGGCCCCAGGTGGTTAGGTTCTAATTTGGCTGAATTGGGATTGAGGGTGTAGACAGGATCACCTACAGCGTATCTGGCCTTGAGGTGTTTTGTTCCTCCCTTAATTTGCTTGTGTTCAATATCACAGTCTTTGGTGCGCCATTGGATCAGGGAAGGGGTAGTCAACAAGGGGGGTTTCCTGGGAACTGTGGACCGTAATTTCCCTTGTTCTACTCCCGTCAAGCTATCAGGTGTTCCAAAGGCCAAGGCGCTGGGGCTGAACCTGGTGCCCCTGTTGATTCTTGCTTGTAAGATGAGTAGAGCGGTGGGCAGGTGTTCAGTCCACGCGGTGTTGGGGTGCTCCTGTGAGGGCTTGGCAATCAGTTGGACCAGTGAGCCATTCAATTGCTCTACACGTCCATTGGCTTGCAGATGATGGGGAGTCATGACTATTTGTTGGAGGGCATTATTGGTGGAGTACTCCTTCATAACATGTCCAGCAAGCTTGGGGCCACCATCCGTGATGAGACGTTTGGGTTGCCCAAAGCAGGCCACAATTTCCTTGCCAATGAAGCGGGTGATTTTAATGATAATGGTGGTGGCAGTGTGGTTGGTGGTTGCCCATGCCACTGGCCAACAGGTGAAGTAGTCAATGGCAGTAATGATGTATTTCTTTCCCAGTCTGTCTTTGGGGAGGAGTCCCACAATGTCAAGGGCCCACTGCTCAAAGGGTTCAATGGCTTTAATGGGCAGGACAGACTTGGGGGTGCAGGTTTAGATGTGTTATTTTTACACAACACACATGCTTCAAGGAGGTCCAAGATGTCTTGGCGCATACACAACCACCAAACTTTATGTTTCATGATATCAAAGAGTTTACATCCTCTGATGTGACCCAGGGTGCAGTGGTAATGTAATATGGTGTTGCCTCGTTATGTGGTGGGAATGTAGGGCGTCTTCTCACCTGTCTCTGCCTGGCAGCAGACGTTGCCAGCATAGGTGGTGAACTGACTTTTGTTGTCCTTTAGCTTAGAGATGGTTACCAAGTTGAGGCCTTTGTAACAGGTCACTTGAGGACAGAGGTACAGTATTGGTCAGTCTGGATCTAAGCCATTGTCCCTGGTGATGGACACTATATAGAGCCTTGAGAAAGCGTCAGCTGTGAAAAGTTTCTTCCCAGGCTTGTACTTGATACACAACTGGTAGGGGGATAGGCGCTTGACCCAGCCTGCTTGGTGGTGTGTCAAGTGGGACTGCGTGTTGAAGTACTGGAGTGACTTGTGATATGTCAGGACAAAGGGTGGAAAGGTGGCCCCTTCCAGGTAACAGCGCCATTTCTTGACACAGTGTACAATTGCTGCTAATTCTTTATCATGTATGGAGTAACAATGTTCTGAGTCAGTGAGCTTCCTGGACTTGTATGCCACAGGGAGGAAGATGCCCTTGTCTGTTTCCACCCCTAGCACACCTCCTATGGCTCTGTTAGAGGCATCAATTTTGAGTTTGTACTGGTGGTTCCAATTGGGGAACTGCAATACAGGTGCAGTTATAAGTCTTTGCTTTAGCGTCTCTAAGCCTTGATCCCTGGCAGGGGTCCAATGTAAGCGCTGCTTAGTGTTTAGAAGCTCAGTGAGGGGTGCAATTAGTTTCCCGCAATTGGGAATAAACTTGCGCATGTAGGCAACCATGCCTAAGAATGTACGCACCTGGCCCACATTGATGGGAGGTGGCATGCTTGTGATTGCCTTGATTTTGGCCAGGTTGGGCTTTATCCCTTGGGCAGAGATGGTGTGCCCAAGAAAAAAAGCTCTGACTTGAGAAATTTGCGTTTGGAAGGCTTAGCCTTCAACTGGTTTTTCCAAAGGGTGTCAAGGACAGTGCAGAGGTGTTGAAGATGTGTGGTTTGATCTTGACTGAAGACAATAATGTTGTCAAGGTACACAATAACACATTTCACAATCAATTCCTCAAATGCTTTGTTCATCAACATGGCAAAGATGGAAGGAGTGTTGGTCATTCCAAAGTTCATGACCCGGCACTCAAACAACCTATAGCGTGTGCAGAAGGCATTCTTTGCCTCATTCCCTGGTGCAATGTGGACCTGGTTGTACTCTGCGGTGAGATTGATCTTGCTAAAGACCTTTGCACCTGCAAACATGTCAAACAGGTTGTTAATCAACAGCAGGGGGTACTTATTCTTAACTGTCACCTTGTTTAGAGCGCAGTAGTCTGTGACCAGGCAAAGGGAATTGTCCTTCTTGGCTACAAAGAAGACAGCCACCCGGTATGAAGAGAGGGAGGGGCGGATGAAGCCCTTATCAAGTGCGTCTACAAGGTGCTGATAGAGGGTCTTATCTTCTTTTGGTGTCAGGCAATAGAGGGGGCGCGCTTTAGGAAGCAACTCTTGTAGGTATACAGCATTCTGGATCTCTTGGGGAGGGGAAGTTGGTCCAGTGTTTCACTGAAAACATCCTTATACTCCTTGAAGAGTGTGGCAAGTGCTGGTGGAGTGGTCAAGGGGGGGGCCATAGGTGGTTCAGCACAGATAACTTCAACTGAGCATTGGTCAAAGTCTAGTTCCCCCCCTTGAAATCATAAGAGCCTGTTTCTGTTATTCTGAAAAACACGGTATTGTGAAGCAAATTGCTCATTTCAACATGATATATCTGAAACCCTACCCTATTTCTATTGAGGATTATTACAGATGTATTCCAGTTGATGTAGGGATAGTTGTGACAAAGCCAGTCAAGGCCAGCAATGACATCATGGCTGAGCCCTGCCATGATTGGCTCAGAGAGCTTAACCTGGATGTTCCCCATCCTCACAGAGAAGGGTATCATCTCATGTGTAATTACCACTCTTCGGGACTCAGCTACTCTTGCTGCCTTGAATCTGCTTGGCACTTAATCAATAGTTTGTGGGTGTTCCCATAAAAACAGAAGGGATAGGTCAAGTGGGTTACTTTAATTTGAAGAGTGGCTTTCTTGGAGAACAGGGTTGTTGCTGTGGACCTGGAATACATCAAGGGTCTCAACTTCATGCACATTGTAATCACAGGGGTTTTTTGTAAGGAGGGATTGAGAGTGAGGGTCAAGTGGGGTTGTAGAACCTCTTGTAGCTACAACCCCCAGGCTTTTTCCTGGTCCTCAAATTGTGCTAGCTGGAGTTCTCCCTTGCGGGGACACTTAACCCCATTTTCCTGTTGGCGGGGCTGGCAGAAGCCTACTTGGTTGTGGGCACTGCCAGGTGCGGGACGAGGTTGGGGTAGTGCATCATTAGATCTGAAGAAGCCCATTAAAGCCTGATTATTGGCCTCCACAATGAACTTGTAGCAGTTGTTGATGGAGGTGCAGCAGCCTATGGGAACCCACTTGCAGATATGGGGTTTGAGCCCATTGCCTATCAAGATAAAGAGCATGACATTCCCATCAGTCACGGCCTCTGAGGCAGCGGCAAGGTATTCAGGGACGGACCTGGTCTGTTTAATGGCCAGGAGGGGAGTTCCCACCACAATGGGTGAAAAGGTTTCACTGTAGCAAGACTTCACGGCGTCCCTGAACAATGCCCAAGTGATTTCTATTTCTTGGCTGGCCCAGCTGGTGAACCACACAGCGGCAGGCTCTGTGAGGCACCCAGACGCAGTAGCAACCCACATGGGCTCAGGTACTTGACAGATACGGAGGTGGGTTTTGGTAGAGTGAAGCCAACAGACAATGTCAGCCCCTTTAACACCACCCGCGAAAGATTCAAGCTGGAGGTTGAGCATGCACTGAGAAAGATCTGGCTGGGGCAGGGTGACGCTGGCGTCGCGCTGCCCAAAGCGGAGTCAATTATACCCGCTTGTAAGTACCAGTTGATCTTGGTAGATGTCGTTCCCGTCGGGGATGTCCTCTTAGGAATTGGCAGGAAAGTCTCTTGATGGGGAGTAGCCATACAGCCCGTACTCTGTCCTTTCTTGGGGGATTTTTCTTTTAGATAGGTCGTGAACCTACTGCTGCTACCACTGTTGCAACTGAACCAATTAGAGTTCAATATTTGATTGGGGAAGACAACAGTCCAATAGAAAGGACAAGAGTGAATAGAATAAGGTGTTGTTTTATTGTAGAATATCATGATTAATATACTATATGGGGAAAGCCACAAGGCCACAAGGGGGTGGCATGGTGGCATGTTCCATGTAGGTTTTGAAGCCAAGGAATAACTTGTGCAGGGATCAGCAGGTCAAATTGGTAGTGCTCCTAATTAGGAGAAAGTGCCTGCAGTTTGATATTTCCATCAGATTGGTTCATGTTGTTAGATACGTCAAGGGGCAACTCATTGAGCGCCCCCTGTGTATTGTAAGATATGTTGGCAGGCGAGTCTGGAAGCTTGGTTGCAACATAATCGATCACGGAACCCTGCAATAAGGATACCTGATTCTTCCCCGAAGACTAATACAAGCCTGGTATGGATCTAATTGTACAGGTAGATTCTCCCATCATGCCCTTTAGAGCTTCATCTAAAGCAGTACATAGCAGCAAGGTTATCCGCCAGCTCGGTCAAGAGCAACGTTAACACGATGCCTAGGGTTAAGTGCACCTTTGCATGCCCATTACGAATCGATCACCCGTGTACATGTGTTTTTCCATCCTGACGCCTTTTGGCCCCATCCCGATGCCAGGGTTGGATCATTTAACGGATCCGAATACATCACATGCCTTAACATCTCTAAGTGGAACCCGGTAGTTTTATCACCCACCGTTTTTTTTGGAAACTGCAGTGCGCGGGAATATGTTGGTAATGTATACGGCTAGGCTACCATTGCTCTTCAAAACCGACTATCTTTAAGTCAGATGGTAATGTTAGATTAGGTGAGGTGAACTGAGTGCAGCAGAAAGTCTCTTTTCATCCAGATATGGCTTCGATAGACATCCCTTCCTTTAGTATAGTACATAAATCTAAAGACGCTGACTGTTAAGCAGTAGTAACGATATATTTGACTGACTAAAGGATTTCATAGTATTTTCATTCAATGAAACCCCCTGATCTGGAAGTTGATATTGCATGAAGGGTTAATTAAAAGTGATTGGGTTGCAGCAATTTTAATAAAAAGGAGACAGTAGAGAGTTAACTGTACCCTACATGAGTACTTTCTGGTGAATCATCTTGTGGAAGGACTTGGCTATAGCCATGGCTATTATCTGGCATTGTAGCTTCATCTTCGGGAAGGTCGGTCTGGTCGCGCAAGAGACGCGTTTTGGTAGAATGTTCAGCAAGAGTCTCCCGAGTTAGAACCAGAAAGCCAAGGGCTATGACAGCACCTCCTAGTAATACATTGGAAGTAAGGGATTTTTTTAAGAAAATAGAGTCAACAACTGCTATAACGGGAATAGTTGTCATCACGCCAACCGATGCAAACACGGGCGAAGTTACAGAGATGAGGAGCATCAATCCAGCATTATAAAGAACCCCCATCAGAGCATTGACCATAAGTAGAGTTAAACTAGAGCCAACAGGGAATGAAAATGGCTCAAGCCCAGTCAGATGAAGAAATGGAAGAGGAAGCCAGAATAAGCCAAACGTAACCATACCAATGTAAGAAGTAACAAAGTTTGCCATTAAAGATGTCGGTGACTTGCTGGAGACAGCAAACTTCTTGTAGATGACTTCAAACAGCCCAATTAGTACGGCACTTATGGCGCCGAACAGGTTTCCGACAAAAGATGCTTGCTGTCCTGTGCTTTCCCCGAACGCGGTAATGATCACTACTCCGATGATGCTTAAAATAACTGATAGTGCCTTCATCCTATTGAAGGACTCCAGTCCACCGTAAACCGAGAATAAATACGCGAAAAAGCAAGAAGTGTTGTATATGGCAGTCAGGCTAGACATAGAGGTTAAGCCTACAGCGATATACCAAAGGTAAGCCCCAGAAGTTAGGGCCAGAGAAATAACAAATACAATCCTCCCAAAATAAAACAAATTTCCTTGTAAGTCATGAGATTCGCCAAGACCTTCTCGCTCTAAACCCTCGATTTGCTCCTGGAGACTCTCATAGCTCCGCTTGAAACTGGATTTACCGAGCACCTTGCGGGATATCATGTCTAAAGGAAATACGAGCATGTAGAATGAATGGCTGAACCATCTAGATATGTCATTAGCGGCTGAGTAGTCAAGTGGGAAACATTAAAATATGGTTTAAGCAGAGATGTATGGTATCAATAAAGCTATCGATGTAGACTTACAGTATAAAGTACGGGCTCTTGAAATCAAGATTCTTCTGGAGATATTGTGTTACTTCCTAAAAGGGTGTCAACCAAAAATGCTCCAAGAGGCTATATCCCAAAAAACTCAACGATCTCCGCATAAGCAGCTAAAGAAGGATTACCCCTGGTCTATCAAAATGGATCCCTCTGATTCCGAATAAAACTTTGCTATATTTTAAATCTGAGAAATTTATGGGGTTGAACCGATTCAAATATCAATAGTAGCTTTTAGAAAAAAGCAGTTGCCAATATCCAGATATATTTTTGAAGCTTTTTTCAAAAAAGGTTAAGCATGCAAAATTTTATGTTTGCGCTCAGAAGTTAATGAAACCAGCACTAGGGTTAACATAACCGATATTATGGTTGGGTTGGAAAAAGAACACAATTCATAAAAAAATAGAGTCAAGTTGGTTAACCAGGCCTTACTGTCTGAATAACGAAAGCTAACAGGCAAAATCCGAGTATAGATAAGCCAAGAAATGGGCGCGGTTGGGAATGATCAGGAAGATCCATAGCAAATGTGCGAAATGCTTTTGAAACAGGTTTAGTACAAACTCATCGACAGTCAACGCTTTTTAGATTAAACTACTGAAAATTTTCATTCCTCAATTATAAGCTTTTAAAATAAAAACAATTCGTAAGGTTCTTTAGCTTTGACTTTTTAAAGGCTGAAAAGACTAAAAAGTGAGAGCATCGTTAACGTTGCTGATAAAGCACGCTTCGGCTTGAATAAAGAAAACTGGCCAGATTTAATAAAGAGTTAATTCTTGAGCTTCCTCTAAAAAAGAAAAGGCTTTGGGCCAAGCAGACGGCATTTTATCGAGTAGTTGTGTTTACTAGCTTTGATTTAGAGGGAAATACCAACTGCCCGTAATTTCTACAGCTGAATACAATTTTTTGGTCGAGAGTAACAGGATGCTCTGGACAGGGCACCCGAAATATCGGGGAGCTGGAGCTAAGTACAGGGTTTAAGAAGATGATTAAAATTGCTATGCACTTCCATCAACAACTTGTAACCATAACTCAGCTTGGATTTAAAAAGTGGTGGCCTAGCACTTGCTTAAAAAAGCCTAAATAATAGGAACATATTGAGCTTTCTTGGGCTTACTCTTAAGAAGCTTTAGTCTAGAGAAAGTCAGACTCAAAGGTTAACCTATTGATTGAAACATCAGAATATGTTCTGCCTGCAAGTTGACATGGGGTGAATATGCATCGTTAATCACGCCGCATTTGAGTCGTGGAACAAGCTCACAATTCTGGTTGGATCGATAACTCTGCAGCAAGCACTTTGGCTTATCTGGGGAGCTGTGATGTAAAATTAAAGAGAACCCTTTATAAATGCCTTCTTGGAATAAAAAGACCTATGGAAGCGCGTTAGTGAACTGAAGCATCATGCAAATGAAGCTTTTAAGGAGCATAGCTGGGAAGTCACAGTTTTCTATATAAGTTTTCATTTAAAAATCAACCTTTGGATTGAAAATTGGGACTGCTACAATCAAGTAGCAATAATACAATCCCACTACTTAAAAGGATGAGCCAGTTAAGTTGTGGTTATTGATTTTTAAATTGATCTAAAATTTATTATAGATAAAATGCGTTTTATAAGTATAAACATGGAATTAAATATATAAATAATAAAAATTGCTTTTTTTAATTTTAGGAGCATTCAAAAAGGCTTATATATATTTTTTTATTTTTTACTTAAAGAGATAGAGCTGATCTGTAGCTTTAAACGAGCTATTGGTCATCAAGATCGGCTTAGTATTCACAGAGCTATGTTGTTTTTGGTTTTTTAAATGTATCAAATCAAGTCCGAGCCTTTGATTATGACGCGAGTTCGATTCCACCTTCTTCACTCTATATCTTAGCATCTAGAGCAGCTAGAGCTAGCATGTTTGGTATCATTTTGATCGGAATTGTCTTGAAAATTTATCTAGATACTTTAAAATCCATGAAAATCATTTTATTTAGTCTTAATATCATCATTGCCAGTTCACTCCACTGACATCCTAATCAAGATGATGTAATGGCAATGAAGTTTAACTGTGAAACAATCTGCAGCCACTTGGATCAGATGATGTATCCAAGTGGAATGTACTATTATTGCATAACCAATAAAATCAAAGTATACAAGCCAACCATATCTTACTTAAACAAAAGGTATATATTACCTAATCTTATTTTGGATCTCAATAAAGTGGTTGAGCTCATTTCTCCCACTTAAGCCAACCCAAGCATAAGTTTAAATATCCAACTATACATAAGTGTAGCAGATCAATCCACATCCATCCTTATTATTAAACACTCATCTAACCCTTTATCACTTTCCTGCCCATTCTGAACCCAGAAAAGATAAACATATAAGCATCCTTTGCACAGTTACAAGATTGGAACCACAATTTAAAATTAAATAGTCAAATATGGACTTATTAAAGTCCAGAGAGCCTGGCTTCTTATTTTAGACAATTTGAACCACACTCTCCAGGATATAACCTGTATGCTACCCCAATTGCCTGTGAAGCATTGGATTTAAGCATAATTAAAGCTGTCAGCTTGACTCTTGATGCTTAATATAAGATAAAATACAGAACCAACCCAATTCAAACCCTTGTGCTCCAAGTGTACCCAAGCTGGCATTACAGGGAGATGAAGTTATATGTACATTAATAACTTAAACATTAGGCTCTTGATCTGAATCCTAATTCAAACATACTCACCATGGATTTTAAATAGTTGGGTTAAGAATAAACCTGTTTGTGGTTTGCTATGCACTATCAACTTACTTTTATTAATTAAAATATTAAATTTTAAAGGAAAAGGAGCAAAGTGGTACTGGTTTACTTTATTCAGAATGATGTATACTTATTGTCCAATAGCATTTCTATTCCATCCCTGGGTTTCAAACTGGGGATCTTCTATTGGATGGCAAGAAGGTGGTCCAGTTTCATAGAAGGATGGGATGGAACCTCCACTGGAACCTTTATCAATTTTAATTCTCTTGGCCTAGAAAGTCCAAACCCCTGTTGGATGCAATTCAGCAATATTTTGTAAACCAAAACTGGATATGGAATCTTTGTTTTGGATACATGAACATGGTTATGCCTGAGAATGGTTCACACACCCTATATAAACCATAAGCATCTATCTCTGAGAATAAAATATCTCTGAAATAAAAATGCCTGCTGTTCACCAAAAATTAAGAGCCATTCAGAAGATTGATAGACATACAGTCTACTCCAGAAGTCACCCCTGCTCAACCCAAGGCCACCAGGAATCTTTCCTATACAAGGCCCCAGAGAATGTCCATCTTCACTATACCAGGATGGTCAGGAAAGGGTATAACCTGTCGCTTAGAGATGGGTGTATTTCCTCACTTTTGCAAGTTTTTGATAACCAGGAGCCCAAAACCTACTGGGCTCTGGAAAAGTATCTCTACGTGACCTGGGATACATTTGTCAAGAAGGATTGTATCCACGAGGCAACCAAAAGCCTCACAGATGGCCTGAAGAACCTGACTATCTAGCCTCCTTTCATTTAATAAAAATAAATTATCATATTTCTTGTCCTCTCTTATAAGAATACAGTTGGGTGTTCTTTGGTTGAATAAAACTTGGAATCTCAAGTTTTAATGCAGCTTAGGTTCAATAAGCCCAAAATTATTAAGCTATGTTTAAAAATGTAAACCAACTAATGGTTTGTGACTATTTGCCCTTCATGACCTAATTCAGAGGCCAAAGCTTATAGAAAAAAATAATTGTGCTAACCCAAGATTCATTTATTGTTATGTATCTCAAACAGTATAATTAAAGCCAATATCACTTGAATAATATTAAACAAGCATGTGTGCTTACAAAGTAGTTTATGGCTGCATGGCTTAAACTTGGTGGTATAGAAGCAAATTGATACAAACTATTACGTGATATTAATGCTTGTGCTTTATATTGGGCTCTCAGTGATTTACCACATATAAAGTTTTCATCAGTGTAGGGAAATCCAGATAAAATTTTACTTATGAGTGAAATACAATTGTTTATTTTAACACCTACATGATTACATTGAAGGATAAACTAACACAAACCCTTAAAATATTACTTAAATATTCATCTGACCAACCAACAAAATATTTTTGGCTGTGAACACTTTAGTTTTGGCTTAGATTTACATTAAACCACATTGTTTTATATGTGTAATAAACTTGCCATCTCTACTTTGAAACATTATGAGCTTTACTATGTATGTGAAACTTGGTGGTATAAGATAAGTTTAAACCTAAATTTCAAATACAGGTCAAATGAGCGATTTCTTACGATAAAATTCTCACTTCTAGTACAATCCTGTCACTTTTTCTCATCCAAGAAGCTAGTGTTATACCACAGTAAACTGAGATATATTGGTATATTCATAATGAAATCTTCTGATCTGGAGTTTGAAAATAACACACTCTAGATAGATATAGAGTTTGAGTTGCATGGATTGAGCCAAAAGACCTCAAAATAAACTACCAAGTTTGCATTTGCTTATCTAGCATCAAAATTTGCAATAATGCAATACCCATAAAAATATTTGATAAGTTGAACTGTATACCATAGTTGTATCATTTCATCACAGCTGCATATATGAGAGAAAATAGTTAAGGCTATATAATATCTTTGCTTCTATAAAAATTCTTATATATGCAGTGATACAGGTTTTATGAGGCTAAGCATCCTGAATTAAAAAACGGATAAAAAACCTTTTTAGTTAAAAGCTGAATCTGATATTTAGTTTCCATGTGGCCCTATCTATTGTGCTTTTCTAAATAGTTGGTCTTGAAATTCAGTCTTGATAGACAAAATCAAGTGAATGTTATTTCTTTGCAATCCAAAGCCTTTATATGAGTTAATCCAACAGCTTAAGCACCATCTGATGAGGAGCAATATCATCTTGATAGGGGTATTAGTAGAGATGTCATAATAAACCTGATCAGCTGCTTATATGATGGCCCTAAACTTTGTTTTATGGGAAGAAAGGCTTATAATCTACCATTATTTACCCCCCTGTCCTGACATTATTGCCTTGAAAGCTTACCAAATAAAGATTTCAATCTTAATCTCAAAAAAGATTAATGGGCCAATTTATCTAATCACAACTCAGTTCATTAGGATAAAGTATATATACACTATAGCCTATCTAATTTTATTGAAAAAGAGTTGATGTTTTTTTTACAAAATTTAAGAAAAGACCAAACTTTGTACATACCAAGAAAAGTCCACATTAGATTTAAGAAGACAATACAATATTTTATATAGTGTTGAAGTAAAATAATAATTAATCTTTATAGTGTACCATATTGAATATTATACATCAATTCAAACTATAGGCACACTTAAACAAGTGGCTTAAAAATAGATAGAAGAATGGAAAAGAGTTGCATATCAATTTTGCACCTAGACTAGCAATAGTTCAGTACTCAGAGAAAATGGGGGGGAAAGTCCAAGAGGAACAGAAAAGGGATTTCAGATAGGTTAATCTTTATTTTGGAAGATAACAAAGACTTATATCATAGCATGAAGGCATTGCACTACAAAATATGGCACATGTGGTCTTTGAATAGGGTAATGATTGGTGGTATTATAAGTAAGGGACTCAAAAATCTCCCATGAATCCCAAGAAAAATTATTTCCATATCATATATAGGAATATTACTGGTCCCTATTTGTAACAGGTTGGTAGGGGCATGGTGTGAGACCTTGCATATAGTGACTATATGAGTGCCTTTTGTGTATCATGAGATATGATGGCAGCTGATTTGGATAACTCAATCGAAAACTTATAATATATGGGATCATGTTTGCATATATTTAGATTTTTTGGAATATAAAATAAAATAAAAATAATGCTTGTAAATGAAAAGGCCAAGTTATAATAAATATTTGGAGCAAAAAAGATGAAAAGCAAGTGAATTTTAATAAGCAGCACACTTCATACAGTAAAGATATATGTTTAAATACCATCAATAAAACTTAATTAATCAACAAAAATAATAAAGTTATTATCCAACTTTTTAATTTGATAAACCAAGAGCCTGTTTTTTGTTTATTACAAGCCAAAAGAATGATAAAATGTTGTATAAAAAATCTTCACTTTTTTTCAATGGTAAATTATCATAGCCTTTAAAGGGGGTTTTCAAGGGATGAAGGAATTTCTATTATCAAAAATAAATACCAAGAGTTGATGGCAATCAATGACCAAGGGAGGGATTTTAGTAACAGAAACTTCATATGCAGAGCTTCAAAGTCAATAATAGAAATGAAGAACTTTATGTTGATTTTGATTCTACTTAAGACCCTTTTGTTTAGATACCATAGAGAGGTCAACATTAGACAGGAGCATCTTTATAGCCTCAATAAAGAAGATGATAAAATTAATGCATCTGCAGCTAATGATACCCAGTAGTTACAAGCTAAAATAAGCCAATCAGCTACTGCTTCAGTTATTTAGGCAACCATCAATTATAGTAAAAAAAGATTATACCGGATTTTAATTTATCAGGGAACAAAAGGGATTGCTGCTTTAAACGTGGGTAGTTAAAATTTGGAAAAATTTATGGGCACATTGAATTCATCTAATAATCTAGCATGATGTAACTTTAAAGTATTTAATGAGTGATAAACACCATTGAAGTAAAATTATCTTATGGTAAACAGGCCTTCTAGTGCACAGAGGTGTACCCTATCATATTGTTACATCTAAAAACCTTCCCCAACCCCAGAGTCACCCAAGTAAGCTACCAGCTGGGGCATCATGGTATCTAAGCATTCAAAAATTGGTATGATTGTGGATGAATATTTTTTATAACCATTTAAATTCTATAAAAAATATAGACAATATTAGGCCAATAAAGATTATGTAATAAAAACTTTAAATATTTATTGCTAACTTAAGGATACCTCACATCAGTGATCAATTACATACTTTAAACCTCCCATAATGAACCATCTACCTTTTTTCAGGACTATGTACCAAATTATGGGTCAAAAAAGCCAATAAGATTGAACCATAGACATAATTTATTATTGTTTTTTGGCAGTTTCACCAAAGGGGATATTTAAAACTATCATAATTCACCTAATTATTACTATATTTATGAGTACAGATCAACATAAAAATTATTCTCAATATATGCAGGTCATCATGTGGTATCTACACAGTGTTCCTGAGGTTTTAGATAAAAGAGAATAGTGTTGAGTATATACCTCTTAGAAGTATATTGAATGAGATAAAGGGGGAAATTGAGGAGAGAATGATACTTTATTTGATATGAAGATAGAGGATTATATAGCACCATGGAAAGCCTCATAATTTCCATGTATGTCATGGTAATTATCATAGCCCACACTAGACGTTAGCTGCTCTCCAACAGGAGTAAAAGGCAGGGCTTGGAAGACCATGTATACTATTAAGGCAATCCTCATCAGGTAGTTGGCAGAAGTTGCCCAGGGATACCAACTTCCAGTGTGGGGTACAACCTGGTTGGCTAACCTCAGCACTGTAATGTAAACAAACCCAAGCTTGCTGAAGTCTTGAGTGAAGGAAACCACCTGAGTGAGAGAAATGGTTGGAGGTTCCTTCATGGTGCTTGGGTAGCTGAACCAAGAAGGGAGATCCAAGTGATGCGGGTGGTAATACTCCTGGTCTGGGAGGTATTCAGGAGGAGCTAAAAGGAGGGAGCAAGGATCAGGTAGCTTCTGGTACTTCAGGGAATATAACTGGCTAGATTCTTTAAGTGATGCAAATAAGATGTATAGGCTTGTAAAAATATAATAGATTCCTAAAAATGTAATAAACCAACATGTTAGGGAGTATTTTAGCTAGATATTATGCTAATTTTGATACTTGGAACCCTGTAAGAGAGGTGACAATTGGGTATACTGTCAATACCTAACACTACACCTTGGCATGTACGTTAAATCCTCTGAAATTACCGGTAAAATATATAAGAACATAGCTAATGGTGTAAACTGCTATGTACATAATGGAATAAGGAAACATCAATTTGGGCCAGGAGTTTATGTGGGAGGAGTTTAGTTGCAATGGATCCTTTTATTGGGCCTCTTCAGTGGTAGATGGTGTAGGGCCAAATGGCTTGAATATGGTTTAATGGAACCCAATTCCTAGGAAAGCTTTGATAACAGAAGAGAAGATGAGATAGTTCATCTTCTGATCCTGGGAAGAGGTGATAAAGCTTAGTGTCTTTACCTCTAGTAGTAAAGGTTTATTAATTTATATGATATTATTGAGGGGTAATTTTCTCAATGATAGCACAACCTATCACCAAGGAGTTAATCTTAATTATATTATGTTGCCTGTAAGACAGGAACATCTTAAAGCATTGGATTGGTGTTCCTAGTATCTTAGCTGCAGCTGGAATTCCTTTTCTGGTTTGGCATTGGTAGTTGGCATATCCAGAAGTTTGGCTAGCACCCAATTTATATTATCATAGGTTTTATGGGCCTTCTTAATGCGCCCAACTTAAGTTAATGGGTTTTGATCATAAATTGTTGCCAAATTGGGATGGTTCATGGATTCCATATTTGATTTATTTTCCATTTGGGCAGCACTTTGGGTCAAAAACAGACTTTATAAATATCCTTTTTGAAATTCTTGATTAGGGAATTCTCTCAAGTTGGGGGACCTGGACCAGCAGTAGTGAGAGTGTCAGGTCCCAGGGTATAAAATGCCTTGATTTTTGAATTCTCAAATTTAAAATTATTTTTAGACTCTTTGTTTTTGCGGCAGCTTCTCTAATTAAGGAAATCTGCTGTCAATATTCTGGTTGTTTCCCATTATTTGACAAGGTAAAAATATTGGTGTCTTTTTCTCTAATGTCAGGAATATTCCTGAAACAACTGTATTCTTCTTTAAAAAGAGGGTCCCTTATAGAGAGAGGGAAATCAAGGCTTGATGATTGAAGAGTATGCTTGAGAAACCACACTGGATATTTTTCATTAATTTTATAAAATATAAGTATAAATCATTACATACAAGTCAAACTGTAATACTAGTTAGCAACCAGATATCAAACAGGGTGATTTCTTTCATATTAGTGTTAAAAAATACCAGGAAGTTAAAGATAACAGCTTCATATTTATCTTTGGCTTCACTATACTCCATAACATCTAGTTTTATAGTCTCTTGCAATGAGATAACATCATCATGTGGATTAGCAGAACCTGATTGGCTGATTGTTTGTAAAATCTGGGGATTGAGATCCAAAACCTTTAAAACACAAACATCTGATAATTTAAACAATTTCATATTGTTTTTAAAGGAAAATCCAGGTTTGAATCTCATCCCATAAGGCTCCTTAATATTTAATCAACAATTTAATCAAAATAATCCCTAAAATTGTTTTTTATAACCAAGTCTCATGAAGCCATTTGCAAGTCATTCAAATGAGCAGGAGTACCCTCTGATACACCAACTTTGTCAAACTTAATGTAAAAATAAGGGAACACTCATCTGAACAAACATTGTCAGGAGCATTAAAAATAATGATCCTGAAACACTGAGTTTCAAAATTCTCAATAAATGAAGCAAAGTATTCCTGATTAGCGGTGATCTAGGGGTGACAAACAAGAATTTCATATAAGGTTTAACATTCTCTTTCTCACCATAGTCAAGACAGCAAAGAGTTTGAAGGCGTCTTTGATCTATTTATTCCTTCAGTATTTACAAGCTTATTAAGAGCAGAGTTTTTTTGAAGGTGATAGCAGAGTGCTTGTCAGAAATAAAAATAGAAACCTTTGGGAGCTCATGAAGACATTTATGAAAGCATTGGTCTGAGCCTGCTCAAAATTGACCACTATATGATTGAGGTAAGGCATAATATAAGCCTTCTTCTTAGAGTCAGAATTATATTCTTCTTATAGGGAGGAGTTATCCCCTTTTCACCCTTTGGTCACCTTGGGTGGCTTTTTAAGAGCAACAATTGTTTCATCCAGCTTATCTTTAAAAATGATAAGAGAATAGAATAATTTAACCTGATTTTTGGTGAGGAGGAAATAAAAAGAAATGGGAAGAACTAAGATGCCAAACTTTCTTTGGATAATATAAAGCTTGCTGAAGAGCTGTTGGGGGTGGAGAGCATCTCATATGCAAGCCAGGTTTTAAATTTAAAAAGGTTGCATAAATCCTGGCTGATTCAAAGAAGAAGATTATCTCCTTGGCATTTATGTCATTATTGTGGAGGAGGAATCACTCCTCATGATATGACAGATTCTGCTCCTCAGTGAAGGTAAGCTTATTGATGGATTTGGCACTAAACTCTACAGCTCTCAGAAAATATTACTAGTCATTAAAATACATCCATGTCTTTACTGAATTTATAACAGAGACAAACTGTAAGTTGTTTAAATTAATTAGGGATTAATTGTAAATATCAGTTGAAGCTTTATAATTAGTAATGGGAATGAACTTGCAGAGATAACAGTGTATGAGCTGCTACAAAAAATTAAAAGGCTCATAAAAGTTGTTTTTTACAGTAAAGGCCTTGAATTTGGTTAGAATATATGTTATGAGTCTTTCTGGAAAGTGAAGAACATCACACTTGAAGTGGTTTTACAGATGTCCTTCTTATTTTATCACAGTTTGAGGTGTAGCCCTTATACAAAAATCCAGAAACACTCTTCTTGAAAAGGATAGTTTTTGTTTTGGGTAGCTGCATATTGTAAATCTTAACAGAATTTAGTATCCTATTGTACTTCTATAACTATACTTGCTATATGGTAGTGAAGACCTGCTATAAAGACAGAAGAAAGATATAATTGGATAAAAACTGTCTTTACTTGTTATAACTAAGCATTATATGAGAGAGGAGTATTTTTAGGACTTAGCCAACTAAAAGTAGATGTCACTTTTAAATTAAGACACCAAATGGGAGGAGGGGAGGTACTCCTTTCCAATGTGTCACTAGTTTGAGGCATCAATTGCCTTTCAGAACCTTGCCTTACTTGTATTTAAGGGCATAGGTTGTTTTTGGCAACAAAAATGTGGATTTGATGATTATTATTTATAAAATATTAAACACATTATTAAAACTAGTTTTGGGGCATTATCATGTTATTGGCTGACATTTAAAGAACACTTACAACTTTTAGATTAACAATAACTCAATTTTTTCATTTTTAATTGTTACTAATCTTTCTATGAAAGTAATCCATTCATTATTGAGCAGATATGCAACATTTCCCCATTTAATTTAATAACAGAGTTAAATAAAAGCATGATGGTAGGGCTTTGGCAGTAACTGTGCTAGTACAGTTACTTGATCTTTCTGGGATTTATAAGTTCTCAAAAGGGCAATTGATTAAAACTTAAACTTATTAACATGTATGATGATTAGCTGTAGCAAACTGGAATATAACTCATTTAGCCTTTTCATTAAGTTTTTATTGTTTTGGGATATTGTAATTATGGTGATTAATCAAGGCTACCAAGAGCATCCCACAATTATTGAGCATGTACTCTAGTAATCAATTTCCCACAAGTGGTCCCCTTCAGGGCATAGAATTCTGGTCTAGTTTTTTGGATGACTTGAATAGGGTCTTAAAAAAGAGAATAAATTTAATTGCTCTGACATAGCCAATGCTGCTGAATAATTACACAAATTCTTCAACAGTATAAGAGGGAAGATAAGGAAATTTGAAGGCAGTACAGTTAATGTATTGAATACATGTGGTTTAATTTGATTTTGTAAGACTAAGAATGTAGGCATATATGTGGCTTAGCTAGCTTGTGAAGATACACATCAGGGGGCACAACATGGATAGGTTCTAATAAGGAGTAAAGTAAATATGGGGTTTCAGGCTGTTGTCTATATATAAGAAAAAAGGGAGGATTCCTATAGCAAGGTGATACACAATTTTGTAGGCAGAAGTAGAAGTAGGGAGGGAGGTTATCCAATCAACATAGTACTAGTGAGAGAGATTCATCAAGCTCTAGACCAGGCTTCCCTTAGTAATTTTAATAATATGGTTGGTTTGAGGGTGTTATGGAGTAGACAGTGCTCCCTGGATTCTCATCATTTGATTGAGACAGGGGATCATGTAACTTGTGAAGTTAGTACCATTGTCTATCAACAAAACCAGAGGGCATACATGCCTGTATATTATGATCTTCAAGAAAAAGTTGGCAGTAATCAAGGAATTTTGCTTGGAATAGCTTTGGCCTTGGTCAATTTTTTCAAGTGGTTAATTTTAATGATGATAAATTTCTCTTGCCATTAGTCACAAATAGGGGGTCCAAACAAATCTATGGCTACAGTATTGAAGGTAAAGTTGGGTCTGATAAGCTTGTAGTGAAATCAGAAACCTTGTGTCTTTCTATGTTAAGTTGTAATGGATAGCAAAAGTTTCAACCACATAAGAGTGTATGCCTTCCAAATGACAGCATTCTTGCAAGAGGGAAAACATTTTTTTAGGTAACTCCATGTTCAAAATATTTTTGAGAAGCTATCATTGAGACCATACACAGGGAAAGACAGATATATAATAGGAACAGTTTATCACATAGATTGAGGAGTTGGTTATTAATCAACTTAGTGATTATCAAAAGCTTATTTAAAGCTTTCCTTATCTTAAAAGACTCTTCCCCCACAAAGGAGGGTCATATAATAGTTTTTTATACAGCATTTCAGCCACAGGGGACATCAGAGCAACAGTTAATAGTTAGTGTTCTGCTGAATATTACCTACACAGTAAGCTATTTCAAAGTAATAGGCCTGCAGCTTGATAGCCTATCTTTCCAAGAACCCTTATGGATCCTTCAGAGTCTTAAGCCACTGAAGAGAATTATGGTAAGTTACTCCAGTGAAGTGTATCTCATGGAGGTACACTCTAAGCTGCTATCATTAGTAAGGCAAAGCCAAATATTCATACTCTGTTAAAGTGTAGCTAGAATTATGTGTGTTGAACATTTGAGAATTGTGAAACACATGATGTTTGAGCCCATCAGTGTCTAACTGAAATATTAAGCCACCAATAATATTCAGGTTGGCATCAGTATGTACCAAAAAAAGGCTTATAGAAGTCTGGGTAGTTTAATGCAGGAACACAGGTCAGAATAATCTAAAATTCATCAAAGACAGTCTGGAAAATGGTGCTCTAGAAGAATTTAGTGCCTTTCAATAGAAGATGAAGACATGTTTAAGCATTGTTTCAATATGGGATGAATAATTTACTTTACCCTATAATTATCAAAAACTTAAACACCAAATTATTTTGAAAGAGCCTGCATCTTTTCAATATCTTCAACCTTTAGTGAGACAGGGCAAAGACCATAATGTCTAATAATGAAACCAAGGTAATACAGTTGTTAATTAAAGAAGTTGAATTTATGGGGCTTAATATTGAGATTGGATTTTAGCAATCATTGAAAGACTTTATTCAAGTGACTCAAGTATACTCCAAAGGTGTGAAAGAACACATTAATGGTATCTAGGTACACCAGTACACAGGAGATATTGAAGCTGTCTGTCAGGGATTGTGATTTCTGTGGATCAACTGGATCATCACACTCTTGGATTGGTGGGAAGACAAGATTCTACTGGAACTTTGTTAACAATCAAAATATAATCCAGATATTGGCTCCACTGATAGATTCCAGTAATCGGGATGTGCTAATAATAGCCCAATATTCCAAATCTGATCTATAGCAATAGATAAATTCCTGATTGGCCTATCTTGGCTAGAACATAGCAAGGACCTTAAGAAATATCAGTATACTCCCAAAGAACATGCCATCACTGAACCTTCAAGTACCTGGGAAAGATGTCAGGAAATTATCCCTATTTGGAAGGACAAATATCTTCCCTATACAAGCTGCTAGTACCCATTTAAATGTATAATTGATTACTCAAGGTTGCATAAACCTTATTTAAGATGCCACTTGGACCTTTTAATGAGAATGCAGGATGAAAGAGGCCCAGCAATTAATTTTAAATCTATGCTGGAACAGCTTGGATGCCTAACTCTGGGGGCTGAAACAGGCTGTCTGGGGAACAGATAAACTGATCAGTAAGAGTTAGAAGCGCCAGATGATAATTATAAAAGGAGAGCCAGCAACTGTGGTAGGTTCAACTCCCTGGTACTCAACACTTTGTTGAGTACCAGGGAGTTGAGTGCCACATATGTGAATCTATTAGTATTTTTGGCTTAACCAATTTTAAGCTAATTTTTACTAGTAATTTAGGGGTTTAAAACTGAAAGCCAAGGTTAAATTTACTCAAACTTGACTCTGTTTAATAAATCAGGTAGCTAAAATACCAATTTAAGGGGCAATTTATAAGTAAATTTACTAATAGAAATGAAAGAACCTGTGTTTGACACTCTAAAACAAAAAGTGAGTAGTTCAACACTTTTAAGCCAATTTTTAATTTTATTAATAAAATACATATGCACTTATATAAAATTTTATTATTTACTATTATATTTTTATTATTAGTGTCCATAGTTGTTGATTAGGCTCCCAAGCACCACTATACTGGATTTAGTGGCATAGACATTAATCAAATACCCCACTTGTTTTACTTTATGTCATTCCCGGGTTTTTGGATTAAGTGGTGCCACATAAATTAAGCCCAATTTATTAAGAGATTTCATATGTAATTTATAAAAAACTCAAACTTGACACTTTCTTTGTTTGACTCTATCCACTTGACACCCAATCAGTTTTGGATTTAACTAATTAAAGGCTCAGAATTAAGGCTAAATTAATGTGACACACTATGTGCGCCACTTGACACTCACCCACTTGACACTTTAACTTGGGGATTAGTACAGAGAGCTTCTTAACGTTTTAACCAACACTATGGTAAATAATTCACTCTAAGCTCCTCCCAGCATAACTTAAACACTAATAAACACATTCCCATTTATTTAATTTTTTAACTTATGTTGTATTTTTTTTAATTTTTGAGCATACAAAACTGCCTTGCTTTTGGGTTAACTTTCAAACCTGTTTTAAATTTAAGCAAGTTTTATATGTAAAAAACATAGTAAATTTGATGTTTCTGCTTGACTCCAGCATACTTGACAGTGAGAATTCAGCTTTTTCTGGCTGATTGACAGTGCCAAACTTGACACTTTACTATGTTTCAAATTTTCAACTTTCAATAAAAACATTTCCATATAATTATTTTTTTTAATTTTTTTTGCTATTATAATCTACTACTTTTTCTGCTGCTCTCCATATAATTTTCATATTTTTTTTGATTTTCAATTAAACTTTTACATTGATTTAACACTAAGATGTTATGCTGAACCTAACATATTTGATGCTTCATCATAAATTCACTTATTTTCTATGTTTTAACCTTTATATCTATACTTCTAGTTTCCATTTTGCTTCTATTTACTTTTTTATGTTTTTTCTTGATAAACAAAACTTTATTTGCATACTTTTCATTTAAATTTTGCTTTGTTTTACCTCTGTGTTTCATATCTTTCATACTTCTATTATTTATAATGCTAAACTTTTCTTTAGACAAAATCAAACAAGAACTGCCAACAGCCCAAGCGCCAAGCCTCCAAGGGCTCCAAAGAAACTGCCTCTACTCCCAAGCGTTCCAAGAAGCCTGCAAAGGCAAAGTCTCTAACCCCATCTCCTCCCACTCCATCTCCTACTCCTCCCCCCTCCACCTTCATCTTCTACATCCTCTTCACCTTCCCCCCAAAATTCCTCCCCCAATAAATCTGATGGTGATCTTACCAACCACTCCTTTTACCACTCAGAGGCCAACTACAAGCCCATCAAGGAGCGGCATACCAAGAAAGTAAAGGCTGCCAAGGAGCCCTTCTCTTCTTCTGGTAAGAAAAAGGAGGCATCCAAGCAGGCCTTGAAGAATCCTTCCCCTCCCCCTCCCAATGGCTCTTCCCCTTCTTCCTCATCTGATCCCCAAGATGAGCCAGAGGATTACTCCAAGAAGTTTAAAGCTTCTGGTCATGTGGCTTGGGATCCACTGGCCATCCACAACATCTGCAATGTGGACAGATAGTTTAAAGTTCCCAAGCGCTTCCCCTGTTACTTCCTAATCATGTCCATAAAGGGCAGCCCTGGTTACGTTGCTGACAATTTCATCTTTAATTGCAACAACCAAAAGCGGCAGACCAAGAGCAAGCACTTTGTCTGCAACAATAAGACTTGCAGGGCCCAGCTAAACACCAAGGGCTGGGAGCAAGTAACAGCAGAGAAGAGCAAGCACACTTGCAAGCCCCCCAATAATCTAATCACTTGGATGTTAAAATTATATCTTGTTCAAGTAATACCCAAATCCTCTCATCTCCAGGCTTCTGATCTAGCCATAAAGGCTTTGCAACATCTCAAACCCAACAATCTTAAGTTGGTACTAATACAGGAGCAGTTGGTCAAATTCATCATTGATAAGCGTATTGCCGCCAATCCCCCTCCCCCCAAGGCTTTGGACTTCCTCTCAGAGCTCACACTCACTCATGAGCTTAAGCAGCTTCTGAGTGGGGAGCGCTTCCTGCTCCATGACAACAGGCCTGCCGCTAAGGACCACATAATCTGCTACTCAAATCAGCAGAACCTGATGGAGTTGAAAAGGGCGTCAACCTGGCTAGTTGATAGTACCTTTGCCACTTTCCCCCGGATGTTCAAGCAGCTCTGGATGGTCCATGCCCAGATTGACATCTGGGTGATTCCACTTGCGTTCTTTCTTCTTCCTGGGGCCACTGAGGCCATCTATACCTGCACGTTCTCCATCCTCCGCCAAGCAATTGCCCTCCTTCCTGACAACAATGACAATTCCAAGAAGACCCCCTACACCTGCGCCAACCCACCTGCCTCTGACAAGGACCAGGCCACCCTGGACTCAGAGGAAAAGGCGAGGCTAAGAGCTCTTGGGCCTCACGTGTGCATTATGGACTTTGAGCCTTCTCAGTTCAATGCATTCAAGCAGCTGTTCAGCAGGGAGGTGCAGGGGTACCACTTCCACTTCTGCCAAGCAGTTGCTTGTAATGTACAGGCCCACACTGAGCTTAGTAGGTTGAGCTGGAGGGATACTTTGGACACCTGCAGATTTGTGCTGGCACAATTTAGTGCCTTGAATTTTTTAAAGCCAGAGCACACTGCACAGGGGTTTGAGGTGCTCTCAAAGGATCCCTACATAGTGAAGCACCCAGAGTTCAAGCCTTTCCTCAAGTACTTTGAGCCCCAGTGGATTGGGAAGGTTGTCACACAGAGGCAAGGCAAGGCCTGTGCCAAGGCCAGCTGTAATGTGTACCGGGCAGCAGTGAATGGTGAGCTCAAGAACACCTCAGCGCTAGAGGCTTATCACAAACACCTCAAGGCCAACTTTGGGCTCCACCCAAAATTCAATAAGTTTTTCTCCCTCCTGCAGCACAAGCAAGAGAAAAAATCTCCAAGCTCTGGGATCTCTCCAACCGCGTCCCCCCACCAAGCCAACCACCCGCTGTACCCTCTTCACCAAGGCCATCCAGGGTGCAGCCAAACACAAATACAAGGCCTCTGAGCTTAAGCAGCAGCTTGAGCTTATTGCCACTGCCCTCCTGGAAGGGGCCAGAATGAAACGGGGAAAGAATGATGAGGAATAAACTTGCTTGCTTGCTCAGCTATATGATTTTTACTTTTAACTTTTTAACTTTAATTTTTACTTATTAGCTTTAATCATTTAGTTTTTAGTTTTAGTTTTTAAGTTTTTTTAATTTAATTAGATAGCAGTGATTGTTCTATGTATGGATGGTAAGTTTGAGATTAATATTTATAGTTGAAAGTAAGTGAAATATCTTGATTTTTGTTAATTTCCAAATAAAACATATGATATTCACAGTTGTGCTTATATGAACTATATCAAATAAAAATTAATATTTTCTTCATATTTATCATAACTTTATTTGTTGTGTTTTTGTTTATTTTTGTCTCATTGGAATTTTAATTTTTATGGTAATAAAAAATATTTTTATATTGAAGAGTGTAAATTACATAGTAAAATGAGAAATAGTTGCTTATTTCTCCTTATTAATATTTACTAAGGTACTGTTTTATTGCATTTTTGAGCTTTATGGGGTTACTTTAGTATACCATAGCTGTAAGGCTTAATTATTTATATTAAAAGTTTTCAGTACATCAAGATCTGTTAATTAAAAAAGTGTCAATTTCCAGTTGTCAATCAGGGCAAAAGCTGAATTCTCACTTTACTATAGTGTCAACTACCAGGGAGTCAAGTTTAAGGGAGTTAATCACCAGGGAGTTGAACTTACCACAGTTGACCTCTTCAGATGCCAAAGCATGTCATGGATCAAAGCCAGATGCCAACTGGGAGGGGATGCCATTCTTCAAGTGATCATATTACAGGGTTGAATCATGGTATTTTTGATTGAAGGATGGAGAAATTTAAAAAAACCTTTTTCTGTGAGAATGTGATGTTTACTATGTGGTTCATAACTTCAGCTGGAGTGCTCCCTTCATTGGGTTTATACAACTCCTGGAAGAGTTTATTGAAATAACTCCCCAAGAAATCTCTGCCCCTGACTGTCAAATTCTGTATTTTGGTCATTCTGTTCCATATCTCTTCAGGAGTCTGGCTTCTGAAAATTATTTCTGTATGAATGCCTGTAGATGTCTTCTTTTATCTGTGTTGGGGTATTCAATGTGAGGGATATTATCCATTGTGGACTTTTAAAAGGTAATGGATTCAGGGGCTGTAGATAGCTTTTATTCAAACAGAAGGAAGATTCTCTTAGAAACCTTCTGTCTTATAGATTCCTCTGGGTTTCTGTACTTATCTTTTGCCTCTTTATCTTTTCCATGCTCTTGTTTTTCCTCTGTTCTAGCTCTTGCTCTTTATCTGGCTTCACTATGCTTTGGATCCTTCCCATCCCCTCCTTGCCCCACTTAATCACTCCTTATATAGCTCCTTGTTTCAGAATGATTCTCCTCTGAGTTTGTTTTCTCTTCCAGGCTTAAATCACTGGTTCTTCTCTCTTCTATACTAAATTAAACTTTTAAACTTACTCTTTCTAATCCCAAAAGACTTTCCACTTTCAGGGCCCCCAATTTATTAAGCTTTTGCTTCATTTTACTAATGAAAATCATTGGTAAAATAATCCTTGACCTGCAGCCAATTAGATAACTGAATTTCCTGGAAGAATATTAAGGGTTTACTCTTTCTTTTTGCCTTAATAAGACACTGTCAATGTACAGTAAAACACTGATAGTCTGTGCTTGCGTTTTGAACAATTTCTCCATTTTCTATAATGTTTCTCTGTTCCTGGATTTACTTATGTTTCAGATAAGGAATTTTTTTTGCCTGTGTTTTATTCAATTTTTCCCTGTTAATTCCCTTGTTAGCCTCAATCCTTGGCAAAAACTTCTAGGTGAATTTTTCTGCTCTTTCTCTGTACTATAACAAACAACAAAATGTTTTGCTCTGATTCTCAATATTTCTCTGTTCTCTTCCAGACTATCCTGCCTGTCTTTCAAGCCTATTTTAAATAAATAAAACCTTTTTTATATTTATTTTTCATATTTTTCTATATTTAAGTTTTTATTTCCTTATATATATCTCTTTGTTTTATTCTCTCTTTCTTTAATATTTATTTCCTTTTACTTCTTCCTTTCTTTTAAAATATATTCTTTTAAAACACCTACCTCTTAATATTTATTTCTCTTTTCTTCTGATTACTATAGATGGCTTAGATCTAGACCTTTTATTCCTTCTCTCTTCTAGCCCTTAAAGATGTCCTTCATCTGGGCTTCTCTAAAACTAGCTACTATATATTTCTTCCAACTGGGATTTTTTCTCTCTATTTAGCCACAATATATGTCTTTCACCAAGGCTTTCAGGGAAAGCAACCACTCTCTTTATGCTACTTTTCCTCTCCTCTTTGCTCTCCAAGTGTTTAGCTTGGGAACTTTCAGAGTAACTAACTCCACTTCCTGTACATCTCTCTTATCCCTTGGGGCAGCAGCTGTTTCTCTAGAAAGCTACTCTGCAGGTGATTCCAGGCCATTTATACTTGAACAGTGGTAGTAAGGCTCTTTATTTAAACTACCCAGAAGATATAAACAGAGAAAATCTTCTACCCTTTTCAATAGAAAAGAGTGAACTAACTGAATTATTCCCCAGCTGTTATCAGGATTATGTTCTTTCTCTATCAATCTATCATTCCAGAGGCCACCAACTTCATTATATCCCAGGATGACTCTCTGAAAGGGCAATACTAACTCAGCATCATCCTCTTTAAAGGGACACACAGCTATATTATCATCCCTGCTGGTCTATAGATGCTTAAACTTTCTTAGTATAACCATCCCTGGGTGCTATTTTTACTCTTCTTAGATACCAATATAGGGCTATCATAACAACATATCAAGGCTTAAAGTGAAAACCAGATATATAAAACTCCTTATATATCTAGTATTAAAACTCTCTTATTATGGCCAGCTTATAACCTTGCCTGAAAAACTTCCTTTCATGTAGATTATCACATATACTCCTTGCAGTTAGAGATTAAAAATCCCCTGTTTGCATTATTTATTGCTACTGAGATGTTGCTAGTAGTAAGAAGCATCCAAGTATTGGATAAATTCTGTCAATAAATTCAAGAAAAAAGAGTAGCTACCACTTTTACCTCTTTCTTTTGACTCAAAAAGTCATCCCATATCCTATCTCCCTTGGGCTAGCACCAAGCTGCCAGCCTGTTGTATCACAGCTCTGATTGACAACTTTCAGGGTTTATCCTGCCATGATCAACAGTGTAATTTTAATCTGCCTTCAAATGAATCACCCCAACATCAACCATTTCAATTAAATACAACACTTCAGCATTCAGCTTGTTTTAACACCAAACTAATGGATCTCACTCCAACACTGGATTCAGAAACAGAAAAAGAAACCCAGAAGACAATTCAGGTTCAATGTGAAACAATTCTCAAGAAAATCCTTGGGAAAGAATTTTTAGTTAAAATCTAGAATATTTTACCTTTAAGTTTTAAATCAGTTGAGGGCCCAGGGCATTAATTGGCTTCTTCTGCATAAGCTTGAGGTCTACAAAACTGATAATAGCAAATAATTAGATTGAAAATTACTTTTGTACGCAAACTTAGAAGAAGACCCAAAAATAGTAACCACTAATGACATTGAAAATAGATTTAAACTTAAGTTAGAGGCCCCAAGAACTAGCAGAAAGAAGCTTGGGTTGAAAAAAATGAAGAACACACATTCAGTTAAAGGAATAAAGACACCAGCAGAACTAGAAGCCAAAGTCAAGAATTTATATTCCCAACAATCTACTAGAAAATTTACTCAATCACCAAAACATGCATGCCTAGAGCTAAAAGATCCTAAAATTAAAACTATTTTGAACAAAAATATGTAATTAAATCAAGAGTCCCAGAATAGAACCATCAAACCTGCCCAGAAGAATCTAGAGCTTACTATAGATCCCAATTAAAAACTTCCAAGCCAACAGTTATTGAAAACAGAGATTAGTAGGACCTATGATTTAAAAAATCCCCAACTCCATTCTAAGCCAATTCTTTTCTGGAAAAACCAAGTATTTGTTTTGAAATCCTCAAAATATAAATACCCAATAAAAATTGATGACAGCCTTGTGCTATCATTGAGCCAAAAATCCATTCTTAATTTTTTATTTATATTATAACTCACATCAGAAGATGAGTAAGCTCATTGTGGCGCTCTTGCTCCTAGAAGGTCACCAAGGTGTGTCCTAGGTAAAAGCCAGGGACTGGCTGGGTTGGGTTAACATAATAAGGGATACCTTTTCTATGAAAAGATTGCAAGTAAATTATCTGAAAACTCCAAAAGGGACTCATCATTCCCCCTAATCATCATTGGTAATTGATTTTAAGGAAAAAATATTTTACAGCAATACATGGGCTACCAAAGCAGCTCTATCATCTAGGAAGACGTTTGCGTAATAGTCTTCAGTACAACAATATCCCAGATCTTGATGTTATTCTCACTGCTTAATTATTCCTCAATCAGGAGTTTTCTATGACTGAACAGAATAAAGTTCTGCCCATTATGATCCTCTTGACCAGCTCCAAAATCATTATCACTAGGGAAGTTGTCTGTCACAAAAAGGGAGAATATGGTTCAAGATAGTCTTTATTAACAGAAGAAAGATTTTCTTAGAAACCTTCTGATTTGCCATCTTTTTGGAGTTCTCTTAAACATCTACTCCTTAATAAATGGCTTCTTAATGCTTTAGAAGACATATGGTTACTCTAATTTAACCAGACATGTGACCATCAAAATGCAGATCAAGCACCCAACAAAGCTCTCACTTGCAACCAGAAGATTTCCAAAAAACCTCATCAACTTTCAAGCCAACCTTCTACTTATGGCGCCTTATTCCTAACTTTTGCGCCTTAAGAATGACTTTTCAAAAGCTTAAACTGTTGGCACTCACTTTTCCTATAAAAAAATAAGCTTACACATTTACTTTCTCAAAGTTTAAAATATTGATTCACTGTTTTCCTGCTTATAATTAAAGATTTTGGCTTCCAAAAAACCATATTAATCAGAAAAGATGAAATCAAATCAAAAATTATTTCAGTGTTAAAAAATGCACCATTTCTGAAGATGCATCCTGCTTCAACTAGGAAATCAATTTCCATCACTCAAGTCTCTCAAAGCATTAAAACTTTGCACACCAAACCGTTAACTGGTTCCCTGTTCCAGCACCAGTCTTCCCTACATTCAACCTTAACCAATTTAAATCTTAGAATAATATTTAAATGGTTCTTCTTAATCTTCTTCAATGTTTTGCCCAGATCTTTACTCTCATAGTAAAATCCAGAGAAAAATCTTACCAAACCAGCTTTGTATCTTGCTTTCATAGCAAAATACCTTCATCTGCCATAGGAACTTACTAAAAATCTCTTTCCTGAAACTTCCACAAAATTCCTCTTTGATTTTTCTACTTAAATTCAAACCAAGGCAAAACATTTCACCTTTGGCTACCTCAGAAAATTGATTCATAGAAATGCTGGTGCAACTTCTCTAACATTTCCCCCAAACCTTTCCAAATTTCTTCTCATAACATATCATATTGCATATATATCAAACAACTTATCAAGCCCTTACAGATGGCCTTCACCCTGTATTTATCTTGGTAGTTCACATCAGTCAGTACCTCAGACTCAGGCAATAAGTCTCCATAGATGAATCAACCTAGACTTGACCCTCATCAGTGAACTACACTTTAGATCATCATAAGCAAGCATACCCCATAAATTATAGCTTTTTTACTCAACCAAGTGGTTAATTGTGAGCTTTCCAGCGCAAATTAACCAACTTCACTTCCCAGAAACCTCCAAATAATTGAGTACTGCAGCTGTTTCTCTAGAAAGCCACCCTAATGATGTTTCTTAGCTATCTATGATTACCCAGCAACTTTAAGACTTTCTTAAAGCTAATATAAACTCATAGAAAGAGAAAATATTACCTTCACCCTAGGTAAATTTACCCAACTGTATTCTCACCCCAGCTGGTATAAGGATTTAAATTCTACCTAAGCATATCTATCCCATGTATCAGGGAGCCAGGCTATGGCAGGTTCAGGAGAACTGACGGGAAGGCAGCCTGTGGGCCCAATGGGGAGGGCCAACCACAGAATGGGAGCTAACATTACAATGTAGGGGAGAGAATTTACAAGCAAGGCCCAAGGACCATTGGCAGGCACCATGGAATCAACCAGGCCTGTGAGTGTTATATAAAAAACACCAAAAAGTTAGGTGGAGGTTGATTCAGCAGTGGCCATTGTTTTTTGTGGGCGGTTGGGCTGGGGGGGGGTCAGGGGAGGAGTCATGGGTACTAAGTATGCGGGCAGGTGAATGTATTTGTTGCAAAATAATAGTGGTTGCTTGGTGTACTAGGTGCCTTCACGTCCAATTAGTTCATTTTCTCTGGTATGGGCTTTGGGGCTGTAAATTAGAATTTCTTCTAATGTAAACTTGGAGCAAGCAGGATTCGGGGGATATTCTGTAAAATTTACCAGGCCAAAGGGTACTCCTCGTGGACAGTATAACTCAGGCAGCTTGTCTGCTGTTTCTTGGGGTTAGCTGGGGAGGGAGACAGAGCCACAGAAATCATTTTGCAAATAAAAAAGTGCTAAAATTAGGTATGTAATGACCTGAGTGAACCAATGATTCATAACACTTTATTAAAAAAATGGCAATATGCAACTTTCTGGCGGCCCCAGAGTATAAGTATGACCATCAGCCATGAGAAAACTTTTGCGCAATCTTTTAGGTTAGGTAGTAGCATTTAACAGGATTTGGAAATCTTTGGTGGCATCCAAAGTAGACAATTAATCATTGGCTGGGCTGGAATGGGGAATCTCAATTTCCTTATTTGAGACATAAGATTTATCATCATTTGGAGACCCTTGTTCTTGGGGAAATTCCTGCAGCACTCTATTGGCAGTGACCCAGGTTATTACAAGAGTATTGCTTGGGTTAGTGCTCTTATTGGCTAGGCTAATAGAATCCCTCAGAGGGTAAGGTTTGATTGTGAAATGCACCTCATAGGGAGGTTTTGGAGGTTTCACTGAGGTCAAATCCATTCTTGAATCTAGCCCAGAAAAACGCAGGCAGCCAGACAGCAGGGCCTGCGGGCTGGCAGCCTGTAAGGGTTTGGGGTTCAAATCCTGGGAATGAGATCCAGGTTGAGAATTAGTAATGAATTACTTTCACCTGTGACAACATAGACATAACAGCTATATTATTACTCTAGCTGGTCTGAGAATGCCTATACCCCTTGGTATAACTATCCCAGGGCCCACTATATCCTTTCAAAGCACTAATTGTCACGGAAGATTCCATATGCCAGGAATTATCTTCCCAAGTAAGAAAGCTCAAAAAGCTGGAAAACTGTTAACAAAATTAACTGAATTGATGGATCTAAATTAAACAGTTGATTGAAAATGAGTTACAGCCTCTCTAGTCCGCTAGTTGTATTTGATTCCCCCTTGCAAGCTGACATTGATAAATTGACGTAATTTTAGGGTCACCTGATATAATCTTATTTATCAGCACAGTCATCAGAAGTTAGTCACACAAGGGTTCTTTGTAAGCTGGACTAAGTATTCACTTGACAATGCAGAAGGGATAGGAGCCAAGGGTCCAGATGGTATTGCTTAGTCAAATTTTGATATATATTGAATAATTTTCACTGTTTCAACTCTTAAGAGTTGAGTCCTCCCAAAATTTTTACTCAATAAAAATAAAATATCCTCTGATCTAACTTTATTTTAAAATGCATCCTGTAGTGAGCCTTCTGCGCTGTCATAAATTACATCATTAATGCTAATTAAATATGGCCTTCAAATAGTGATATGTGTAAAGATTTGGTTAGTTTTGCTTTTGAATTTGGAAATTCCTCACCTTCTGTAAATGGGTCTGATACAATCTCCACCCATTCTGGAATATAATACCTGCTTTTGTCTGATCCTGGTATGACTTCATCCATCCACGTGACCCCCTCTGCCACTCTGCCTACCTAATGAGTGATCATTGGCCCTTGTCTACTATTTAAGTAGAATCAACTCTCCTAATAAAGACAAGTTTATCCACAATTGTGTTGGCTTTAATATTCTTCAAGCTTTTTTCTTTCATTTTTGCCAAAAGGAATACCTCATCTTGTATTCCAGGAAATTAAGGTATGTGCCCTTAATTTTGCCCTGAAGGCTAACCCAAGGCTAGCTTCAAACCTCAAATCTTTTGTTACAAAGATTTCCCGCTGTGCCCTCCCTGGATGTTGTCCCCAGGAGTCAAACACAACAAAATGGTGCTCACTACAGGGGCTGCAAGCCCCTTGGTTACCCTGTTCCCACATGCATTCTCTGATCCTTCCCCCTTTGTTTCTGAAGTACCCAATCAACCTTAAGTTTCTAGTCCTCCTCAAGAAGAAGATATCACCAATACCCCCACAACTCCTATGATAGCAGTGTTATCTCCTGGGCCTGCTTGGGCCCCTTCCAGCTTTCTCTCTCAACTATGAGCAAGCTTGTGCTGCTGCCTTCTCCCTCCTCCACACAGGTACAGTGGCAATTCACTCTATCTCTGGTCTCTGTCCTGGGTATGCTTCCAAAGATCTGTATTCCTTCCTCTTGAACTTTGGTCTTCCCTATGCACTATGGAATCAATGGATACTATTGGCGTGTTAGTTAACCAGTTTATTCACCCTGACTTGGACATCATCAATTAGCACTAGGATCTCAAAACCAGATTTTGACTGCTGTAGCCACCGCTGTCTCAAACAAACATGCACAAAATATGGCCTATCAATAATGGTCCCATAGCCTCTTTTCTTGTATTTCAGATAACCAGCGCAACTTGATGGCTTCACAGAACTTACTTAACCTTGCCATTAAACTCTCTTTGCTCTTTTCTCCCTGGATATATCAAGGAACAACTGTGCAAACTAGATGACCACCAAGCTACATGACGTGGGCAGATAGAAGCAACTCTTCTAAAGTATTTTCAGGATTTTGAGACTTTAATTAACAATATCAATCAATTTTGAGAGTATGTTAATTCCCAACTCAAGTTAGTTGGGACTCACGTCAATAATTGGAGCCAATATCTGCACCAAAAATATGTTCTGGATAAGGTTGTGTTAGGAGACACTCTGTATCAGGTTCAAAACTATGTTAATGATAGAGTAGCTTCAATTGAAGTGACTCATCCTGCTCCTTCTGTGGAGGTCCTGTCTGCCTTTGAAGCTAAGGTATAGGAAGCCATGGCAGAACTAAAAGCCACTAATTGACGTCAAGCTTCTGTTAAAAACCCTCCATCAGTAGAAACTACTCCTGACCCTTGCATTGCCTTGCTAACTGATCAAGTAGCTACCTTGCAAGGTGAGATGGAGTATTTGAGGCAACATCTCTCTGACCATTATGATTTGTACTCTGACTCTGATGGTGAAGGGGAGGCTGAAGTCACTGATACTCCTACCATACCAACCATGGGTGTTGCCCTGGCTTGGAAGGCCAACCCCAGGTCAACTGTGCTCTCTCCTTGGATTAATTAGCAGAAGTAAAAAATGACATTGCAGATAGGCAAGATGCTCTAGAAAGCAAGGTGCAGAATCTCTTTTGATTGATGGAAACAATAAGTGGACAAGTTACCCCTTTAACCTCTCAAACAACTTCCCTGGCCACTTGTATCAATGGGATTGCTGGTATAATAGCAGTGTAACAAATTAAGATTGATGAATTCAGAGCTTCTGTGTCATGATCTGAGGCGCAGCACAGATTCACAACGTGAAATTCTAACCTTAGGATTGGATTTGTACTAAGTCTTGGTTATAACGGCAGGGAAGGCTATGTGATTACCCTGTGGCTCTGAATGAATAATATCTGCTAGACGTGGCTAGAGAGGCGCCAAAGTATGTGGAGACACAAAGAAAAAAATGTTAATAGAACTTAGATTTTATTGGGTATATAAATTGGGATTATATACTGTGTAGCTTTACCACAAAACAGTACATGGACAGTAGGATCTCTCACCACAAGCATGAGTGGGGCAAGTGAGTTTTGCAGAATCAGGAAACCAAACAATTGTATTTACTAATTCAAAGCCAGCCTCATTACAAAGGGCAAAAGTAAAAGAGAGGGATTAATCCTCAAAATAACCCAACAAAGACAAAATCAAAACATGGTGAATGACAGCATTCACAATATTGCCCCCTCTAGATTGGCCTTAGGGGGGTGGTACTTGAGGAGGAACTTAAAATGCACATGAGCAAACAGTTGACCACTAGAGATGAGTTTTATAGTATACTCTGACCCTCTTTTGAAGGTCACTTCCAAGGGCCCAATCCACAACATGTCTAGCTTATGAGCCCGTCCTCCTACTCTATGTTGATAGTAAAGAACATGGTCCCCAATGTTGAACTCAGGCAGGGGGATCTCCCAGCATTGTCAGGGGAGAGCTCAAGCAGCTTGGTCTTATAGGCAGACGTGTAGGAAGAGGCCTGAATATCAATGATTTGATTGACTAGATCCTTGATATGCTCATCAAGGTTCAGGGCCTTATCAGAGGAGAGTAGGGGGGCCCCAAGAGAAACAGAGTGGTGGCTTTACAACCATACAACATAGCAAAAAGGGAGTAACCAGTGACACAATATTTTCTAAGGCAATAGGCAAAGAGAGCAGCGGGTAAGTATGGATCCCAGTTGGCAGCGTCAGAATAAGTGAGTTTCCTCATGATAGAAACCAGAGTTGAGTTTGCACACTCAACAGCCCCATTGGTGGAAGGATTATAGGGGGCAGAGAAAGACTGGTGAGACCCCAAGACTTCAACAATTGAGGTTACTAACTTGGCGTTGAAGTTAATCCTATTGTCAGACAACAACACTTGAGGGCAACTGTGGTAAAAGAATACATCTTGCAGCAGAAAGGCCACAGTTGTCTTGGTAGTGATTTTTTTGGTAGGGCACGCTTCTACCCACTTGCTAAAATGATCAACAGCAATTAGGATAAAGCGGCAACCAGAGCAGGAGAAAGGGAGAGGCCCTACAGCCTCAATGCTGACAGTGTAAAATGTGTGTTGAGGGGGAGACTAGCTTGAACTCATGAGAAGTGGCTTTAGGTTGTTGGAGTTGGCAATCATGGCAACTAGCAATAACATCTGGAATCAGCAGGTGATTTTCCTAGAAGTAATTCTTCTAGAGCCAGCCATGAGTCTTGGCAACGCCTTTGTGTCCTGTCTTGTTATGAGCTTGAAGCACCAATAAAAGGCAAAGACTAGGCCTTAAATAGGGTAAGTAGTGGTCTTGTACTTTCTTGAAAAGTTGATTGTCACAAATGAGGGTGTCTTCAGATAGCTTAGAAAGGGCAACTTGAACTTCCTCTGTCTTGTTCTCCCATGAAAAAAGGATATCCAATTAGTTCTACAACTGGTCAGCCTCAGCAGGGTGTAGGACAAGGATGGGCATTCTGAACAGTCCATCAGCATTCTGATGTTGAATCCCAGGGTAGTACAACACAGGGAAGTCATACCATTGCAGCTGGAGAGCCCATCTAGCTAGTTGTCCTTTGGGTTCCTTGAGTTGTTGCAACCATTTAAGTAAAAGCATGGTCAGTAACCACAGTGAAATGGGTGCCATACACATAATGGAAGAACTTCTTGATGGCATGCAACACAGCAAGGCATTCTTTCTCTGTGACACTGTAGTTCTTCTCATGCTTATTCAGGACATGAGAGGTATAGGCTACAGGGTGATCCACACCTTCATTGTCCAGTTGAGCCAAGATAGACCCAAAAGCCAGGTCACTAGCATCAGTATATAGGATGAATTCCTTATTGTAGTCAGGATATACTAGTATGGGAGCCTCTTTGAGTTTTTGTTTGAGGGTCTCAAAGACTTGTTTTTGGCTGGCAGTCCATTTAAAAGGGACATTACACAGCAGCTGGACCAAGGGTTTGCTAGTGTCAGAAAAATCAGGGATGAATTGTCTGTAGTATTTCATCATACCCAGAAAGACTTGGACTTCTTGCAGGTTGGTGGGCGGAAGTATTTTGTCAATGGCCTCAACTTTCTTAGCCATGGGGTGAATTCCTGTCTGAGTCACCTCATGCCCAAAGAATTCAAGGCGTTCCTTAAAGAAGGCACACTTAGATGGCTTTAACTTAAGTCCAGCTTCACAAATCTTTATGAACACTTCCTTAAAATGAGCCAGGTGGTCAGTAAAGGTAGAAATGAAGACAGTTATATCATCTAAGTACACTAGAACACATGAGAGCTTCAAACCACAGAGGATGGAGTCCATGGCTCAATGGGAAGTAGCTAGCGTTTCAGAGCCCTTGCGGCATTTGCGTAGGCTCAAACAATCCTTTGGAAGTGATGAGCACAGACTTCTGTCTATCCTCAGGGGAGAGATCAACTTGCCAGTAACCAGAGGCTAGATCCATGGCAGAGAAGAACTTGGAGCCACCAAGGTGGCAGAGAGCATCATCAATGTGTGGTAGGGGGTAGGAATGCTTTTTGGTTAAAGAGTTCAATTGTTGGTAGTCCATCACAATATAATGGCCTCCATCCTTCTTTTTTAGTATGAGCAAGGGGAAGGCCCATGTACTTTGGGAAGAAGCAAACATTCCAGCGTCTAGAAGTTGTTTGAGCTCTTTAGAAGCCTGAGAATCCTCTACTTGACTGCAGCAGTAGGGTTTAGCGCAAAAGGGGGAGCATCACCAGTATCAATCTGGTGAATGACGCCTTTGGCTAACCCATAATCTGTGCTATCCTTAGCAAATATATCCAAAAACTGATCCAGTAGGTCAAGCACCTCTTTCTGTTGAACCAGAGATAGCTGCAGGAAGTCTTGAGCAGTGAACAATGATAGGACATCAGGAGCATTCAACAACCTGCCATAGCCAACAACCTGTCCTCTAGACACATGTATGGGGGAGCAGTCAAGTTGGCAACCAGCAGTTGAACAGGGTCTTTATTAGAGACGTCCAAGATTCCTGGACAGAGATAGGGTTCATTGTGTTCTAGCAAGGGAGGAGAGTACAACTCTAGGAATGTACGCTCAGGCAGCTCATACAATATTTGGGAGTCTAGGATAGCTTGAGACCCAGGAGGAATAGTCACATCAGAAGTGACCAAGAGAGGAATCCCTTCAGACGCAGGACAAGCCATAGGAGGGCACTTCATTTTGGAGGAATGAGTACAGTATTTTAAAGTGAAAACACCAGTGGGATATTCCAAGGCACATGTCTTGAGGCGTTTTTTTGGCAACTTTTACTGGATCTTCAAAGATCAAAGGGACCTTGTACCCTAAGATAGAGAGGTAGCTGTCCTTTAGGTTGATGATCTCATTGAATTTCATAAAGAAATAAGTACCAAATAAGAGGTCATAACTCTCATCTTGTAAGACAGCAGCAGGCACAGCCAAGAGTAGCTTGCCAAACCATATGGGAAGAGCAGAATAAGCTCCTATAGCGTGATTCATGGATAGCCCAGAAGTGCCATACAACTGGTGATAGTTAAGGTTGGAGGCAAGTTTGAGCTTCTTGACAAGCTTCAAGAAAACAACATTAACAGGGGACCCTTTGTTCAAGATGGCCTTAATTTTCACCTTTTGGATGAATATTTACACACAAGTGGTAGTAAAATCAAAGAAAGGGAGGGAAGCCAGAATGTCTTGGGCTTCTTCTAGTTCTTTGTCTCACTTCTCAATCATGCATCTTAGGCCCAGGAACTCCTTATAGACTGTCTGGAGCAAGACTGAGACATTTTTTAACACAGCGTCAGCAACCTTGGTGGCTTCTTTGGAAGATTTGACAAGCACAGGAGACCTCTTGGCTTGAGTAAGGTAAGGGCAGGAGACAACCTCCTTGGCTTCAGGCAGAGGCTTGGCAATTGTTGTAGCTTTCCCAGAACATAGCTTATAAGGGACTTCAATAGTTTCAGGGACAGCCAGGACTGAATACCCATAGGCGTCAGAATCTTCTGCATCAGAATCATCCATGTCAGAGTCATCAGAGATATTTTGGAATAACAGAAGAATAGAAGGAGCCTCAGAGTCAGCAATGGAGGGAGAATTGAAGGAGACTGGGAATAATTGTCAAGCAAGAGCGTCTCTGTCTCTAGGTTGACTGTTCTTTTTCTGCCTGCTCTTTGGGATCAGCTCCTTCAACTTGAGGATTAGTGCAGACTTGGGAATGGTGACTTATCTGTCCACAGTTATGGCAATCCTGGAGTTGAAGAGGATTCTGTGAGTTCATGGTAAGGATACGCTGCCATGTGACAACAAACCAGAGGTAGAGGCGGCAAAATTATCCTGCACAACTTCCCCAGAATGGGTAAGGTGCATATCCTGCAACAGTGTCTTTATGCTCTTCACAGAAGAAAGCATGGCTTTATGGGCCTTGAAGTGAAGACACAGGAGCTGGCTGACCTTGAGGGCTTGAGCGCAAGCCATGTATGCCTCATGTGTGGTCAACTGGCGGCTTGTGATCAGTTGTTGTCCTTTCATGTAGAATCTATCTGCAAATTCAGCTAGGGTCTCCTTTGGCTTGAAAGCAATGTGCATAAAGGCGTCCTTATTCACTTCCAAACTAAGGTCACCACCAAATTTGTCAATCAGAAGTTGCTTCATATCTTCCCAGGTCTCAATGATGGGAAGCTCTGGTACTACTACCTCTTGACAGGTTGGGTGTAGACAGGTTAGAATGTATTCCTTCTTAACCTCATCTGAGGCTCTTCTCATGGCAGTTTTGTAGATAGTTAAGAAATCTGCAATGGTCAAGGTTTTGGAGTCAAAGACTTGTTTAAAGGTAGGTTTGAAGTGTGCTTCAGGAGTTGGGCCACCTTTGTTGCTATTGAGTACATTTATGTGTGGGGAGAATATGCTTTGGACTTGGTGGGGCGCTGTCTGGCCCACAGCTGGCAAACACTTTCCTCAAAGGTAGTCAAAGTTTCAGCAGTGCGGGTGCCCATATGATTAGCTAGAGTTGTCTGCTGCTCAGTAAAATCCAGGCGCTGACCCTGTGCTGTTACTACTAAGGAAAGTTCAACTAGTTGGGAAGTAAGAGATGGACCCACCAAAAGGCAAGGGGCAAACATGTTATTTACTGAATCAATTAACTCACTCATTTCCTGTACGTCTTTATCAAGCTCAGAGTGGTCTTGTTTCAGATGGTTCACCTCATTAGCTAGAGCTATCAACTCTCTAGCACAATAAATGTGGGGGACTCCTGAAAAGCCAGGGTAGCAACCATCTTCACCAACAACTCCAGTTGGACTAACAACCAACACCATTGCCTCACGCAAAGTAGCAACCTATTATTGTAAGTCAGCAACCTGAGTTGTCAGAGCAAGCACTTAAGGATCAGGCTGAGGGGCTTTGGTAGGGCAATCCTGACTGCAGTTGTATGCTCATAACTCTCAAATGGCATCCAAGAGCCTCTGTTCTCTATCTGCTAACTCATCAGATGGAGGAAAAGGCAGGGCATCCAATTTAGAGGTAGACAGTTCATTTACTTGAGTCTGGAGTTTGGCAATGGAAGCAGCAATAGCAGCCTTTTCTTGATCAAATTCCTTGCCAAGTTTGTGTAGGCCCTTTGAAGCATGGACTGCTACTTGCTGTAATTAGTTGAAGGAGTAAGCACTGAACTTGTTGAGTAGCTGCACAAGTTGTTCAAAGTTGGTGAGATAGGCGTTTAGAGTGGAATCTACTTGGGCATGCCAGGGCTGTTCCAACTGGTGGAACTTATGAAGACGCTCTCTGACATACTCAGGGATGGACTGGCACATTTTTTTGATGGATTTGACCAAGCAGGATTGGGAGGTGACAGAGGTGCGCTGATTGTTAGATACTTAGGAAAACAGGGAGTGGATCCACTGCTAGTAGGTTACAAACTGATCCCAGTGATGAGTGACAGTGGCCTATAGCAATGAAATCTCCTGAACGTGGAGCCATAATACCATTTGATGATGATCTAAGACAGGTTGTACAAAGAATGCCAATAAGTGTTCAGCAGAGCCAGCTGCTGAGAGGAAATGCTGTGGAAATTGTGGAGCTACAATCAATTTTTTTTTATTATGCTTGACTGAACTAAAGCTGGAGGGGAGGGATGGCTCTGTCATGGGCTATCCCAAGGGCTACTGCCATGACTTGTTCCAAGTCAGGGGTATCCAAATAGTAGGCCACTAGGCGGGGACCACTACCAAGGTTCAGCACAGTAGAAACAATAGACAGGTTGGCAATGTCTTCCTCAATAGGAGGACTGGTAATTTCAGGAAAAGTTGGCTTTTGTATGGGAGGAGGCAAAGGTCCTGAAAACATTTTTGCAAAAGGAATAACCAAGGGGATTACAGCTCCTGTAGTGAGTACCATTTTTGTTGTGATCTGAGGCATGGCACAGAGTCACAACAGAAATTCTAACCTTAGGATTGATTCATACTAAGTCTCAGTTAGTATTGAGAAACTTGGGTTATTTCTGGTATGTTCAAAGCTACAGATAGATGTTAGCTTTGCCAATGTACTCTACCTAATCCTATGCAAGAGCACTACAGACTACAATAGAATAGAGCTTTGAAGATAATTACATTTATTGAAACTGGAGTACAATCTAGCCAGCAGCTGCAATCTATCCAGGTGTAACTAAGAACTTGTTGTTCTTCTTTCAGGCGTCTGTATCAACATATACTGCAACAATCCTTGTTCTTGTCCTTTCAGACAGTTCTTAGTGGCTACCTTCACAATAGGTCCATCTTTGCTGGCTGCACCTATCCTGATTGGCTATCCTTGGCATGTGTGTTGCTACTGGCCTTAGCAGACGTACAAGGCACTTCAGCTACAACCTATGCTCTTTCTTAGCTAGCCTACTATCATTTATTGATTGGATGTATCTTACATGCCTATTATTGTGCTGGAAACTACACCATATTTAGTTGACGCTTATAAATAGTCCTTAATTTGTCCTCCAACATTAATAGCTAGAATTCCAGTATTCCATTTTTAGGGCTTAATTAGTGATACTTTCTGGCTGGCAAGCCTTCTGCTTATTAATGCAACAGGTTGAATTGGGAATTATACACTGTAAAATAGCAGACTCAATCCAATATTGACTTGTGGATTATCTGCCGTGTAATGCTGACCCAAACCAATAAGGAACCTGATTATACACTGTGTAATGCTGACCCAAACCAATAAGGAACCTGATTATACACTGTGTAATGCTGATCCAAACTTGGTATTTCTTAGCCATATGTACATCACTTGTTTGATATACTCATATACGTCCATCAGGTTGGGTGGGACTGAGTTGATACAAAGTCTAGCAGAATGGAATGAGCAATATACAATTGATGATTACATGATTACACACCGTGTAATCAGTGATAACCACTATATTGGCTAACATTTTTATGGCATATATTTGGTATATCATTTATAATAAGCTAGAAATTATATGGCATATAATCACTACACATAGAAATGATATTCAAGTGATAATACAGCATATAATTGTTGCATCTATCATAATGAACTAACAATTACACAGTGTATAACTGCCATATCCATTATATTATTATTGATTACACGGCGTATAATTACTACACTTAATAGAATATTGGCCTAGTTATAATATGGCCTGTAACTGATAAAGATCTGCATGCAATGATTAGCCTGATCATTTGTGGTCAATCAGCCTAATCTCACAGTTAGAATGGCAGGGAAGGCTATGTGATTACCTTATGGCCCTGAATGAATAATATCTTCTAGACGTGGCTAGAGAGGTGCTGAAGTACGTGGAGACACAAAGACAAAAATGTGAATAGAACTTAGATTTTATTGGGTATATAAATTGGGATTATATACTGTGTAGCTTTACCACAAAACAGTACATGGACAGTAGGATCACTCACCACAAGCATGAGTGGGGCAAGTGAGTTTTGCAGAATCAGGAAACCAAACAATTGTATTTAACAATTCAGAGCCAGCCTCATTACAAAGTGCAAAAGTAAAAGAGAGGGATTAATCCTCAAAATAACCCAACAAAGGCAAAATCAAAACATATCAAATGATAACATTAACAACATGCTGCCTCTACCACCAGGGATATCAGTGGACAAAAAAGCTCTACCCTGGATACCCTGGAAGAGAGCCTTGGACTTCTCTGGGCTAGACAACCTGCTGCAGAATCTGAGTTTGAGGGCAATCCTCACATCAATGTTCTCAACCCAGGTGAATACAGCCAATCCACCTCATTGCCCATTAACGCCAACTATAAGCCTTCCTTTAAGAATATATTTGATTCCAAACTCTCTAATATTTCTGCTTTTCTGATAATTTACAAAACTGCAATGTGTAGGGCTACTGACAAGCTTAAAAGGGAGCATATTCTTACATGCCTGCATCCTATGTGCCAAGAAGTTGTAGTCCCCGAGCTCCCTTCCATTGTTACTTGGGAGGACATTAAACATCTCCTGATTGAGGAATTTGGAGGAGATCTCAGCTTGGAGGTCAAGAAAGATGAATTTATGCACATTGCCTTTAAGCCCAAGGAAGCCCTGGCTGAGTTTGCTGACTGCTTCTATATTGAAGGACAACAATTAATCACCAGTTGTCAGTTAACCCCCTGTGAAGCCTACACAACATGCTCAAACACTTTGAAGATTAATTAGCTTCTGTGCCTGCACTTTAAGGCGCAGAAGGCCTCTCTTATGTCTATGAAGAGTATTAATACCCTCTTGCAAGTCATGCATTTGACCCATGGGGGTACTGTGGTTTGTGAAATTAAGGCCAACAACACTGAAATCACCTCCTGCACTCCACGCATTATTACCCTAGGCTAAAGTGGGCATTCTAAGAGGCAAGGATGTCATAACTGTGGTAAAATAGGACACCACTCACACACCTGCACCAACCCTTGGGTAGAAGGTTTTGACCCAAAGGAGCAGGCAGGAAAAGAGAGGTCAGCTTAGAGACAGAGACGTTCTCTGCTGATCCATCTCCTCTGTCTCCTCCTGATCCTCCCTCTGACAAAGGAATCTCCCTCTTTGTCTAGCCCAACTATCCTTCACCTGTTCCAAAATCTTTCTAGTGATTCTGAACCTGAAGATTCTGAACCTGAAGATTCTGAACACAATGAATTGGATAGTTATGGCTACTCTGTGTTGGCTGTCCCAGAAACTGTGTCAGTTCCATACAAGCTTTGCTTGGGGAGAACCACGACTACAGCTTGTCCACCTTTGACTGAAGCCAAGGCTATGATGGCTTGCCTTTACCTGGCTCAAGCTCATCAACCCCCCTGTTCTAGTAGACCCCTAAGAAGAAGCTGCTGAGCTAGCAGAAGCCCTCTTCCAGAATGTGGCCATATCTCTCCTGTTGAAGACTGTGTATAAGGAAATTCCTGTCTTACAATACATGTTAGCCAAATGGGAGAAAGAGTTAGAAGCTGCACAAGGTTTTCTGGCTGTCTTACCCCCCTTTGGGAAAGATACTACCCGCGTAGAAATGTCAATCCAAAATGTTAATGTCAAGGCAATTCTGGACACGGGCTCTCCAGTCAATGTGGTATCATCCAAGCTAATAAAGAAGCTTAAGCTGGCCCCTGACCTCAGCTACACTCAATCATATGGTACTGCTGGAATGGCTCAAACCCAGGCCATTGATGCCTACCCTGCTCTGCCAATGAGGTTTGGGAAGCTTCTTATTGCGTCCCCTGCTTTTGTCCTAGAAAAAAAAGCTATGACCTCCTGGTTGGTACGCAATTCCTCCAAGAGTATAATGGGATCATAAACCTTTGAGATGGATATCTATCACTCTTAGGATACAAGGTCCCTTTAATTTTTGAAGAACCTCCACACATACCTGGCAAACACCTTAAGACTTGTGTGCTAGAGTACCCCATGGGTATCTTCCGCTCAAGTATAGAACTCATTCCTCCAATATGTGCTCTCCTCCTCCTTCCTGTCTTGCAGAGGAAGGTGTGCCTCTTTTTGCTCCCTCAGCTATTACCATCCCCCCAGGCTCTTAAGTGATTATAGACTCCCAGATATCTTATGAACTACCTGAGAAATTATTCCTGTAATTATACTCTCCTGAGTCTCTAAGCTGCAAGGAGCCTTGGTTACGCCCAGGGATCTTAGATCAAACTCATAAAAAAACCTGTACAGTTATTGCTGGCTAACCTGACTGCTTTGCCTATGCATGTATCTTGGGACAATTTGTAGGGCATGGTCGCATATTAGGGGCAGAAAAAGTGGCATCCCTCTACCCTTTTGGAACCTTTAGCAACTTTAATCTACCTGAGAAAAACCCTCAGATTCTCTCCTTGTTCACCACTGCCAATTTCTCCCAACTGTTGCCCACCCAACAAAAAGATGTGCTGGAACTGCTATACCAATTTAACAGTATCTTTGCCTCTGGACCTACAGACTATGGCCTATCCAAGGGGGTCATTCATCAGATAGATACTGGTGATGTGCCACCCTTTTGTGCAAAGCCTTATTGCCGCAGTAGAGTAGAGAATGCCCAGGTTTCTAAGGAGCTTAAAAAACTATTAGACACTGGACTACTTGCCCCTTATCAAATTACATGGGCCTCTCCTTTGTTGATCCTCAAGAAGAAGGACATAGGCCACTGCATTGTGATGGATTATTGCCATCTGAATTTGCTCACAAAAAAGGATTTATACCTGTTGCCTAGGATTGACAATACTCTCAGATAATTGGGGGGCTTGAAATTCTTCTCTGCTTACAGAGTTAGCTTCTGGATATTGGCAGGTTGACTTGTATCCCAAAGACTGGGAAAAGGCTGCTCTTATCACTTTGAAAGGCCTCTACAAACCCACTCAAATGCCCCAAGGACTTTTTAATGCCTTGGGTACGTTCCAACAAGCCATGAACTCTATTTTACAAGACCTAAAGCTCTCCTGTGTCCTCATATATCTTGACAATATCACTGTGTTCAGCTCCACCTTTACAGACCATTTGGCCTATCTCAAGGCTGTCTTCATCAAGATTCAAGAATCTGAATTAAAGCTCAAACCCTCAAAGGGCTCCTTCTTTAAATAGCAACTCAAATTTTTGGGCCATGAGGCAACCCAAACTGGAATACACCTCATGAATAATAAGGTGGAAGCCATTGACAAGATGCTGCCTCCCAAAAATCTACGGGAGGTCCAAGTATTTCTTGGTATGATGAGGTACTATTGACAGTTCTTCCATGACTTTGCTGAATTGAGTGAACCCCTTGTTCAACTCCTTTGCAACATAACCTTTGAGTGAACTGACAGCCAACAGCAATCCTTTGAAGCGCTGAAGGCCAAGCTTAAAGAGGCTCCCATCCTAGTCTACCCTGATTATGATAAGGAGTTTGTCTTGTACACTGACGCTAGTAGAGTGGCTGTGGGTGACATTTTAGCCTAGCTTGATAATGAGGGTGTGATTTGACCTGTGGCCTATTCTTTGCAAGTCCTCAACAAACACAAAACTATGGTATCACCAAAAAGGAATGCCTAGCAGTGTTGCATAGCAACAATGCCCATGTTGACAATAATAATGTTGACAGTGGCCATGTTGACACTTTTTTGACATGGTCACTGTCAACTCAAAATATCCTATGTTTTTTTCTAGTTGCAATAGCTTAATTCTTTTTTAAAGCGTTCAGGGGTGTGAACCCAGAAAACACGACAAAATTGTGGCCATTTTGACATAATTTAATATTAAGCTTAATAAAAAACTCAATTTAACCAAATTTTTCCTTTACGTTTACTAATAAAAATTAGTTTATTTTTATTTGTTTTCATGACGTAAAAGTGTCAATGTTGACACTTTTTAAGCATAACTTATTTTTAATACTAAAATTGAAACATTTACAATAAAAAATTATGTGCAGATTTAAAAATGTTTTTATTACATTGTTATATTGAAAAAGACATTGCACATATAGATGATTGTTGAAAAGTTCATATTATAAATATATGTGGCACTTATTCTGGCTTTAATATATTAAGTGGATTGGTGGCTAACAGCAATCCAATAATTTAAGTGTGAGTTACTATGTAATTTACTATAGAGTTTATTATTAAAAAAATGGCAACACTCAGAAATGTTGTTTATTCCCTTGTGATCATCTGCTGGGGTGGATTTAAGCAAATTAGAGTGGCACAATCAAGCTTAAATTAATGTCACCTCATATAAGGAATGTTGTAAGTGATGTTGTTGATACTTTACCCTTATTATTACTGAATATAACTTTCTTAACAACTTCTAATATGCACAATGGTAAAGTATCATAATCCCACCCCCAAATTATTATTTTTAATAAAGAAATAAAGAACTTTGATTATTTTTTACTTATTTTTATATGTTTTTTTAATTTTATTATGTGAGCAAAAATACACAGAAAACTGTTAGTATTTGCTAGTATGCGTAAATTTAGTTGAGCATACTATGTTTTTTCATAGTAAATTTTCAAAAAAATGTCAACAGTGACAATGTTGTCAATAATAATGCCTACAAATTTTTCTAATTGATAGTGAGAATTCAGCTTTTTTTAAGCAACTGCCATAATTAACTCATTCTGCAAGTTGACTTACTGAATGTTGACATTATTTTAATATTTATCTGCTGGAATTGGGCATTTCCAAAACTAAGCTAATTTTTCATAGTGAATTATTAAGTCAGAATTGCAAAATTAAAAAGGAACAGACATAATGTCAACACCATTTTTAACAAAGGCTTAATTTTAAGCCAAAAAACTAATATAATTTTCTATGAAAATTTAAGTTTCTTTGTACTTTTACATTAAGGTCAACTACATTAGTAATATCTGGATGTCAACCCCAAATAAGAATCTATGAGTTTATTAATAAATTATACAATATTATAAAAATGACTATTTTTTATATTTTATAATACTGTTTTTATTAAATAAATAATAAGATAAGCATTGAACAAAGACATATGCCAACTTTCAGAGCATTCTTTGTATTATTTAGATATTTACTGTTGTTTTAAACTCACTGGATAAACTATAGCTTATTTCTGGAAGTCCACTTAGGCCAAAACGCATATGTTAAAACTAGAAATTATATATATAATTATAATGTTGACTTTGTGTCAAATTGATGTGTTGCCTAAATTGCAACAAAGGGGTTTGGCTAAGCAAACAAAGTGACATAATTTAAGCAAGATTTAATAGGAGAATTGCTATAAAAGAACACTGACTGCCTGAATGTTGACACCTTCACTTTTTTATTAGTAAAACACTGCCGCTTAACAAAAAGCACACATACAATGGTATGGTAATTCAGGCCAAAGTACCCAGGTCTGTACTTTACATCTCCCTCTACAATCCCTATTATTTAGTTTTAATAAGTTCATATACAAATCTTAGAATTTTTTAAATTTAAAAATAATCAATTTTGGACTTAAAAAACTGACTCCAGAAAATATTAACCAAGCTTTATAAGTGATTTACATAGTGTTTTTCCACTTTAATGCAGACTGTCAGTATGTTGACGTCAAAATTAAAGCGTTTTTTATGCTGACAAACTAAATTAAATATTTTTGACTATTGTGACTACCAGAATATCAACTTTTTATTTAAACATGGTTTTTCTATTCTTTACTAATAAACTAGCTCTAAAATTACTTTCCATACTTCTATAAACTATTTACTTAATAATAAAAAATAAAACAAGTGATTATTATTTAATTTTATTCATGTCTCACATGATTATTCTTACTTTATGAACTAAGCTCTAATTATTGTTGGACAAATCTTCCAAGAAGCCACAAAAGAACCCCAAGTCAACCAGGAAAGTACCCAAAGCCTCTGGAAAGGCCCAAAGTCCCTACCCCAACAAAAAACCAGCCAAAGAGCCCTCAAAAAAACAGAAGACAAAGGAGAAGACCCCAGACCCTGAAAGCAAAGAGACCTCCGCTGACCCCTCCTCTTCTCCAAGCTGGTACCAATCAGAAGAAGATGAGGTTCCACTAAACAAACAAGGAAGAAAGAAGATACCCAAGAGTCCAGAACCCCAGTCAAGCCTAGATGAATCAAGCCCCAAGGAATCAAGCTCATCCCAGTCCAGAAAGTGCAAAAATCCAACTCTAGATAATTCCCCTCCAATGCCTAAAAAATCTTCACCTCCATCCTCCTCATCAAGTATCAATAAAGAGTATCCTGATGATTACCTGTCTGACTATCATCAAGCACTAATTGGCCCATGGGATCCCCTAAAGGTTCACAACATATGTAACGTCAAAGGAGAGTTTAAGCTCCCAAAGAAGTTACCTTGGTTTTTCCTCTAATGTCTGTCAAAGGAGGTGCAAGTTTAGTCTGTGATGGCTATGTTTTCAATTGAAACAATCAAGAGAGAGCAGGAAGAAGCAAGCATTATGTATATGAAGATAGAAGCTGCGCTGCTAGGATCAATACAGAAGGATGGGGTAAAGTCACTAGTGAAAAAGGAGAGCATATATGCAATGCTCCAATAAATCTTATTGAAAAGCTTCTAAAGTGGTACCTCTACCAAATGGTCCCAGTCTCCAAAGATTTCAAGGCTTCTGATCTGGCAGTTAAGGCCACCAAACACCTAAGTAATGAGAGCCTGAAGCTCATCCCTGACTGTGACCAGTTAGTGAAGTACATATGTGACAAACACTGTGATCTATTCCCCTATAAGAAATCTGCCATGGTCCAAGGAGAGTTAGTCTTGACAGAGGAGTTAAAGATGTTCAATGGTGATGAGGTATTCCTTTTACATGATGATGGATGTAAAGCAGAGGCAAGAATTATATGCTATTCTAAACAACAGAACCTGGAGCAGTTAAGAGATTCAGAGACCTGGTTATATGATGGTACCTTTGCAGTATGCCCCTGCCTTTTTTACCAACTATGGGCTGTACATTTCCTTATTGAAAGCAAGGTGCTCCCATTTGCCTAATTTCTGCTTCCTGGGGCAACAGAAGAGATCTGCACAAAGGCTTTTAAAATCCTTCAGGAGGGCATCAAAGACCTACCCAATAATAGAAAGAGTCCCCCTGGCCATAACACTAGAGCCAATCCAGATGATGATGAAAGGATGAAGCCACTCTTGCTTCAGAAAAAGAAGCTCAGGATAAAGCACTTGCACCCTCAAATATAATCATGGACTATAAAACTGCCCAGTATAACGCTTTTGTAAATACCTTTGATGGAGAGGTCCAGGGGTGTTTTTCCATTATTAACAGGCTGCCAACAGGAAACTAAAGGGTCTACCTGAGCTCAGTAAGCTCCACCATCTAGATACATCAGGAAAGCACAAGTTCTTAATTCAGCAGTTTGTAGGACTAGCCTTTGTAAATCCAGAGCATGCTGGACAAGCCTTTGAGCTCCTATGCCAGGATCCATATGCCAAGAAACATGATGGTGCCTTCTATTTTTCATTGAATATTACAAACCACAGTGGATTAGACGTAAGGTCACTAAGCACCAGAGCAAGCCCAGAGCCAAAGCCAACTGGAACTGCTACCAGGTAGCTCTTAAGGATGAGATGAAAACGACTACATCTTTGGAGGGCTGGCATAAGAATATCAAGTCCTCCTTTGGAATCAAGCCCAGATACAACACCTTCTATGAGCACCTCAAAGTCCAACAGGGGAAGACTATTGCATCCATCAGAGATATTGAGAACTGCCCATCCAAGAAGAAGAGAACCACCAAAGAGAAACAGTATCAAGAGAAGATCAAGGGCATTATCAAGGCCAAATATAAGCTTTCAGAGATTGGGGAATACATCAAGAAGATTGCTACAGTTCTTAATGGCAACCAGGTGATCACAGTCTAGCTTTCAATTAAATTTTTTGAGTATTGCCTAATTTTTTATTTAGTTCTTATATATTAAGTATAATATTTTTAAATAAATAGTTATTCTAAATCACTCATTAATAATTTATGATACTTTTTTTATAAAATCATTGATTTTCTATTGATAGTTTGATGCTTTAGACTGTATTACATGGCCTATATTGGTATTTTACTAGTAAATTATATGTTTTTTGTAGTTTTCAATATAGAAAAAACTTTATATTACTGTTTCTGATTGTTGTATTTTGCTATAATATGTAACTTTTTTGTAGTATCTTTTTGTGTATTAGATTTTTTTGTTTTTACAAGTGGGAAAAAATTTATAATAGTAAAGATAGCTAATTTCATAGTAAAATAAAATAAAAGTGTATTTTTATGAAATTTATTAATTGTCATGTATACTTTTTTATGGACTTTTTTAACTCTATGTTGTCACATTACCCTAAAAAATATCTTGAAGCTTAAATTTTATTTAGTAAAATGTTCAGGAAACAGGTTTCTGCTTATTAAAAAAGTGTCAACATTTAGTAGTCTGCATGAGTTAAAACTTAATTATGACTTTTCAATGCTGTCAACATTAAAGTATTTTTAATTTTGATTATCAACATATAGTAAGTTGACTTGCAGAATGAGTTGATTCTGGCGGTTGCTGCCCTCTTCTGCTTCCCCCCACCAAACTCCCCTCCTTCAAGTTCATCTGGGGATGATAAAAAGCCCCACCCTGATTACTTCCCTGGCTTACGCCATGCTCCTGCTGGCCCATGGGACCCTCTGTTGGCCCACAATATCTGCAATGTTGATAGGAAGTTCAAGGTTTCTTCCACCTTGCTAAAATACTTCCCCATAATGTGTGTCAAAGGGGGGCCAGCCATGGTAGCAAATGGTTACATCTTCTCATGCAATAATGTCAACTGGGGCTTTGAGAGCTGGCGCTATACCTGTGAGGACCGCTCCTGCCCAGTGCAGCTTAATACCAAGCACTGGGACTTGGCACAAACCATTAAGGGTGAGCATACCTGCATCATGCCCAACACTACCATCTCCCGCCTTCTTAAATGGTATCTTGTGCAGACTATGCCTACCTCCAAGGACCTTTCCCCCACTCAGCTGACTGTGCTTGCCTCTAAGCACCTCTCCCCCACATATAAAGAGGATGCCAACTCATACCCAGTTGGTTAAGTTTGTTAGTGATAGGCACCAAGCCTCAAACCCCCTGGCCAAGAGTGCTTCCACAATTGAAGACCTGGTTCTTTCCAATGCCCTCAAGAAAACCAAGGATGGAGATATGTTCCTGCTCCATGACAATGGGCAGGAAGTGGAGGATAGGATCTTTGCTTACACCACAACTCAAAACCTGGAGCAGCTCAACACTGCTACCACCTGGCTGTGCAACAGCACATTTTCAACCTGTCCCACCCTTTTCAAACAGCTTTGAGTCCTGTATAAGCAATTCAATGCCCAGGTTATCCCCCTTGTTTTCTTTCTCCTGCCTGGTGCCAAGACAGAGGTCCATGCCAGAGCATTCAAAATTGTCTAGGATGCTTTGAGCTCTCTTCCTACAAACCAGCTCCCCCTCCCATCCACGCCACAAGGGCCAATCCCTCCTCCACTGAGAAGGATGAGTCCACCCTAGCCACAGAGCAGCTCCCTCATGTGCGCTCACTTGGGCCAAAGGTGATCATTATGGACTTTGAGCTTGCTCAGTTCAGAGCCTCTGAAGTCACCTTCAATGGGGAAGTTCAGAGCTGATTCTTCCATTTTAGGCAGGCCCTTATCAAACACCTCAAGAGCAAGGAGATTTTTGACAAGTATCTTAATGATGGTAAAGGGAAGTACCGCTTTACCATCACCCAGTTTGCTTCCTTGGCTTTTTGTGCGGCCAGAGCATACTGAGCTTAACTTTGAGGCCCTCCTGGAGGACACTTATATCAAGAAGCACTCCACCATCTTCAAGGATTACCTTGAGTACTTTGAAAAGCAGTGGGTTGGCAAAAAAGTGACTGTCAGGAGAGGTAAGAGCGGGGCTACTACCCCTTGGAACTTCCAGAGTGCCTGCCTCAAGGGAAAAATGAAGACCACATCTAGCCTGGAAGTGTGGCACAAGCACCTAAAAGTGAAGTTTGGATCAAGCCCCAAGTATAAAAAGTTCTTCCAGAAGCTGCAGGAGGAGCAAGCCTTGACTGTTTCCAAGTTTTGCTTCTGGCCAACTGGGTGGCCCCCAAGAAGAGGAATTCCAAGGAGCAGGACTACCAGGAGGACGTCCAGAAGGTGGTCAAGAAGAAGTACAAGGTGGTAGAGATCAAGAACTACCTAAAAGATGTTGCCACTGCTCTTGCTGATGGCTTTAATTAGCCCAATAAACCTTGCTTTGCTTTTCCTGGATTGCTTTTACTTTTGGATTTTCATATTTATTTATTTTTTGTGGATAGTAATAAGTTTTTAGGTATAAACGGTAAGCTAAAAGATACAGTTTCAATGTGGTTTTGTAAAAAATATCTTATATTTTGTTAATTTATATTTAAGGTATGAGATATTTTCAGTTGTGCTTATATAAAGTATAATAAATTTGGATTAGAATTTTCTTATATTTTGTAGTTATTATGATATATAAAATATCTTTATTTTTGGTACATTGGAATTTTAATTTTTATGAGAATAAAAAAGAACTTTATAATAAAGAGTGTAATTTACATAGTAAATTGAAAACTGCTTGTTTATATCTCCTTATTCTTATTACTTGCAGTATATTTTCATTTCATTTTTTACTCTATCTGGGGTCATTTTAGTATAATAATGTATTTTATATTATTTTTTATATTGAAAATTGTCATGGTAAAGTGTTTTGTAACTTAAAAAAGTGTCAACATCCAGGAGACAACATTATGTAAAACTGGGTTGTCATTTTACTATAGTGTTGACATTAAAAGTGTCAACATGGCCACTGTTGCCTGTTGCATGTGGTGAAACAGTTTCACATTACACTTACAGAACTCACTTTACTTTAGTCACTGACCATTCTTCTCTTAAGTGGCTGCAGCAATTAAAGGAGCCTGAAGGTCAATTAGCACGATGGGCTCTGCACTTGCAAGAATACAAATTTACTGTGGTCCACCACTCTGGTGCGCAACATCAGAACATGGATGGATTTTCAAGGATGCCTATACTAGCTATTCATACTGTAGATGCTGATTGCCTGTATGAACCAATAGGATATCCTGACTCCTGTACCACTGAGCCAGAAGACATCTGCTTGGCACTCCAGGCCCTATAAAAAGATACTGTGATTCAGGATAGGCAACTCTTCAAGAAAGTCAACAATGTCTATCTACCCTTTGATTGTCCTAACATGAGAATAGCCATTGTCCTCCAAGCCCACATTGATACTGGGCATAGGGGTATAGTAAAAAATCATGAATGGTTGTGCAAGAACTTCTACTGGGAAAACATGCGCCTCTTAATCCCTGACGTCCTTGCCTCCTGTCATTCTTGTCAGCTCCAACAATCCCAACCTTCCCAATATCAATTCAGGCTTATTCCCCCTAAGCATGCCTTCTACACTGTGAGTATTGATGCTGTTGGGCCTCTCAATTGTTCTAGGTCTTGATATCAGATCATCTTGGTAGCTGTAGACCATTTTAGCAAATGGGTTAGAGTCAGAGCTACAAAAGATATAACTGCCAAGACCACTGCTAATTTCTTGTTGCAAGATATTTTCTACCAGCATGACTGCCCTCAAGTCTTGCTTTTGGATAATGGGACCAACTTTAATGCTTGCCTCATCACGTCTATTTTAGAGGCTATATGCACTCATCAATCTTTCTCTGCGCCGTGTAACCTGTCCACCAATGGAACTGCTGAATGATCAAACTCCTCCCTTGTGTCCATCATGAGGAAACTCACCCTCTATGATGCTGTCAATTGGGATATGTTTCTCCCTGCTGCTCTAATTGTGTATCAACTCATTAGACACCAAGTGACTGGCCAATCTCCCTTTGCCATGTTGTGTGGGCATGAAGCCACAACTCCCTCAATCTTGGGACCCCCTTTGATTGAAGTTGATGCGTCTGCCAATCCTGAAGCTCATGTCAAGGACTTAACTAATTGTATCATTGACATTTTGGCAACAGCATATTCAACTGCCTATAAAGTCAAGGCCTTAGAACTGTTGCCTTTCAATGCCTCTAGAGCCCTCCTCTCTGAGTACCAAGTAGGTGATCTAGTCCTCTACTATCAGAATTGTACTGGTGGTAGAGCCCATAAGCTTGACTCCCTATGGGTTGGACCTTGTGAAGTCACCTTCAAGAAGGGCATCAAGTATACCGTGAAGCTGCTGTCATCAGGCTGTCTTTTTGATTGAGTTCATTCCAAATTTCTCTGCAAATATCAACTCCCTATGTCCAATCTTGAGGGAGGAGATGTTGTAAATTGTGCCATTAATGCTATTTTTATATGGCCTTCAAATAGTGATATGTGCAAAGATTTGGTTGGTTTTGTTTTTGACTTTGGAAATTCCTCACCTTTTGTAAAAGGATCTGATCTAATCTCTACCCATTCCAGAATATCATATCTGCCTTTGTCTGATCCTGGTATGACTTCATCCCCAACGTGACCCCCTCTGCCACTCTGTCTACCTAATGAGTGATCATCAACCCTTGTCTACTATTTAAGTAAAATCAACTCTCTTAATAAATAAAAGTTTATCCACATGTGTGTTGTCTTTAATATTATTCAAGCTTTTTTATTTCTTTTTTTCCAAAAGGAATACCTCATCTTGTATTCCAGGAAATTAAGGTATGTGCCCTTAATTTTGCCCTGAAGGCTAACCCAAGGCTAGCTTCAAACCTCAAATATTTTGTTACAAAGATTTCCCGCTGTGTCCTCCTGGATGACGTCCCCAGGAGCCAAACACAACATGCACTACATTCCCTACAATTTAATTCTTAACAAAACCATTACATGAAGATGAGCCCCGCTGTTGGCACTTTGTTGTTGCCTCCGCCCAATGTCAATACAATGCCCACAAATCTTGGAGTTGTTCCTCCTATGTTTGAAACTGAAACTCTGGTTCTATCTCAATGTCCTTAATTCTACAACAAAGACTCATTTATTATCTCTCAGGTTATTTATCTTGGGCTCTTTTGGTTAGGGTTAATCATTTTTCTTAACCCTAGTGTATCTTTTGGAATTTTCACAAAACAGTATTTGAAGCTTTGTTAGTGGTTTATCATCAAATCTATGTGGATTTGGGTGGTGATTAATCACCACCTAGAGACTGCTCTTACTATCCAAAAAATCCTGTCACACTGATAAGGTACACCTTACTAACACCCCAAGGTATAAAAAACCAAAGCTAATCATCAAAGCTAGGGAAACCAATAAAACAGCAAGCATTTGCCTTTCCCAGGCAACCAATCTTTATTTAGCTGATACCTGCCATCAACTGCAACACAGATCTCAATGTGGCCATCATATTCCCTTAATTAGTATATACCAATCAGTTCCTGAGCATTTGACTACTCTTAAGGTATCAGCAACCCTTTCCTGAAATGTCCTTATTTACAGGAGATCAAACAATGGGTGTAGGATGAAGTTCTAATGGGAACCCCTTGCTATCAAAGGCAAAGAAACTTTGCTGAAAAAGCTCTCAATTGGGGGATCACATTCTCAACCTTTGTTAAACATGACTTGGGATATGTATCAAAGCCACACTTCTGCTGCTTAGCCTGCCAGGTGGTAAGCCAAGCTGTGGCGGGACCCACCAGCGGCCTGAACTGGTGATAACCCACACAGGTTCTGGAACCTGACATGTGCAGAGATGGATATTGGTAGAGTATCACCAACTTACTATGTCAGCGCCCTCTATGCTACTGATGAAGGAATTCAGCTGTAAGTTCAGCATTCATTGAAATAGGTCTAATTAAGGGGTTAGCCACTGATGTCCTATGGACCCAAGAAGAGCCCATTGTTGATGCTAAGTAATACAAGCTGATCTTGGTAAATGACATAGACTTCTTGTATATCCCCTTAAAGGATGGACAGGAAGGGGTTTTTGGGAGAATTATCCATATGGCCAGAACTTCATCTGTTCTTGAGAGGAACTTTCTTAACAATAGGCTGTGGATTAAGCCTACCATTGCACTGCTGTTGCAATAGAACTGATTATAGTTTGTTATTTGAGCTAGGGAGGGCAGAAGTCCTGGTAGGGACAGAAAGGGATTAAGAATAAGATGATATTTATTAAGATTAGTGATAATTCTTATACCAAGGTAGTAATCTATAGATCATTAAGGAAGTTACACCAATAGTGGTGATATAAATGGGGTGGGGGTATGTGCTGAATAAGGTCATTTGTGAGATTGTCATTGTAGTTGGATTTACTCCTTATAGGGAAATATACCATCCCTCTATATCAAGGAAATCAAGAGGGAATATGACATTAGACCAGTCATGGGGTAACTTGTAGAGTATCTCCTATGTAATGTATGATACAGTGGTGACTGAGATATTGATTCCAGTTGCAACAAGTTCAATTTCTGTGGATTGACTTAAAAGCTTTTATTTTTTATTCTGGGACTTGGGTATGTCCCAAATTGACTAGGATCTATTTGTTACATAGATGGGTGATCTCATCCAATGATTGACTCTATCTTGTTCAATAGCACTATACTGGACCTTGGTTAAAGTGTACACCAGTCAAATGGTTTTACATCCTGAAATAGCTGACTCTTTTCTATTTGATATTCAAAGTTGATTTGTAAGTTGTCCTTGATTTTGACTGATTGAGCTTGATATTGCTTTAACTCTTACTGGATAAAAAAGTTGTTTTAGTTAGGGTCATTCACTGATATCTGGATTTTAGTCCTATATTTTGGTAATTTGAACCCCATCATATTTTAATTTGTTCTAGGTTGACTTGGTTTTTCATCATATAAGCTTGGAAACAACTTATAACTCTTGTTATCTCACTCCCTAGCTTGAGCCTCTTTCCTCTTCCTTGTTCTGTGTGCTTACAAGAAGTATATGTACAACAGTAAATATAAATACTGTGAGAAGTTGAGAGCTTTTAATTCTTTTAGAGCATCATGGTATAAACAACTTGGTTTAGTTTAATATCTAAAAAAAATCACAGACAGTGTTGCAAAAATAGGGTTGTCTGTCATGAATGACATTTCAATACTTGTATTGAAAGCCTGGGAATCAAACCCTGGGTCTCAGAAAAAGCCTTGTTATGACCAGGGTAGACAGGAGCCATCCAGATTGCCAATTGGGTCAAACTCTGGACTGCCAGAGATATCTTGCCCCATCCAGGAGGAACAGAAACCTGCCAAGTGTCAAGACTGGAGATTTGAAATTAACATTGGAAACCCCAGAATAAAATCCAAACCCTCCAAAGGCTACTTGATTCACACAAAATGGGCGGGAACCTGCCAACTTGTTAAGTTGCAGACCCAGGTTTTCAAATTACTCCAAGACCCGCCAGACTCTTGAAGACAATTCCTCAAATGGAAATCAAATTGCTATTAACCATGTGCCACCAAAGACCCAGACCTATGCTGAAGTTGTAGCTTGCCTAAAGGAGGTTACAACAAGGCCTCCTTACAGTCCTGCCAATGATCACCAGCCAGCGTCAGCCTCCAGCCCAGAATGTGTAATACAATTTGACTGCTCAGGTGATGTAGTGAACAGCAGCGGCAGAACAAAGCATTGTTGCTTCTGTTTACCTGAGCAAGAACAACCAGGATCTGCCGCCCTCAAAACCAGAAGCTAAGGACCAATCCCTGCCAGTAAACTGTCCCCAGACCTGAAGTTTGCAAAAAGCAAAGAAGCAAAACCACCTGTTATAAGAACCCTGGCGGTATGGGGATGACCCCATTGTCATTTTGATTATAAATTTTTATAAACCTTTGGTTTGAACAAATATTATCTTATATAGTCTTAGTGATCTTCCATCTTAACTCCGGCTAAGTAGACAATCAGGCAACTTCCTCCTCCAGAGACCAACCTGCTGGCTCTCCTCAGGCACTATACTGTCCCCCTGGAGCCCCCTTTAGACCTATGCATTTACTGAATACCCACCCAACCCTGCCTACTTGGAGTACAACTTAGAGACCATCCTCATTGCTGATTCCTTGGCAAGGAATAGAGGAGCCAAATACATAGGACACAAAGGAAAGTGGTACAAGAGGCCACCAATATTGTTCAAAGTCAAGTACAGTTATCTTACTACATACTTTGTCCCTATGACCCTGCCCTTAACCCTGCAACCTGACTGCCCAATGGAACCCCCCACTGCCACTGAGACCACATCACCTCAACTGTTTGGAGTACTCTACATTACTTTGAAAGAAATGGTAGACTCTATGGTGCCCAACTCAGGGCACTGGTCTTTGCTTGGGCAACCTGTATCCTAAATTATCAAATTAGTACCCATTCTATGGTGGACATTACCCACTGGCCTGGCCGTACTCTGTCCTGAGTCAATCAGTGCCTCTACCTATGCCTGGCTTCCTGACATTGACCCCCTACAAAGTTCTAACTAAATAGGTTTATGACCTGCAATCTGAATTACCAGTGATCCATGACCAAATATGGAAGTCAACTCAAATTCCCAGAAACAGCAACATGAGCAAATGATGATCTCATACAGTGGATGCCTTGATTTAGTGCTTGACTCATTAACAGGATTAAGCCACCCCCTAATCATCCAACCAAGTGATCACAAAAATCATGCTCCTAATACAGTAGTTTTAAAAGCTATGACAACAACCAAAAATAGCTCAGATTTAAACAAAATGATTTCAGATTTAAACAAAATCCAAGTTGCGCAAGATTCAGGATTCAACTAATTTATAAAATTTCAATTAATAAATGGACTGTCAAACAAAAAAAAAAATTTCACTAGCCCATTATACAAAATTATATCAAACATCAAGCAGTGTAGTTCAAATCACAAACAAAATGAACTGACACAATGAGTGAAATGGATGGATGCTGTTCCAGAGTATATTATATTCCAATCAGGATTCATATGAGGAACCAACAGAAGAACTAAAACAAAACAAAACAAAACTTGAGTAACCTAGAAGCAAGATTACACAAGGACAAAACAAAATGAACTCACACAAGATGTGTAGTCTGAGCAGCCTAAAATAGAAAAATAACAGTTTAACAGCCAATCAACAGCTATCCAATTTAGGAACAGAGGCATTTTATCCATTTTCATGGCTCCATATTTGTATGAAAGGTTTTGAGAACCTTCCAAATATGGACTCAAGATTAAAATAAAAATAAATCATTGAATTTTAAAATTTCTACTTTTAGTGATTTTATCCTAGGTTTTTTACAATGGTTTTTACAAGCAATATCTTTGACAGCGCCAGCAGCTAAGCCAGCTTCAATGGAGGCAAGGCTCAGAACGTGGAGGCACCTGTTTACACCCAAGCCTTTGAGGCAGCTAACAAGGAAGCTGACCTGTATCTGACCACTGAACCCTATGGCTTTGACTTGTTTGAGAGTCACTTAGTGTCTAGCTCTGCCCCTGCTCCCGTACCCACCCCTGCACAAGCTGCCCACCAACCAACCAATCAGGATGGCAATCTTTATTTGGAACAACTTCCTGCCATCAGCCAACCTGCCCTTCCTATAGCCAATCAGGCTTCATCTTCCCTGGCCCAGCGCCCCAAGCAACAAATCATCACTGTTCAAATTCTTCAGGAAATTGTGGCACTGAATTTACAGGGTCTGTCCTGGGAACAGATTGCCGCCCAGTTGCAATTTACCCAAGCTACTGTCATGCAGGAGTTCAACAACCTGATTAACAGGGGGAATCTGATCAGGACAGCTAAGAAGCCCAAGAAGGCCCCCAAGTCACAAATATCTGAGGCATACCCAATCATGCTTGACCTCCTCCAGCGGGATCCCAAGCTTCCATTGACCCAGGTCCGGAAGCAACTTGCGCACCATAACATATGGGTGTCTGAGCGCATGGTGCAGCTCTGGATGTATGGAAAAGTGGCTTCCATTAGGGTTCTTACCAATTTTTCTGGCAACCAATGGGATGGTACTGAGGATTTCCCGTATGACACTGCCATCAAATCAACCCTGGTCCAATGCCAGACTAGTCTAACTGATGATGTCATGTTCATCTCCTATTACAAGCTATCAATAGCTTTCAATGATTTTGGCAAGCAAGGGAAAGCTGCTGCCAAGAATAGAAGTAAGAAGGTCAAGAAGGGGATGTTCATTGGTGCATTTCTGGCTGTTTCAGCCAAGGATTTTGTCTACTATTGGACAAACCCAGCTTTCATTGATGGCTACTCATACAGCCACATACTTGGTGGATTACTTGACTCCTGGGATGGCTCAAATTCCAAGTACCAGGTTTTCTTGAGCCACCAGATAGAGGGTAGCTCCACTGCCCTCAAGGCCATCCAGGGACGCGGGCACCAGGCCTCAGTCTACCCCGCCTGCCATGCAGACATCCATCTAGCTGATGTTGTCTTCTTCAACATGGGATCCACATTACAGGAGCGCCACCCTCAGGCTTTCAACAACCTCTATCTTGGGGTCCTTGACCACAATTTTCTCTTTGGCCTCCAGATGGTGGCTGACTTGTTTGCGCAAATAGTTTTCCATGTGAACATGGGCAACCAATCACGTAAGGATAAGCGCCTTCCACCTCAGGCCACTGCCACTTATCATCCCATCTAGCCAACAACCAATGAGGAATACAACAAGCGTTATATGACAGCCATCACACAAAATCCTTCTGCCTCTACCCCCGCCACCAACAACCCTAACCCGCAAGCCCAACCCACCCAATTCCAGACCCCCCAGGCCAGCACCGCCTCTATGTCTTCCTTCCTGCGTTATTCTGCCTCCTAGGCATCACTCTTCCCCACCCCAATAAACCCCTGTCACCAAACATTTTCTATTTATATTATCTTTTTTTTGAATTTCAATTGTTCATGTTCTCTTTGTTTATAGTTGGTTTTATTATTTATGTTCAGCTTATTTATATAGAATCATATATTTACTATGTTGTGTATCTAGATCCAGAACACAGTTATTTTTAGCACTTAAACATAGCCCCTTGTGAAAATATTAACAACAATTTGGTGATCAGCTGAATTTGAATTAGAAAATTATAGTGTTAACTGTTTTTAGATAAAGTTGTTACTGATCCAAATTCAAAACCTTAATGATAAACTATAAGCCAATCAGGAGCCAAGTGATAAAGTGATTGTTGTGACATAAAGGGTCATTCAATAATTCTTTGATGCATGTGCACTAATTAATATGATTGGCTGGTTGTTTTGCCATTGTACGCCATTGCTGCAGTGGCAAGTTGTTGATGGACTAGTGCTAACCCAGCAGCTGATTGGGCACTAGTTCATCAACAACTTGCCACAGCGGCAATGGCATACAATAGCAAAACAACCAGCCAATCATATTAATTAGTGCACATACACCAAAGAATTATGGAATGACCCTTTATGTCACAACAATCACTTTATCACTTGGCTCCTGATTGGCTTATAGTTTATCATTAAGGTTTTGAATTTGGATCAGTAACAACTTTATCTAAAAACAGTTAACACTATAATTTTCTAATTCAAATTCAGCTGATCACCAAATTGTTGTTAATATTTTCATAAGGGGCTATGTCAAGCGCCAAAAATAATATGGTAATCAAGGAAACAATGCCAACACAAAGCAAACAACACATATCAAGATGTGCGTAAAACATACAAAATGGGTAAAAAGATGGGATAATGTAGTAGATGGGAAAACAAAAAGAAATAAACAAAGAGGCAACAGTATCAAAATAATACAGAATTTATTGGGGCAAAAGCTATAAAAACATATGGAAAGGTTAGTAAAAAATCAATGAGAGAATTGGATAAGCTTCTGAAGGATCTCAACTTGGCAATTGCCAAAATAAAGGACATTAATGGCAAGGTCAAAGCCAAAGTGAAGTTTGCCGTCCTTAAAGGGACAAAATAGACAAGGTGTCTGCAAAGGCCCTTATGACCAAAATACCAGACATCCCAGAGAAGACAATAAAGCGCTTACTAAATATTCAAAAAACTGTGGTTGAGGGCCTGCAATTTAAGGCATACAATCTTTCTGCTCCGTCTGTCTGGGTTGATGACCCAGAGATGTATGAACATCTCAAACCTGCCAAGCATGCCAGGGCAGAGGATACCAAATTGCCTGCGCAATTGATTGCGCCAAGAATGGCCAAGCCAGCCAAGGCTGCAGGCAAGGAAGAAACACAAGAAGGTAGCCTAAAAACAAAATTAATAAATTTTCAAAAAAACTTTCCTTTTTTCTTAGAAAAAGTAGACAGCAAACTCTGGCAAGTCCTGGTCCCGTTAGTCCTGTCCACCTTTTATGCAAATTATGCCACTCATGTGGCAAAGCAATCGTATCTGTCCCCCCCTGTTGTGCGGGAGCTGGAGGACCATATCCATGGGTCCTTTCTGATGTTGCAGGAGGCGTTGGCAGAACTTACGCATGCCAAGGAGGCATCTGAGTGGGCAGTTACTGCCTACAAGAATGCCCAACTGGTCTGCCTGGACCTGGTAACCCTCAGTGAGTTTACTGTGTAAACTCCATTGAGCTTGTTTGGGACGTCCTGACAATGCTCCCATTCAAGAATGTACCGGAGATGGGCCAGGCCCATGCAGCTGCTTGCTTCTGCTACCCCTTGGAGAAAACAATTTCTTACCTATTGAAGATCTTTGGGTGTGCAGTGGGAAAATTGGCTATTGCAGATGCAACAGCTGTCAAGAAGAAAAAATACTCCTTGTCAACTTTGGGTTGGCCTGGAGTGCCAACAGGATGGGGCTCCCTGCAGCTATGGAGCTGATCTTTGCAAAGACCAGGCACAACAAGAAGATCAGCGCAGTCTATAATAAACTGTTTGAGTTCACAGAAGCCTTTGTTGGGCAAAGGCTTCAGCTGGTTGCTTACCTGGGGTTCCTATTCTACTTCGGGATGGGCGCATCTGTAGAGGACCTGGACAGGGTCCTTCTGGGAATTGACAAGGCCCAGCTCGCACTCAACGGGAAGAAGGTCCCCCCTGGATACAACGTGGTGGATCATGTAATCCAAGACGCCCTGGTCCTAGCTGGGATATACGGGTTTGTAGCCCCGCCTGAAAAGCTGCTGCTTCACTCCCACCTGACCCTACTTCCTTTCAACAACAGGAGGGAGTATTTCAATAAGGGTGTATCCACTGTTCACGGTGTGGCAGTGGAGGTTGTGCGCCACCTCTATTGCCAGGTGGGTACATACCAAAGAACTCACTATAGGTGCACATAATAAAAAATATGATTCCAATAAATTTTATTACAATTTATATTATTTTATTATAATAAAATCTTTATAATTTTTATTTTAGAAAACAAGTTTTGCAAAATATATTGCAGAAACAGTTTTCATAAAAGCATAAAATTATACGTTAATAAAATAAATTCTAACTTGTACATTTTATGTTTAATTTTTTAAAAACTATTTTTATATTTATTTGACCAAAGTGATTTAAATATTTTTGCGCAATACAGTATTGAGCGTTTGGGATTACCTCAGATGGCATAATAAAATAGCATATAATAAAATAAATAAATTACTTACATTTATTGATGGATCTTCTGAATGTGATTGCAGGCGTGGAAACATCTAAATATAAAATGATAATTAATAAATCTTGAATAGTAATTAAGAGAATATAAAAAATTGGACACACTAAGCCTTTAATTGATTGGCTGTTTGGCTAGGCACGCGGGGATGAACAAATCAGTGTGGCCATAGAATTTGGCCATGGTCTCAGCTGGGAGGGTGTGGATCCTGGCCTGCAGCAAATTAAAGAGGTCCTGGTCCCAGTTGGGGTTCCTCACTTGACAACTCTCTTGAGCCACCCAAATTCTTCCTTGATGGGATTTAGGAAGGATGAATAGGCTGGGAGGAAGAGAAGGCATAAATTTGCCGTGGCCAATTGCTGGGGGCCCACAGCAATGCTGATGTCAATCATTGGGAATTCCTCAAGAATATCAGCCACTTTGTGGAGATCAATGTTGTCCAAAACAATGCCATTGATGAAGCCAGGGCTCGTGCGCCTCAGGTGCTCCTGGACCAATCAGAGAAATGATAGAAAGGTCCTGCTGTTATGCAAACCTAATATCATTTGGTAGAGTTTGGCCCCCTCTGGACCAAGGAGAGCCACCATCAAGTAGGCTGTGGTGCAGACTGCAGCACGCCGAGCCATCCAGTCATTGGAGCCTTTGGGGACATAGCCATACCCATTGCGCATTGACAAGGCAAATGCTGATTTGTCAATATAATAAAATTTGGCCGTCCCCTTGGCTTTGAGGGCAGTGTACGCCTCTGCGTAGTTTTTCTGGAAGTCAATGTTGGCTGGGCTGTTTCTGTTGTAGGGGGATACCCCGAGCTTTTTCCAAGAAAATTGCATTCCCTTCACCAGATGGTAGTAAAAGGAAATTGAGGCCTCAATCCCAAAAGTAGATTTAACCATGGCCTGTATATTTGCCAGTTCAAGATGGCAGTCCCAGGTGATCCACTGGCAGATTGCCCATTTGTGCTTCTTGATGAGCATGGTAGAAACATGCAAGGATTTCTCTGCGGCAAGGACACAACCAGTATTGATGAATTTTTGGAAGGTCTTGCTGGCGTACTTGGGATCCACTCTAACAAGGGCCGCAGCCACCTTATAATCACCTGATTCCCACATTAGCTTAAGAAAGATGATACATTTGATGTTGGGGATGCGCTTCTGGGTGGGCTTTTTAGCAGTGGGGATTGACTCGTTGGCATTGGGCACAACACAGGGCATAGGTACCTTGGTATACAAGGCTGCAACCTTTTTTAACACCAGCTGTCCCTCATTGGTTTGATAGAACTTGGGCTCCTTGTCATCCTCCTGATTGTCATCACTGACGTAGGGCTTGTAGCTAGTATCAAGTACAGGCTTCAACTTCTCCATCATAGCTGACGGGACTGACTCTTGCTGGTACACAATGTCAAACACATACAAAGTAAGTTCTACCTCCTTGTTTCTAACTTTCTATGTAGTGGTGACCTTGTTTGGCCTCTGGGTCAGCTTTGGGACCCAAGGGTTTATGCTCTGCAAGCCTAGCAGCTTGTGCTCCTTGAACCGGCTGTGTCAGTGCAGTGTTACTATGGAACTCTCCTCTCCTGTCTCCTCCTTGAGTAGGCACTTGGGTTGCACTAACTCTATTCTTTGACCTGCGGGGGCAACTGCAACCGCAGCGCACAATGGGGGTATTGGTACTATGTTGTTGTGTTCCTTCCATTTTAAAATTTAATAAAATATTAAATAAATTTCAATTAAGAACTCCCTAATTTTAATTTTTTCTTTTATCTGAATATGGATATTTAATTAAAGTTTTTCCCACCCAATATCCCAATTATAGATTTTTTATTTCTTAATTAGTTGTTTTTGGTTTTACAACGCCCATTTTAGAATACTCAAAAAGATTCACCAATTTCCTAGATTTTACTGCCAAATTCAAACACCCAACACAATTTTTTAAAATTTATGTTTCAGATATTGTGTCTTATTTTAGATACCTTGGTATCATTCATGATTACAATCCATTGCATACATTGTGTGAGTGATTTTGTTTATGTAGTGAGTTGCTATTGTATTTCATTTTTGGTTTGTGTTTTGACACACCTTGCTTCGGTGTATTTTGTCACCAATTTGCATAGTAAACATATGTACACCAAAAGTCAACTCACACCATTTTGTTTGTGAATCAATGTATTTTGGATTGTATTTTGAATTGTTTTGCTTTGTGTGTGAGCCCTTTGTTGCTGTGTTGATTCATTTTGCCCATAACACCAATAAACCCTTTTAACAGAGTGTATATTTTAACCTGATAGTTGGATTTTGTTCAAATGTGAAATCATTTTGTTTAAATCTGAGGTATTTTTGGTTGTTGCCATAGCTTTTAAAACTACTGTAGGCATAACTCACTCAAACTATATAAGTTATATCTCCCAATAAAGATATCCATCTAGCTTTCAATCATTTCCCCCTTGTAACTCTGCTAAAACAGCACAGTTAAAACATTGGTATCACAGGTAGGGTTTACATCCTACCTTGCTTTTCAAAACTCCTCCTTTTTCCTGTACTTGCTGCAGTCAACAAATTTACAAAAGAATCATGCCTGGCCTCCCCATGGACTGGACGCCTTACACACCAGGAACCAAAATACCAGAAGGATTTTTACTTTACCAGAACATGGTGATGCCAGTCCCTGCCTTAAATGCCCTATTAGCGCAAGGGTTCTTCCAAGTGCCTACTGCCATCCCTTGAGTGACAGATGAAAGCATTATGCCCACCCACATAACCCAATGTCTGTGCAGTGCTGCCCTGGAATTATTCACAGGGGCAAATGAAAACAACACCACTGCATGGATCTAATTTGCTCAAAGCAAACTAATGCAAATGGAATGCCTCACACACTTTTGGAGTGCAGAGATATCCAATTGTCTTACTCACAATGCAGGCATCTGGTGCAACAAGTGACACAAAGACAATACCAAGAAGGACTGGGACACCTTCAAACAAGACGTTCTGTTAAGATTTGTGATGACTGACACCGCCCTCATGATCATACATCAATTAAAGAACTTAACCCAAACAGGTATGGTAAAGGAGCTTACCCAAGCCTACAAGGAGCTCTGCCTAGGAGCTTCCTTGTATATGGTGTTTGACAACCCCGCTACACACCTCATGTACTATGATGTTCTCAAGCCACATGTAATGAGACACATGAACCTGGAACAAGTAACCAATCTTCAGGGCTTATACTATGAAGCAGAGAAAGCAGAACAAACTTCTAATGCGCTACACAAGACACAAACCAATAAAAGAGAGATACCAAAAGACTCACACTCCTTGGGACGCTCTAACTGCCTCCACCTAACAATGACAACAACACAAACAACAAACCTGTGGGCTCTAATGGACATAGCAACAAAAACAATGGTCAGTCCAATTGTGCCCACTTTAGAGTTACCAGCACTCAGGATAACCAGGACAAGAGAAAAGCCCAGGAAGAGCATTAAGCAAGCCAAGCTCTCCTCACTAACCTTCTGCCTTGCCAAATAATGATTGTTGCCTGGAAGGTGTAGATCAGTGCCCTATAATCCAGGTCCCCTCAGGAGATCCACTACTTTGCAATATTGCCAGACATCCCAATAAACTGATGTCTTACTCTTTCCATTTTTGAAGTTACATATTTTTAGCCCTCTTGAACTCAGGCGCAGACTGTACCTTGTCAATAGCAAATTTTTGAAAAAGTTCAGGTTAGCCACTAATCCTTTGCAGATTAAGAACATGGTTTTAGCTGATGAACATCACACTGCTGTGACCCAGGAACCTTCCCCTTTTCCATAATTTTGGAGAACCTCCACTCCACCATCCAAGGACCTGTCATTGAATTCCCCAGATTTTAGGTGATACTTGATTTGGACTGGCTACAAAAAAATAACCCCCACATAGACTGGGTCACCTCAGTGCTAACCATAAAACAAGAAGGAGTCAACCACCAAATTTACCCTGACACAGTTGACCAACTTCTTTGGGACCATGTGTTTGTACGTATTACAGAGACCCAAGAGGAAAAGGAAACCCTCAAGGCAATTGATTGGGACTTCTGCCAATAAAAGATCATACACTTCAAGGACCACCAGGATACTACTACCTCCTAGGACCCGGAAATTGTAGTGCAACATCCAGAGATCTTCAAAGAAGCACTACCAGGGCTACTTCCTGAGAAACACATACAACACTCAATACAAATCAAGGAAGCAGTACCCAAGGCATAATATATATACCAACTCACCCCAACAAGGATGACACACTCTGCACTTACCTTAAGGAGGCCTTGGAGAAGGGACTCATCTAAACTTTCCGTCATCCTTTGGAGCTGCGGTGTTTTTTGTGGCAAAGAAGAACGTGTCTCTCAGTCTAGTGACCAACTCAGAGCGCTGAATGAAGTCACCATCAAGAATCAATAACCCATTTCACTTATCAATAATTTATTTGACACTTTAGGAAGGGCAACTGTCTTCTTGAAGATTGACCTAACAGCAGGCTATAACCAAATTTGTATCAAAGAAGAAGACATCCCCAAGACTGCACTGAACCAAGTACAGCTCATACAAGTGTGTTGTACTCAACTTTGAAATGACAAACACACCTTCAACCTTTGTCACCTTCATGAATGAGGTTTTCCCCCATATTGGAAAGCACACACTAGTATATTTGGACAATATTGTCATTTATAGTCTCTCTATGGAAAAACATCACAAGGACTTAGAAGCAGTATTTGTGACCCTGGAACAACACAAACTAGTTGCAAACCCGTTGAAATATCAATTTTATCAAGAAAAGTCCCTTTCTTGGGCATGTGATGTCAAAGGAGGGCATCAAACCAGATGCCCAGAAGATACAAGCCATATTTAAGATGCCACTGCCCAAGGACAAGAGTGAACTTTGTACTTTCCTTGGAATGATAGCCTATGTTTGATACTTCATTATGGACTGTGGCATCTTTCCTGTGTCACTATCTTCTGATGAGGAGCAACTTGTGGGTAAGCTTCAAATATGGAATTAAGAAGAAAGAGTTATATATTTTATTGGATAATACTTTAGACTTATATAGTTTGCGCTATGGCAGGGATCTAAGTTGGATCAAAGATAAGAATGGTCATGTGTGGAATGGGTTCAAGTCACTGGATACTTGGACAAGTCATGTGATATTGGTTTGTTGCCTTTCTTGGTATGTAGAACAGTATATTAGATTGGCATCAAACCAGGCAATGACAGGATGTTAAGTGTGTTGGTGGTTACCAGAATACCTGTACATCCAGCTCCTTGACACCCCCCTTAAGGGGTTACTCTGGTACATCAGGAGGGGGCTTTGTTTCTGCTGCTTGAATGATAAATTGATGTCTGACCCCATACTACAATACCCAAGAAGAGATGGCAGCTATCAAATGGATACTGATGCCTCAGGCGCCTTCATTGGAGGTGTACTACGCATAAAGATGAGCACAGGCAATTACCTACCTGTGGCTTATGAGTCACAAAAGCTTACAGATGGCAAGTGCTGTTACCCCATCCATGACAAGGAGCTGCTGGCAATTGTTCACTGCCTAGTCAAGTGGCGTTGTTAACTAGAACAGCAGGAAGAATTCACTGCCCTAACTGACCATAAGTCCTTTATATATTTCAAAAAACAAGCCAACTTGCCCATATGCCAAGCCCAATAGACGGTGATCCTAGAGCAATTTAAAATGAACATACAATATAAGCCTGGACAAGAAATGGTCATGGGTGATGCCCTCTTGCACCTATATGTGAGGGCTTCCAGAGGCAAAAATGGCCTAGACCCAGACTGGCCCTCCTGGTACTTTGAACTAAGGACAAAGGTTTCCCTCCAGGCATCACAAACATTACCAGAGATATGGTTGTCAAGAACAAACACTTGTTTACAGGCTTTTACAGAACACTGCATTGCAAAATGACTGATGAGGTAACTATTCCATACATTCCCACGCACCAAAGAGTCAACATTATCTTGCGCTACCACTGACGCCTAGAGCATATAAAGAGCCAAAACCTATATGAATTCTTAAAGCACAAGGCCTGGTGGCCTACTATGTATAAAAAGGTGAAGGTAGTCCTGGAACAATGTGAAGTATGCAAGAAATTTGCAAAAAGTGACACTTCCCCAAAGTCAGTATTACCTATTTAAACCCAACTACCCTTTAAGGTTTGGGCGCTTGACATTGTAGGCCCAATGTCAGGGAAGCATATCAACAAAAAGTATATCATTACCACCATCAATTTTTCCACCTGCTGGCCAGTAGCTAAAGTTGTTAAGGCACACACTGTCAATGATGTGCGCCACTTTATTGGCAAAGAAATCATCGGTAAGTTTGGAAAGCCAGAACTGCTGATCACCGACGGAGGCAAAGAGTTGACCTCAGAAAACACCAATGTCTACCTCATCAAGGATATGGGTAAACACACGGTGGCTACACCATATCACCCTCAGGCCAATGGCAGAGTAAAGTGGCTGAACGGGAGCCTTGTGCAAGCCCTTGCCAAACTCACCGCTGGGAGGCCTGAGGAGTGGCACAAGCATTTGGCAACTGCACTTCTTGTGTGTTGCACTTGGGTGAACAGATCCACTAGAAAGAGCCCCTTTGAACTTGTCTATGAAATACAACCAAACATTGTTCAAGCACTGACCGGGCCCAAGTTGGAAATACCCAACAAGATACTGTCTTGTTCCAACCCCTAATACTCCATGCCAACAGTGATAAAAGGAAAGGAAATGTCAAAACAGCAGGCTCGACCCGCCAGCAAGGTTCCGAGTAAGCGGGTTTGTGACCTGCAATCTGACTATCCAGTCACTTGAAGCCAAACTAGGAAGTTGACTCAAATTTCCAAATCCAACAACATGAACAGATGATAATCCCTTATGGTGGATACCTTGTTTTGGCGCTTGACTCATTACCAGGATCAGGCCACCCCCTTCACCATCCCACCCTGTGATCAACACAATCATATTCCTGTTATCCATGGCTCACACTAACTATATATTCACTATCTCTCAATAAAGAATATTATCTAGCTTCCAAACATTTTCCCCTTTGTAACTCTGCTAAAACAGCACAGTTACGACAATGGAATGAGTAAAAAGGATATCATTTAATGCCCAACTCAGTCTAAATGCTCCGAAGTTGAATCATAAATCATAGTTGGGGAGCGGCTAAATGGTCAAGGTTGGCAAACTATCGGGTTACCCAAAGGCTTGTTTTATTAAATACATGGCAGGTCAAATCCCATTGTTTTAAATTTCAAAATCAAACTCATGTTCATCTCCAAGCTCGTACATCTCTGATGGAACAGGATGGTTGGAGGCCTCGTTGGCATGGATTTCCTCCTCTAGTTTCAGTTTGATCACATTCAATTTAGTTTCAAGGCTCTCAAGAGCATAGCATATGACTTCCTCTGGCTGCAGAGCACCAGTAGTCTAGACAAGTTAAACAAGTATCAGCCACAAACTTACTTCAATGTTCATGTAAAATCTATCTGCAACTTTGAGGTAATCGAAATCTAAATGTCAGAAATGGTAATAGGCTAAAGTACTTGTATCAATGGCTTCGTAGTATTGGTTTTGGCTTTTGGGCCTTGGAAAATTAGCACTTTGTTTAAAGACGGCTTACCATTCCGCCTCGCTCTCTTCCACCCAGTATTGTAGATGTTTGAGATTGTTGTGGGGGTCATATTCAAATCCTACAGCGGTGACAGGCGCCCATTTGGCATGTTCCTTGGAAATTCCCTAGCCTGTCAACTCCTGCTTTGAGCTGGGTTACCTTTTTAGCAATGCAAGTAAGCTTGATTTCTTGGCCAAAGCGTAGCTTGACAAGGGTGACGCCAGGATCGTTTTGGTCTGAAGCTATTAGTGCCATTAAACCATACTAACCGTAGAAGACAGGCAAAATTTTAGAATCCGATGTAGACAAATCACGTGAAGTCACAGTCCGGGTTTCTCCAGGTATGTTGCTTTTAACATCTAGTTTGAAGACAACTGAACAGCTTTGGCAATACTGCGCACAGTTGCAATCCTAAACATAAGTACAGGCAAGGAATACAACGGTACTCTGGTGTATTTAAGTCGATCTGCTTCTGTACTATCAATCGGTACAAGCCCAAGGCGATGTGCAAGGTACTCATCAATCAAAACAGAAGTGTTGGATTCGATTTCCACAAGGTCAATGGCTGCTGCTTAAGTAACGTATTGATTATAGCCTTACCGAGGGTAGGGACTTCAGAAATGGTAGCTCTGCGAAGAGCGTTTGCGACACTAAGCCTGTTAAGCATCGTCTAAGAAGAAATATACCTGAGATCAACATTATCAATCATCATGTTGATTTCATTGGGCCTAACAGTACGGATAGTGACTTCAGGCCCAACATAATTAGGATCCCCTTTCCTTGGCTTCCAAGAGAGAAACCCTCGCAGGGCTTTGTCTTCCAGTCTTTTTTTGATGCCATCGGATAACGCTTTCCCCTTTTTATCAGTATATAGATTGATGTCGATTCCATTGATGTGGGCTTTCCCGTCAATGTATGACAGCGATTGCCCCATTAGTTCTTTATCATCTGTGCTTGCTGGAGGCAAAAAGACAACAGGGAGCTCGGATTCATCCTCTTTAATGACTGCATCATCAGGGTTGTATTCATATGGATCCATCGCAATGCCTGCAAGATAAACTTAAGTCAGGATTTCTAAACTATTCTTTGATTAAAATTAGTAAGTGGTTTATAAAGCCTTGGAGCAATATAATATTTCAAATTCCTTTCTCGCTCCTCTTGAAGCAAAAACAGAAAAAAATTGGCCATTTTTCTGAAAGCCCAAATTATTACAAAAACGGTAAAATATTTGTATATGGATGTTTGGTTATAAAAGTGAAGATTTAAAAGTGTGGCCATCTTTTGAATACCTTCATTTAGGCTTAATAATCAAACATCTTAATGAAATTCCAAATTGTTTTAACATGGGACTAAGATAAAATCTTATAAATTTCTACTTGTGAGTATTATGGGGCTCGTCATCACGATTATACATTCTAGGAAGCATTGTAAAAAACTTGGTCTTTTTTTGGCCAAGAAAACAACATGCACTTGCCAGTTAATTTTAAAGATAGACAACTATAATAAATGGTCATCACTAAACCTATTTCTTTATGGATATTGACTAGAAATCAATGATATTTTGCAACTTAAGGATTACTTTGTTTTATTTGTAGCTGATGAAATGGTACATGTCTTTGTAATTACAGGTGGTATAAATCCCTAGTGTCGCTCTTATTTTGATCGAATAGTCAACTTTCTCTAGATCGAAATTCGAAGCCCTGATAACCCGAATTCGCTCCACGCCATCAAGGCATCCAGAACAAGCCATAAATGAAAATAATTTACATTTGCGATTAGACTTTAATGCCAATTTATTATTACAATTTCACCACGCGTTAAAAATTTCAGGCTTAAATCCCAAAAAATCGACATACAAAGCTACCTACTTTCTTAAACCCCAAGAGAAAGGCAAACTTCCCAAATTAAAACAAAATTTCTTAGTCTGAGATATTTTTAAGCTAAAAAATGATATATTAATATAAGCTTCAACAGTTTATCTTTATTTGGATCTCAACACACCTCTACACTAGGGCTGTGTTGGCCCCAAAAAAGGATGATTACGACAAATGCCGTAATTGCCCCATTCACTCTTCCCCGTCTATGTCTTTCGGATTCCCCTATGTTGGGGGAATCTGAAAATTCATAAAAAAGAAGGCCTTCTGAGGCCTTCTTTTTTCCGGACGGGCTAAAAAAAATAAATAAATAAATAAATAAATAATAATAAAATAGTTTTTTTAAAATCAAATAAAATATCAAATTTATGATTTTAAATTTTAAAAGAAGAAATATAAAAAACATAATTTTTTATTTCAAAAAAAATCTGGAAGTTCAACTTCCAGATTTTGCTCTTAAATGAAACAATTTCAAGGGAATCTTCTCAAAGAAGATTCCCTCAAAATTGTCTCCAGATTTTGGACAGGTGACTTCTTTTCTAAAAAGAAGCCACCTGTCCAAAATCCAACACAGCCCTACTCTACACTTCACCTTTTCCAGCATAAATTGGACTAATTACAGTATTTTTTACATCAGTCTATAAAAACAAATCAAAATCAGTCCATAGTAGGACTCCTTGATCCCAATTTCATCGATCCAAAAAAGTGGGGTTTGGTTTAGCATTTATATTTGATGGTGTAAAAATTGGAGAGCCATAATCCAGAAAGCACAGAATAAATGTATGAAGCATAAATGAGCCTGCCACCAAGGATTTCAGGCCATTTACTGTAAATTCAGAACCTAAACGTAAAAATGCAGGATTGTCAAATCCTTGGTCCAAATTTCAAATCACTTCTGTGGGTAATTCAGCTGCTGTGAAAAGTAAAATATTAAATAAAATGACCCATTTAATTTTACTTTTTTTGATTTATTTAAATTGGCAAATTTCATATCTCTTGAGAAGATAACTCAACTAACAAAAGACAAACCTCAGCAAACAAATGCAAGATACATGAATCAGAAATGCAGGATTCTAATGAACAATTTGAGATTTCCTGTATGTCTAACAAATCATAGACAACATGTAAAAATTAACAAATCTGAAATTGTGGGATTTTCAAATCCAAGAATCAAATTTAAAATCAAAAATGAGGTGAATTTGAAATAAATAGAATTTATGGGTGTCTCAAACAGGAAGTCAAAGGATCTGGAGTGGATTTGTGATCATTCTTTTAGGAATCATAGGCATTCTCAAAAATCACCCTATTCCAGTTTAGGACGGCCAAAATTTATATTGTAATGATCACCAACTTACCATATACAACAATAAAATTGACTAAAATATACATTCCTCTTCTTGAGCTTAAAATTATAATAAAAATTTTATTATGTCTTCTTCCAACACCAACCAAGTCAACAAGCTGTTCCCTGGCCTTGACAAAAACATGCAGGGCTACACTGGGTCTTCCAATAGTGAAGCCTCTGTCTATGGTCACTCCCAACCCACATGCCCCTCCTCAATCACTACTCAGGAGTGTGTTATTTCTTCCGCGTCCTCAAGCATGGCCCTATTTGCTCATCACACACAGGCAGCTGCTAACCCAAATCACATATCAACAATGGCATCTGGAATTGGCCAAGTGAGCCATGGGGTCACCCAGAAAACCATGATCCAGAAACAGCCATCAGATGGCACTGTCAGGTTCCCAAGACAGACACATCCCACCTTCAGCCAATCATCCTGCAAGACGCAGAAGAAAATTGATCACCCCAGAAATTGTTCTCAAAATGGTTGAAAAGCAAGGGATGCTTATGTGTCAGGGATCCAGTCTTGGGAAGCTGGCCCGTTGTTTCCAGGGGTGACCTGGGCCAGGTTTTTTGCAGGCAATGCCCACCACAAGAGGGGAGCTAACTTAAAAGGTAGGAGGCAGACTTTCTCACCCAGGACCACAGGCTGGCGGCTGGGATTATAGTGTCAATCACCCCTGTGAGGGTGATGTACACAATCCCAAACAGCTTGCCAGAATGGTCAGTTGGGAGGTTGGGTGAGGAACCAGGCATAGGTTTTGGGGTCACGGGCAGTTCCATGGGCAGGTTATAAGCAGGGAGATAGTTGAATTTCCCTCTGAACAACTTGGGTGTTGAAAACTTTCTCAGGCCTTGTTGGTTGTATCTAACTGCAGATTGTATGCAGGCCAAAGGGTTGAGTTCAAGTATCTTTTCTGGGGTATAGTCCTTGTATTCAGATTTCAGAGGGTAGTCGGTAAAATGGACAGGTCTGAAGGGTACACCAAGAGGACAGAAAACTGCGGACGGTGGGGCAGGGGGCCAAGAGATCTTGAACTGAATTGGTAGATAGCAAATAAAAAATAAGGCAATAGCTGTGTGTCATAAAATATGCAGCCTGGGTGCTGATTTCTACAAATAGTTAGTCTACTACTTCTTTATCTTAATACTATACCTTTTGTGGTATAGTGACAGCCTGGGTAAGGACAGAAGAATATAAGAAGATAATAAGACAAAAACTTGTGTTTATTTAGATAGTGTCACACTTATATAGTATGATGTGGGGGAATTGCCATCAGAGGCAGGGAGGCACAGACAGAAGGACTTCCCAAATGGAGGAGAGTGGATTGGCATAGCTAAAAGTCCCGCGCAAGAAAACAACTGCTTCCTTGCGGCTTTCCTTAAGGAGGTAGATATAAATAACTTTGTTGTTCTATTTATAATCCTGGAAGTGAAGCCTGTGCCTTGTGCGCATTCAAAAGGCAAATCAAACACCTATTTTAGAGGTGTTTTAAATGTCTTTATCACTAGTAGAATCAGGATGCAATAGCGCAATTGCGCAATTGTTCTGTTGCTTGATTCCTAGATGGACAACTTAATGTCTAATCTGTTTAATCTGCAACATTTACCTCCACTGGATTAGACAACAGGGTCAAGAATAGCTTGGCGTCTCTAGGTAGCAGCTATAGTGTTGGGGTCAAATCACATGTCTTGTTAGGTGGGGGTTTGTTGCCCAATCCTTAGTCATTGGCTTTGTGGATCTGTAGGCAACTAGTTGTGTTTATTGGCTGTCATTCAGGTGGTAGAACAGTTGGTGCGGTACTGGAAGAGTCTTGTCAGTCTCCAATAAATACCTTGTTCTTTCATTCTTATTCCTCATACTTTGGTGCAACACTATTGCAAACAGGACAACAACCCATGGAATTTTTTAATTAGGCTTTTGTTTTTTCGGGTTGTTGTCCTCATTGGGGCTTACTCTTGATCACTAGGAGCAGCACACATATACTGAGCGTGTACTCTAGTGATCAATTGCCCAGAATGGGGCTCCTTAAGGATGTAGGAGTTGGGGCCAGTCTTCTGGATAACTTGAACTGGGCCTTGCCAAAGGGAGGCAAGTTTGGATTTGCGGCTGTACCCTCTATTGCTAAAGAAGTAGACTGAGTCTCCTACCAGGTAAGTGGGTAAGGCGGGGCGTTTGGATGCAGCTTGTTCTAGGTCCTGCAACTTATGGTTTAAGTGTACAGTGTAGGCCTCTGATTGCAAGTGAATAAGAGTTTGAACCAGCTTGTTGAGGTACGCCTCTGGGGACACAGCCAGGCTGGGCTTTACCAAGGAATATAGGAAAGGGGGAAGTCCTGGTTGCCGGCTGTAGAGCAGTTGGAAGGGCGGCTTGCCAGTGGCCTGATGGTACCCAATGTTATATGCAAAGGTGGCCGCAGGCCAGAAGGTATCCCATTCAGTCTCATGTTAATGACTGAGCTTCTGGAGTATCTGGACCAGGCTCCCATTAGTGCGCTCTACCATGCCATTTGTCTGTGGGTGATAAGGAGTGGATAGTGTCCCACGGATTCCCATCAGTTGGTTGAGACGGGGGATGATATAACTGGTGAAGTTGGTACCATTGTCTGTCAGTAGGATCTGGGGACAACCATGTTTGTATATGATATTCTCCAGGATGAATGTGGCTTTACCAGTGCAGATTGATTGGGAATTGCCTTGGCCTTTACCTGTTTAGTCAGATGTTCAACCACCACAATGATGAACTTGTTGCAACTGTTGGTAGCTGGCAGGGGGCCCACTACGTCAATGGCTACAGTGTGGAAGGCAAACCCAGGGTGTACAAGTCTGTGTTGAAACTTGGTAACCTTAGGCCTCTCAATGTTGCAGTCATGACAGTTGGCTAGTGTATCCACTATGTCAGTGTGCATTCCTTCCCAGAAGCAGTGCTGCTGTAGCAGAGCTAATGTCTTCTGTATGCCACCATGGCCATTAGTCTTGTGAGCAGCCACCACTGAGTCCATGTGTAGGGATGGGTGTATGTAGGATAGCCAAGAGTCTCCACAAAGCTTCAGGAGCTGTCCCTTAGAGACCTTGGTATCAACAGTTAGCTTCTTGAGAGCTCTCTGTATCTTTACCGGCTCCTCCCCCCACAAAGAAGGATCCTTGATAAGCTTGTCATAGAGAATGTCAGCCATGGGAGATACTAAGGCAATCATGGGAAGGCAGGAGAGACAGTCAGCATTCTGGTGGGCTGCCCTGGCTTGATGAATGATCTTGTAGTCATAAGCCTGAAGCTTAATGGCCCAACGCGCCAGACGTCCTTCAGGGTCCTTGAGGGTCTTTAGCCATTGCAAGGAGGCATGGTCTGTTACAACTGTGAATTGTAACCTATGGAGATAGACTCTGAATTTTTGGTAGGAGTATATCACAGCCAGACACTCTTGTTAGGTGACAGTGTAGTTCCTCTTGTGAACATTAAGTGTACGTGAGCAGTATCCAACAGGGTGTTCAAGTCTGTTGGAGTCTAGTTGGGAGAGAACACCCCCAATTGCCGTCAGACTAGCATCTGTATGAACCATAAACAGCTTGAATAAGTCAGGGTAGGCCAGCACAGGAGCTGCAGTCAGTGTTCCTTTGAGAGCATTGAAGGCAGATTGGCGCGCTGGGCTCCAGAAGAATTCCTTATCAGCTTGGAGAAGCTGAAAAAGGGGGTCGCCCAGGGATGCAAAGTTGGGGATGAAGCAGCAGTAGTACCCAATCATCCCCAGGAAGACCTGCATGTCACGCTTATTGGCCGGAATCTACATTATCTCAATGGCTTTTGCCTTCAGAGGTACAGGGTGAAGTCCATCTTGGCTAATACTGAACCTCAAGAGCTCAAGGTGCTCCTTGAAAAAGTTGCACTTGAGTGACTTGAGCTTGAGATTGGCTGCAAGTAACCTCTGGAAGACTTCCTCCAAGTGTTGTAGATGATCATTAAAGGTTTTGGAGAACACATTAATGTCATCCAGGTAGACCAAGACACTGGTGAGTTTGAGGCCGCCCATCACTGCATCCATGGCCTGCTGGAAGGTAGCCAGGGCATTGGACAGACCTTGAAGCATCCTTGTGAGTTGGAATAGCACTTGGTCAGTGATGGTTGCCCATTTTCCTTGATCATCGGGGGGTAGATTGTTCTGCCAGTACCTACTGATAAGGTCCATGGCACTGAATAACTTGGCGCCACCCAGTTGGTCCAAAGTATTGTCAATACAAGGGAGGGGATATGAATCCTTCTTGGTAACAGCATTCAGTTGACGGTAGTCAATCACCACACAGTTGCTGCCATCCTTCTTTTTGACAATCAGGAGAGGGGAAGCCCAAGGACTTTTACTGGGGACCAGTAAGCCAGATCCCAATAGCTTCTGAAGCTCCTTGTTAGCCACAGCATGATTGGCTTGACTGCGCCATATAGTTCTGGAACAGATAGGTGGACTGCCTTGAGTGTCAATATGATGAGCAACATCTGCAGCCTTGTCCAGGTCATAATCATCCTTGACAAACATATCCTTATACTGGGCAAAGAGATCCATAGCTTGATCCTTCTGCTCTTTGGAGAGGCCAGATAGGGAGTTGAGGCTTATGACTGATAGCGCCAGTGGTTGTTCACAGGATAGACCCAACTCAGAGAAGTCCGCAAAGGGGGCGGTCTCCTGCAGGTTGTCATGATCTTCCAGTTGTATATAAGCCATAAGTTGGTGTTTGGAGACAACCACATCTTCACGACTCATGTTGGCCAAGAGTATGAGTACCTCCTTCTCAATTGTCATGAGGATGCCTGGTGCAACCCATGGTTCTAGTCTGGAGGCATTAGGGATGCCAAAGATTTCTCCATGAGTGCCAGCTGGTAGAGCCAGCAAGAGGCCTGTATTGTGGATCACCTGAGAGCCAGGTGGAATAGCCACATTACAGGAGGCGTAGAATGGGATTCCCTTGGCTTCCCCAACCAAGAGAGGTAGCACCTTGACCTTCTTACTACGCAGCGTATAAGCAACTGTAAGCTCTCCATTGGCGTACCCCAGATTGATGTAGTGCAGACGTTTGAACACTTCTTCCAGGGGTTCCAGGTGTTTGTTATAGATGCAAGAGAAGACATTAATGTCATCCAGATAGACCAGGGCACATGAGGGCTTGAGGTCCCCCATCACAGCGTTTATAGCTTGTTGGAAGGTGGCTGGAGCATTAGAGAGACCCTGAGGCATCCTGGTAGGTTGGAACAGCCTTTGGTTGGCAAGGATGGCACAATTCTCTGGGTCATCTGGAGGGAGATCAATCTGAAAGTAGCCAGGTATCAGGTCCATGGCCAAGAAGAACTTGGATGTGGGGACCCAGTAAGTAAGATCTTCTTGCATTCTCACAGTGCAAGAATCCAACGTTTCTTATTGAGAGGCAAAGTCAACCAGCAGAGGGGAATCATAAGGCTCTGTTGTAAAGGAACAACAAGTGCCAGGGTCAGGCACAGGCTTTTCAGGGGGGAGAGGAGGGAGGTGAAACCACAAATGCAGTCAAGGATTTCTCCTTGTCCTGGCTGCTTAGTAGTTTTTTGAGTGATCCTCATTGTACTCCTCAATGCCAGAATCATCAGTAAATTCTTCCTTGCTCTGACTAGCCTGAGGTTTAGTTGCTTCAGAACCATCAGTAGTGATGGAGGGATTGCTATCAGGTTCCCAAGGAGACTCCAGGATACCTGATGAAGGTGCAACAAAGGAGACATTCTCTTCATTGCTTCTGTGACAGTGGTGGGAGTCAGGAAGGGGCAATGTAGTAAGGATCTTCTGAGAGGGGGAACTATCAGCTTTAGCATTCCCATAAAATCCCATTAGAGTATCAGGGGTACTAATTGCTGAGGCATCTTCAAGGTGCTTGCTTAGTGGTCCTGAAGGGATTCAAGGAGAGCACATTGAGCATCAAACTCATCTAGCCACTCTTTCTTTTCCTGAAAGGCCTGAACTAATTCCTCTTCCAGAAATCCCATCCATCTCTCTTGAGCCTTTATAGTATCCTGAAGAGCAGAGAATTCCATGATGCAGCTGTTATGGATGTCTTCTGGCTTAGGAGTTTTCTGTTGATGATCATAGAGCTCCAGGGCAACATGCTGATTCATCTGGGTGGGTACCAAGGAAGAAAGTACATGTTCTATCTTGCTCATCCATAGAGCCATTCCAGAGTGGGAGTGAACAGCTTATGATATATTTTGAGCAAGGTTTGGGGAGCCAGAGCAGCTATCAGTTTTGAGGGTTCCAGAATTAAGGAAGATTCCATCAGGAGAACAACCAGAAGAAGAAGGAGGAGAATATTGACAGCAGACTTGCTTCACCAAGACAGGCTCTAAGAAGCAGAAGACGCGTTTTATGCCAGTTGCTTCAGCCATGGGGTCAGGTTGGATTGTTATCAAGGAGATAAGGGCTTTTTCAATGGAGTTCATCCAGGAGATCATAGTTGACTGGGAGCTGGCAATTTCCAAAAGTTGTTGGCAGTTAGGCAACCACTGGCTTAGTCCTGGTTGACCATAGGAAAAGCCATGGAGTCTACCAGATAGAGAGCCAGAAGCAGTGAAGGTTGATCCTGGAGTGGGCTGGGCAGAAGGAGCTGCAGGTATAGGCAAGGACATCTCTCCCTCCACAAAAACAGGGCCGCAGGGGTAGGAAAAGAGGAAGCTGTGGTTTGAAGAAGCCATAAGCGCCAATGTCATAAAATATGCAGCCTGGGTGCTGATTTCTACAAATAGTTAGTCTACTACTTCTTTATCTTAATACTATACCTGTTGTGGTATAGTGACAGCCTGGGTAAGGACAGAAGAATATAAGAAGATAATAAGACAAAAACTTGTGTTTATTTAGATAGTGTCACACTTATATAGTATGAGGCAGGGGAATTGCCACCAAAGGCAGGGAGGCACAGACAGAAGGACTTCCCAAATGGAGGAGAGTGGATTGGCATAGCTAAAAGTCCCGCACAAGAGAATGCCTGCTTTCTTACGGCTTTCCTTAAGGAGGTAGATATAGATAACTTTGTTGTTCTATTTATAATCCCGGAAGTGAAGCCTGTGCCTTGTGCGCATTCAAAAGGCAAATCAAACACCCATTTTAGAGGCGTTTTAAACTGCTTTATCACTAGTAGAATCAGGATGCAATAGCGCAATTGCGGGATTGTTCTGTTGCTCAATTCCTAGATGGACAACTTAATGTCTAATCTATTTAATCTGCAACACTGTGTGAGCCAAAATAGCATAACCTTTATTCAAAAATGGCAATAAGGTTTGAGCGCAGAATCTATAGGCATATATAGCATCCTGCCTCCAAACTTATTATTTCCCATAAGGGCTTCATCAAAATATTGGGAAAAATGCAGGCGGGTGGCCAGAAGGCCCGGGTGTATGAGCAGCAAAATGGCACCTTGGCTGGATGTTCTCTCATTGGTCAGAACATCCAAATTGGTCACTTGATTTCCTTGATTTTTGGCTGTGGTCACAAGGTTGGGCCCAAAGCCCAGGTTTCTCTTTAGCAGTTGAGTTTGATTGGTTACTTGAGAGGACTTCAAGCTCATGAAGTTCACAGGGCCACCTTCTTTGCCTCTATTATACAATTCAAGAAACTCCTCCTCAGGAACCATCATAATTGAACCTGTACTGGTATTCTGACTTTAGAACTTAGCAGGGCCTTCAGCTTGCGAGGGCTCAATCTCAGAAAAACACAGGCAGGCGGGCTCTTGGTCCATGGGCCAGCAGCCCACAGGAATTTGGGTTCAGGGTTTGAATCTCGCCCTTGGGCCCAGGTTTCAAGGGGTAACAAATTGTCAATCATGACATTATGTCCCTTGGGAAAATTGCGGCTGTGATGGGTTTTGCAAAGTCCACTGTGGTTGCAACCCTGCAAGCCCATGCCAATTGTGGCCCCCAAGAAGACCTCAACTGGTGCCTGTACTTCAACTGATGGTGAAAAAGCCCATCCCCTCATTATGGCCATAATGTAATGTGACCCGCAGATGCCCTTGGTTCAGGTACGTATCTAACTGGGACTCCATGGCATTTTCACAAATAAAAGAACAGTCAATTTGTGGATGCACAGAGTTTGAGTTGATGCTAGAATCTTGTCCAATCAAGTTCTCACTGGCCCCAGTTTGGTATATACCAACCCATAAAATTCTACCATTATTAATTTAATTAAAGAGAGGGAATGAGGACACGCAATGCTGTCATCTTCTTGTTATATGCCAAAATTTCTGCAAGCATACAAGATTATAGAGAAAAGTGTATCCAATCTGACGTCTACAAGTGTGGCCAATCCTGTATCAATATGTTGGGATTTTGTTGGCAGTTTCCCCATTGGGTATCAATCATTACTCAGCAATATCAAACACTGCAGATGGGTATGCCTACCAGATGGAGCTCAAGGATATGCTGGATAAGTGGGCTACCCAACACACTGTGTACACATTTGTACTGAGTGTGGAGATGGAGCAGCAGGAATGGGCAATCAAAGAAATTAGGACTTCAGGGCATACCTGTTGGTCCTACACCATCAACTATGCTGACATGCATCTTGCAGATGTATGTCTTTAAAATTTTGGTTCAGCTCTCAGCCGCTAAAAACCTGCCACCTACAATGAACTGTGCACCCAAATTGAGAAGGGGTATGAGCTTTTTCCTTCTGTATTTGTCCAAGATTTATCTGATCTTGTCATATTCTATGTAAGTGATAGTGATAAGTCCAGAAAGGACTCCTGCCTCCCCCCACACTAATCCATTTGGTTTTTCAAGCCCATATATGTGACAGAAGACAAATTTGAGTAATTGAAGCAATCAGCTCTTTCTGCCCCTTACCAGTCAATAAACCCTTCCTCCTCAACCCCACATCAAGATCAAGCCACCTGCTTTCCAACCCTGACTCCCAAGCTAACACATATTCCCTCCCCACTACCTCTGATGTTGTCCCTTTCACAGGCACAGATTATGGCAATGTACATTCCGCCCATTCCCTCCCCTACTCTTCCTTTGATGAGTAAAATAAAATCTTTCTTTGTGGCAACTTATTAAAATTGATATGCTTTCTTTTGATTTATAATTAATAATATATTCCTTTTACATGATTGACATTCTCATAATAAATAAAATGCTGTACATTTTATGAATATCATATAAATATTTGCATAAATATTTTTCATTAACAATAATAAATTAAGAACCACAAATATAAATTTTGCATTAGAATATTGCAATTAGACATCAACTCTTGATATTTTGATATTATGTGCATCACTCAATGCATGTTGTTTAATAAAATTCATTGTAAATGAGGACTTTTTCGTTGTAATTTATATAAATGAACTGTGTTTATATTAGAGAGCCATTAAAATTTAGTACAAATATTGATATGTAGAGCATTTTAAAGCCTGTATATTTACCTAATGGTAACAATTCTGTAAACTTTCTAGTCAGATTTTATGAGTAATAATAATTTAATGGACCAATAAATTATTACTAATAAACATTAATTTATTGATCCATTACATTATTATTACTCACAAAATCTGACTAGAAAGTTTACAGAATTGTTACCATTAGGTAAATATACAGGCTGTAAAATGCTATACATATCAATATTTGTACTAAACGGTAATGGCACTCTAATACAGTAGTTTTAGAAGCTATGATAACAACAAAAAATAACTCAGATTTAAACAAAAATGGTTTCAGATTTAAACAAAATACAACTATCAGTTTAAAATATACACTCTGTTAACAGGGTTTTGTGGCATTAATGGGCAAAAATGGGTCAACACAGCAAAGAAGTGCTCACGCGCAAAGCAAAACCATTCAAAATATAATCCAAAATACATGGATTCACAAACAAAATGATGTGAGTTGACTTTTGGTGTACATATGTTTACTATGTGAATTGGTGACAAAATACACTCAAACACAGTGTGTCAAAACTCAATCCAAAAATGAAACACAATAGCAACTCACTATGTAAACAAAATCACTCAAATGTTGTGTGCAATGGATTGTAATCAAGAATGATACCAAGGCATCTAAAATAAGACACAATCTGAAACAAATTTTTTAAAAATATTGTGTTGGGTGTTTGAATTTGGCAGTAAAATCTGGAAAAATGGGTGGATTTTTTTTGAGTATTCTAAAATGGGTGCTGTAAAACCAAAAACAACTAATTAAGAAACAAAAAATCTATAATTGGGATATTGGATGGGAAAAATATTAATTAAATACCCATATTCAGATAAAAGAAAAATTTTAAATTAGGGAGTAACTTAATTGAAATTTATTTAGTGTTTTATTAAATTGTAAAATGGAAGGAACACAACAGCAGAGTACCATTGCACCCATTGTGCGCCGCAGTTGCAGTTGCCCCCATGGGTCAAAGAACAGAGTTAGTGCAACACAAAGGCCTACTCAGGAAGGAGATGGGAGAGGAGATTTTGATAGTGACACTGCACTGACACAGCTGGTTTGAGGAGCAAAAGCTTCTAGGGTGCAGAGCATCAACCCTCAGGTCTCCAAGCTGACCCAGAAGCCCACCAAGGTTACCTTCACCAAGAAATTTAGAAACAAGGAGGTAGAACTTACTTCATATGTGTTTGACGTTGTGTACTGACAAGACTAGTCCCGCCAGCCATGCTGGAGAAGGTGAAGCCTGTACTTGATACTAGCTACAAGCCCTACGTCAGTGATGGCAATCAGGAAGAGGATGAGGAGCCTGAGTTCTTCAGAACTGATGAGAGACAGTTAGCGCTCAAAAATGTTGCAGTCTTCTACACCAAGGTGCCAATGCCCTGTGTTGTGCCCAATGCCAACAAGTCAATCCCCACTGCCAAAATGCCCGCCCAGAAGTGCATCCCTGATATCAAACACATCATCCTGCTTAAGCTATTGCGCAAATCTGGTGATTACAAGGCGGCTGCGGCTCTTGTTGAGATGGGTCTCAAGTACACCTCAAAGATATTCACCAAGTTTGTTGATACTGACTGAGTACTTGTCGTAGAGAAATCCTTGTGCATTTCCACTATGCTTACCAAGGAGCACAAATGAGCAATCTGCCAGTGGATAACCTGGGACTGCCATCTTGAACTGGAAAATATGCAGGCCATGGTCAAGTCCACTTTTGGGGTTGGGGCTTCCATTTCCTTTTACTACCATCTGCTGAAGGGGATTTGCTTTTCCTGGAAAAAGCTTGGGGTATCTCTGTACAATTGGAATAGCCCAACCAACATTGAGATCCGGAAAAACTATACAGAGGCGTACACTGCCCTCAAAGCCAAGGGGACAGTCAAATTATACTATATTGACAAATTGACATTTGCCTTGTCTATGTGCAATGCATATGGCTATGTCCCCAAAGGCTCAAATGACGGGATAGCTTGGTGTGCTGCAGTCTGCGCCACAGCCTATTCAATGGTGGCTCTCCTAGGTTCAAAGGGGGTTGAGCTGTACCAAATGATATTAGGATCCCATAATAGCCAGACCTTCTTATCATTTCTCTTATTGGTCCAGGAGCACCCAAGGTGCACAAGCCCTGGCTTCACCAATGTCATTGTGTTGGACAGTGTTGGTCTCCATAAGGTGGCAGATATTATTGAGGAATTTCCATCAATTGACACTAGCATTGTAGTGGCCCCCCAGCAATTGTCCACAGCAAATTTGCGCCTTCTCTTCCTCCCTGCCTATTTGCCCTTCCTAAATTCCATTGAGGAAGTCTTTGGGTGGCTCAAGCAAGTTGCCAAGCAAGGAACCCCAACTGGGACTAAGGACCTGTTTGATTTGCTCCAGGCCGGGATCCACACCCTCCCATCTGAGACCATGGCCAAATTCTATGGCCACACTGATTTTTTCATCCCCGCATGCCTATCCAAACAGCCAATCAATTAAGAGCTCAGTGTGTCTAACTTTTTTATATTCTCTAATCTACTATTTAAGATTTGTTAATTAAAATTCTATATTTAGAAGCTTCTAAGCCCACAATCACATTCAGCTGGACCATCAATGAAGGTTAGAAATTTATTTATTTTATATTATTTTTTTTATTATGCCATCTGAGGTTATCCCAAACACTCAAAACTTGATTACAAAAATATATTTATATCACTTTTGTCAAATAAATATAATAATAGCTTTAAAAAAATCAAATGTAAAATGTACAAATTAGAATTTATTTTATTAACATATAATTTTATGCTTTTATGAAAACTGTTTATGCAATATATTTTGCAAAACTTGTTTGCTAAAATAAAAATTATAAAGATTTATTATAATAAAAATAATATAAATTGTATTAAAATTTTTTGGAATCATATTTTTTATTATGTGCACCTATAGTGAGTTCTTTGGTATGTACCCACCTGGCAATAGAGGTGGCGCACAACCTCCACCGCCACACTGTATACAGTGGATACGCCCTGGTTAAAATACTCCCACCTGCTGGTGAAAGGGAGGATGATGAGGTGGGAATGGAGGAGCAGCTTTTCTGGCAGGGCTGCAAACCCAAAGATGCTATCCAGGACCAGGCTGTCCTGGATAACATGGTCCACCAAGTCATATCTGGGGGGGGACCTTCTTCCCATCTAAGGTGAGCCGGGCCTTGTCAATCCCAAGAAGGACCCTGTCTAGGTTCTCCACACTGGTGCCCATTCCAAAGTAGAAGAGATACCAAAGGTAAACAACAATATGAAGCCTTTGCCCAGCAAAGGCTTCTGTAAACTCACAAAGTTTGTTGTATACTGTGTTGATCTTTTTCTTGTGCTTGGTTTTTGCAAAGTATAACTTCATGGCTGCAGGGAGCCCTGTCTCATTGGCGCTCCAGGCCAGCCCAAAGTTTGCCAGGAGGGTCTTGGTCTTCTTTACAGCTGTTGCATCTGCAACATCCAATTTACCCACCGTACACCCAAAGTTCTCCAGAAGGTAAGATATTGTGTGCTCCATTGGGAAGCAGAAGCAAGCATCTGCATGTGCCTGGCCTATCTCTGGTATATTCTTGAATGGAAGAATTGCCAGGACGTCCCAAACAAGCTCAATGAAGTTTACACAGTAAACTCCACTGAGGAATACCAGGTCCAGGTGGACCAGTTGGGCATCCTTGTAGGCAGTAACTGCCCACTAGATACCCCCTTGGCATGCATAAGTTCTGCCAACGCCTCCTGCAACATCAGAAAGGACCCGTGGATACAGTCCTCCAGCTCCTGCACAACAGGGGGAGACAGATACAGTTGCTTTGCCACATGAGTGGCATAATTTGCATAAAAGGTGGCTGTGACAAAGGGGACCGGGACTTGGAAGAGTTCGCTGTCTACATTTTTTAAGAAAAAAGGTAAGTTTTTTGAAAAAAATTTATTAATCTTTTTTTAGGCTACCTTATTATGTTTCCTCTTTGCCAGCAACTTTGGCAGGCTTGGCCATTCTTGGTGCAAGAAGTTGAGTGGGAAATTCTGTGTCCTCTTTCCTGGCGCACTTGGCTGGCTTGAGATGTGCATACATTTCAGGGTTGTCAACCCAGACAGATGGTGCAGAAATATTGTACACCTTAAACTGGAGGCCCTTGACCACTGTCTTCTGGATGTTAAGAAGATGCTCAATTGTCTTCTTGGGGGTGTCAGGTATTTTAGTCATAAGGGCCTTTTCAGACACCTTGTCTATTTTGTCTCTGTCAAGGATGGCAGACTTAACTCTTGCTTTGACCTTGCAATTAATTTCTTTGATCTCTGCAATTGCAGAGTCAAGGTCCTTCAAAAGCTTCTCTAATTCTCTTATATGCTTTTTTAGTAACATTTCCTTATTGTTTTATAGCTTTACCTCCTAATAAAATCTGTATTATTCTGATACTATTGCCTCTTTGTTTATTCCTGTTTGTTTTCCATTTACTACAATATCTCCTTTTTTACCCATTGTGTACATGTTTTACGCTCATCTCAATATGTGTTGTTTTCTTTGTGTTGCCATTGTTTCCTTAATTGCCATATTATTTTTGGCGCTTTGCACAGCCCCTTGTGAAAATATTAACAACAATTTGGTGATCAACTAAATTTGAATTAGAAAATTATAGATTAATTGTGTTTAGGTAAAGTTGTTACTGATCTGAATTCAAAACCTTAATGATAAACTTTAAGCCAATCAGGAGCCAAGTGATAAAGTGATTGTTGTGACATAAAGGGTCATTCCATAATTCTTTGGTGTATGTGCACTAATTAATATGATTGGCTGGTTGTTTTGTTATTGTGTGCCATTGCCGCTGTGGCACGTTGTTGATGGACTAGTGCTAACCTAGCAGCTGATTGGGCACTATTCCATCAACAACTTGCCATAGCAACAATGGCACACAATAGCAAAACAACCAGCCAATCATATTAATTAGTGCACATACACCAAAGAATTATGGAATGACCCTTTATGTCACAACAATCACTTTATCACTTGGATCCTGATTGGCTTAAAGTTTATCATTAAGGTTTTGAATTCAGATCAGTAATAACTTTACCTAAACACAATTAATCTATAATTTTCTAATTCAAATTTAGTTGATCACCAAATTGTTAATAATATTTTCACAAGGGGATATACAAAGTGCTAAAAATAACTGTGTTCTGGATCTAGATACATGGTATAGTAAATATATGATTTTATAGAAATACACTGAACATAAAGAATAAAACCAACTATAAACAAAGAGAACATGAACAATTGAAATTCAAAATAAAGATAGTAAAAATAGAAAATGTTTGAAGACAGGGGGTTTATTAGGGCAGGGGAGAGTGATGCCTAGTAGGCAGAATAGTTTGGCAACTATAATTAATCATTTAACAATACAATAAAATTTCAACATTCATATTGACATTATTTTAGTATTTATCCGCCGGAATCGGCATTTCCAAAACTAAGTAATTTTTCATAGTGAATTATTAAGTCAGAATTAAAATTAAAAGGAACAGACATAATTTTGACACCATTTAAAAAAGCTTAATTTTAAGAAAAAACTAATTTAATTTACTATGAAAATGTAAGTTTTTTGTACTTTTAATTAAGGTTGACTACAGTAGAAACTGGATGTTGACCCCAAATAAGAATCCATAAATTTTTAATAAAATACACAATATTCTAAAAATAAATATTTTTTATATTTTATACTATTGTTTTTATTAAATATATATTAAATAAGCATTGTACAAAGACATATGCCATTTTTCAGAGCATTCTTTGTATTATTTAGATATTTACTGTTATTTTAAACTCACTGGATAAATATACTTATTTTGGTCCACTTAACAAAACATATGTTAGAATAGAATATATATATTAATTATAATGTTGACTTTGTGTCAAATTGATGTGTTGTAAATAACAAAGGGTTTGGTAAAAAAAGGAATAATTTAAAAATTTAATAGGAGAGTGCTATAAAAGAACACTAACTCCTGAATGTTGACACCTTCACTTTTTATTAGTAAAAACTGCTTTAACAAAAACACATACAATGAAGTAATTCAGCAAAGACCCAGGCTGTACTTTAGATCTCCTCTACAATCCCTATTATTTAGTTTTAATAAGTTAATATACAAATCTTAGAATTTTTTAAATTTAAAAATAATCAATTTTGACTCAAAAATTGACTCCAGAAAATATTAACCAAGCTTTATAAGTGATTTAATAGTGTTTTTCCACTTTAATGAGCTGTCAGTATGTTGACGTCAAAATTAAAGGTTTTTTATTGACAAACTAAATTAAATATTTTGACTATTGTGACTACCAGAATGTCAACTTTTTATTTAAATATGGGTTTTTTCTCTATTCTTTACTAATAAACTAGCTCTAAAATTACTTTTATACTTCTATAAACTATTTAATTAAAAAATAAAAATAAAACAAGTGATTATTATTTAATTTTATTTATGTCTCACATGATTATTCTTACTTTATGAATTCTACTCTAATTATTGTTGGACAAATATTCCAAGAAGCCACAAAAGAACCCCAAGTCAACCAAGAAAGTACCCAAACCTCTGGAAAGTGCAAAGTCCCTACCCCAACAAAAAACCAGAAAAGAGCCCTCAACAAAACAGAAGACAAAGGAGAAGACACCAGACCCTGAAAGCAAAGAGCCCTCCCCTGACCCCTCCTCTTCTCCAAGCTGGTACCAATCAGAAGGAGATGGGTTCCACTAAAAAACAAGGAAGAAAGAAGATACCCAAGAGTCCAGAACCCCAGTCAAGCCCAGATGAATCAATCAAAGGAATCAAGCCCAAGAATCAACTCATCCCAGCCAAAACTCAAGAATCCAACTCCAGATAATTCCCCTCCACCGCCCAACAAATCTGCACCTCCATTATCCTCATCAAGTATCAATAAAAATATCCTGATGAATACCTGTCTGACTATCATCAACACCAATTGGCCCATGGGATCCCCTAAAGGTTCACAATATATGTAACTAAAGGGAGTTTAAGCTCCCAAAGAAGTTCCCTTGGTTTTTCCTCTAATGTCTTCAAATGAGGTGAATTTAGTCTATGATGGCTATGTTTTCAATTAACAATCAAAGAGAGAGGAAGAAAAAATTATGTATGTGAAATAGATGTGTAGGATCAATACAGAGGATGGGATAAAGCATATGAAAAGGAGAGCAATATGCAATGCTCCAATAAATCTTATTAAGTTCTAATGGTACCTCTACCAAATGTCCCAGTCTCCAAAGATGTCAAGCTTCTGATCTGGAGTTAAGGCCACCAAACACCTAAGTAATGGACCTGAAGCTCATCCCTGACTGTGACCAGTTAGTGAAGTACATATGTGACAAACACCTGATCTATTCCCCTATAAGAAATCTCCATGTCCAAGGAGAGTTAGTATTGACAGAGGAGTTAAAGATGTTCAATGGTGATGAGGTATTCCTTTTCATATGATGGACCTACAGCAGAGGCAAGAATTATATACTATTCTACACAACAGAACCTGAGCAGTTAAGAGATTCAGAGACCTGGTTATGTGATGGTACCTTTACAGTATGCCTCCCCTTTTTTACCAACTATGGGTTGTACATTCTCTTATTGAAGGCAAGGTGCTCCCATTTCCTACTTTCTGCTTCCTGGGGCAACAGAAGAGTCTATACAAGGGCCTTTAAAATCCTTCAGGAGGGCATCAAAGCCCTACCCAATAATAGAAAGAGTCCCCCTGGCCATAACACTAGAGTCAATCCAGATGATGATGAAAAGGATGAAGCCACCCTTCTCAGAAAAAAGCTCAAGATAAATACTTGGCCCTCAAATATAATCATGGACTATGAAACTGCCCAGTATAACTCTTTTTAAATACCTTTGATGGAGAGGTCCAGGGGCTTTTTTCCATTATTGACAGACTTCAACAGCAACTAAAGGTCTACCTGAGCTCAGCAAGCTCCACCGTCTAGATACATCAGAAAAACAAGTCTTAATTCAGCAGTTTGTAGACTAGCCTTTGTAAGCCAGAGCATACTGGACAAGCCTTTGACCTCCTATGCCAGGATCCATATCCAAGAAACATATGGTGCCTTCTACCCTTCCATTGAATATTATGAACCACAGTGGATTGGACGTAAGTCACTAACACCAGAGCAACCCAGAGCCAAAGCCAACTGGAACTGTACCAGGCAGTTCTTAAGGATGAATGAAAATACTTCATCTTTGGAGGACTGACATAAATATCAATCCTCCTTTGAATCAAACCCAGGTACAACACCTTCTACAAGCACCTCAAAGTCCAACAGGGGAAGACTATTGCATCCATCAGAGATATTGAGAATTGCCCATCCAAGAAGAAGAGAACCACCAAAGAGAAATAGTATCAAGAGAAAATCAAACGTTGTCAAGGCCAATTTTAAGCTTTCAGAGATTGGGGAATACATCAAGAAGATTGCCACAGTTCTTAATGTTAACCAGTGTCACAGTCTAGCTTTCAATTAAATTTATTGATTATTCTTAATTTTTATATAGTTCTTATATATTAAGTATAATATTTTTAAATAAATAGTTATTCTAAATCACTCATTGATAATTTATGTTACTGTTTTTATAAAATCATTGATTTTCTATTGATAGTTTTATGCTTTAGACTGTATTACATGGCCTATATTGGTATTTTACTAGTAAATTATATGTTTTTTGTAGTTTTCAATATAGAAAAACTTTATATTACTGTTTCTGATTGTTGTATTTTGCTATAATATGTAACTTTTTTATAGTATCTTTTTGTGTATTGGATTCTTTTTGTTTTTATAAGTGGGAAAAAATTTATTATAGTAAAGATAGCTAATTTCATAGTAAAATAAAATAAAAGTGTGTTTTTATGAAATTTTTAATTGTCATGTATAATTTTTTATGGACTTTTTAAACTCTATGTTGTCACATTACCTAAAAGGTATCTTGAAGCTTAATTTTTATTAAGTAAAATGTTCAGGAAACAGGTTTCTGCTTATTAAAAAGTGTTGACATTTAGTAGTCTGCATGAGTTAAAACTTAATTCTGACTTTTCAATGCTGTTGACATTAAATTATTTTTAATTCTGGTTATCAATATATAGTAAGTTGACTTGCAGAATGAGTTAATTCTGGCGGTTGCCAATACACAGGAAGGAAGACGTAGAGGCAGTGCTGACCTGGGGAGTCTGGGATTGGGTGGGTGGGGCTGGAAGGTGGGGGGTGGAGGCAGGAGGATTTTGCGTGATGGCTGCCATATAACGCTTGTTGTATTCCTTGTCTGTCATTGGCTGGATGGGCTGGTAGGTGGCAGTGGCACGTGGTGGGAGGCGCTTATCCTTACATGATTGGTTGCCCATGTTCACTTGGAAGACAATTTGGGCAAACAAGTCAGCCATCATTTGGTGACCAAAGAGAGAATTATGGTCAAGGACCCCAAGATAGAGGTCATTAAAAGCCTGGGGGCAGCGCTACTGGAGTGTATCTCCAATATTAAAGAAAACAACATCATGCCAGATGGATGTTGGCGTGACCAGCTGGGTACACAGAGGCCTGGTGCCCAAGTTCCTGGATGGCCTCAAGGGCGGTGGAGCTACCCTCTATCTGGTGGCTCAAGAAAACCCAGTGCTTGAAATCAAAGCCATCCCAGGAGTCAAGTAATCCACTGAGGATGTGGCTGTACTTGTAGCTATCAGTGAAATCTGGGGTTGTCTGATAGTAGACAAAACCCTTGGCTGGAACAGCCAGAAATGCACCAATGAAAGTCCCCTTCTTGACCTTCTTCCTTCCTTTTTGAGTGGCAGCTCTTCCTTGTGCAGCTAAAATCATCAAAAGCTATTGATAGCCTGTAGTAGGAGATGAACATGACATCATCTGCTAGACTAGTCAAGCATTGGACCAGGGTTGGTTCAATGGCCTGATCATACAGGGAATCCTCAGCGCCATCACATTGGTTGCCAGCAACATTGGTAAGAATCCATATCAAAGCCACCTTTCTGTGCATCCTGAGCTGCACCATGTGCTTGGAAACCCATATGTTGTGGTGTGCAAGTTGTTTGCAGACCTGGGTTAAGGGAAGCTTGGGGTCCTGCTGGAGGAGGTCAAGCATGATTGGGTATGCCTCAGATATTTGGAACTTGGGGGCCTTCTTGGGCTTCTTGGGCTTTTGGCTGTCCCGATCAGATTCCCCCTGTTCATCAGGTTATTGGACTCTTGCATGACAGTAGATTGGGTAAATTGCAACTGGGCAGCAATCTGTTCCCAGGACAGACCCTGTAGATTCAGAGCCACAATTTCTTGAAGAATTTGGGTGGTGATGATTTGTTGCTTGGGGTGCTAGGCCACGGGAGCTGAAGCCTAATTGGCTGAGGGGGGGGCAGGTTGGGTGGTGGCAGGAAGTTGTTCTAGATTGAGGTTGCCATCATGATTGGTTGGTTTGCATGCAGCTTGTGCAGGGATGGGTACAGGAGCAGGGGCAGAGCTAGACACTAAGTGACTACTGAACAAGTCAAAGCCATATGGGTCAGGGGTCAAGTACAGGTCAGCTTCCTTGTTACCTGCCTCAAAGGCTTGGGTATAATTGGGTGCCTCCACGTTCTGAGCCTTGCCTCCATTGAAGCTGGCTTGGCTGCTGCTGGCTTGGCTTCTGGTGCCATCAAAGATATTGCTGTTAAAAACCATTGTAAAAAACCTTGGATAAAATCACTAAAAGTAGAAATTTAAAATTTAATGATTTATTTTTATTATAATCTTGAGTCCATATTTCAAAGGTTATCAAAACCATTTCATAAAAATCAGGAGCCATGAAAATGAATGAAGATGCCTCTGTTATTAAATTGGATTGCTATTAATTGTCTGTTAAACTGTTATTTTTCTATTTAGGCTGCTCATACTAAACATCTTGTGTGACTTCATTTTGTTTTGTGCTTGTGGAATCTTGCTTCTAGTTTGCTCAAATTTTGTTTCATTTTAGTCCTTCTCTTGGTGCCTCATATGAATCCTGATTGGATTATAATATACTATAGGATGGCATCTATCCATCTCACTTGTTGTGTCAGTTCATTTTGTTTGTGGTTTAAACAACACCGCTTGATGTTTGATAAAAAATTTTATAATGGGCTAGTGAAATTTTGTTTTTGGTTTGGCAGTTCATTTATTAACCAAAAATATTTTAATTAATTGAATCCTTAAGCTTGTGTGACTTGGATTTTGTTTAAATCTGAAACCATTTTGTTTAAATCTGAGGTATTTTTTGGTTGTTTCCATAGCTTTTAAAACTAATGTATAAACACAGTTCATGTATATAAATTACAATGAAAAGGCCTTTTTTCACAATGAATTTTATTATACAATATGCATTTAGTTATGCACATAATATCAAAATATCAAGAGGTGACATCTAATTGCAATATTCTAATGCAAAATTTACATTTATGGTCCTTAATTTATTATTGATGATGAAAAACATTCATGTGTTGAAGTTATTACTATAAAAACTAGTTTTTTTGATGTAATTCAAACAAAATGTCAAATATCTATAACTTGATAAATGAATTAGAAGCACACCTGCAAAAGGTTGTTGAAATAGAAAAAAAATATCAGGGAAATAGTAAAAGGAAAGCTGGGTAACAGGGGCCACCCATTGATCCATCCAATGGAAGATGCTCTGGATAAACTAGGAAATATTATAGATGAAAAGAACAAATACGCATTACTCAATCTACAGGGAACAATCTTATCAAGTCTGAAGTTCAATGACACAGCCTACAATTTGTGGGAGTTTTGGAAAGAAGCCAAATAAAACAACAGGAAAATCAAACTGATTGAAGGGACTGAAATTTCAAAGGAAATAATCACCAATGAGGAGGAAACTGACCAAATGGAAACAGATGAAAATAAAGCAGAAGCAAGAAGCAGAAGCGCCACAAGAAGCAATGAAAATTTATCAAATGAAGACCAAGCGGAAGCACAAGTTGCACAGAAATATAAGAAAAATTAAGCCTAGGAAATTAAATGAAGAGCAGCCAACACTCATGAAGTTTGCTGAAGGGGCGCCTGTGGCTGAAGGGGCTGCAGGGGAAACAATCAGTAAGTTTTTTATGTTTTAAATATATTTACTTTAGTTATAACTAGGAATGGGGACAAGGTTGCTGAAGTGGCAGCCTTTACGCCCAGTTGGTTTTACAGGGGTTACCAATCACTGGTAGCCCCTGCAATTCAAATAAATAGAAAATAAAATAAATAAAATAATTCAAATGAACATGAATATTTTTGCAAATGCTGAAGAACAAGACAGGGAATATATACCACCTGTGGGGTGCTTGCCGTGGATAAGGGAAGCATAAAGAATAGGAGAAAATATCAATTTCAAAGAGATGAATGAAATTTGTGGGGACATCAAATTAAACTTTGATGAATATATCTATGAAAGCATTCAATGATTCCCATTTGCTAAACATCAATGAATATAAAAAAATCCAATAAAAACCGGCTTTCAAATAGGAAATGAATATCTAAAAGCTGAAATTTTTAATGAATTATTTAAAGCATTATCAAATAAAGTTGGTGACAAAGTCCTTGTGAATAATTTCAAGCCTTTATTTATTTTGTTTTTCAGAGGCATGGTGGGCAGATACAAGCGGCGCCCTCTGGAACAATCTTCAAATTTAGCCAAAAATCCTACATCAACAGATTAATTCAAATATATAAGAAATTATGCATGTTCTCTGAAAAATATACCTCACAAAGGATTCACGTTGCAGCATACCTAGGAATCCTACTACATTGCATATTAAAAACTAGTGTTAAAAAGTTGGAGGATGTAACTATTCAAATAGATATATGCCAATTAGCACTAGAACAACAGAAGACACCTCACGGGTACAGGACAGTTGAGCATGTCCTGTACAACTCCTTTGCACTGACATTGCTTTTTGGATATTATGTGCCTCCCAAAAAGAACCTATTAATTGCTATTTGTTTGCCTGATTGCCTTTTTTTAAATGTTCAGCAATCACTGGGGTGCTGAGCACCACCCCTCTTGCAATTGCATCAAGAGTTGTTCACCATATAAAGAAGAGAACATGGATCTAATTAGACACATTAACAGAAAATTTGATTTTGGGGTACTATTCCCCAGAATAATCACATTCCCTTTGCAATTTGCATCTCCCTAATAAATTATCTTCCCTTGCAATATAACTTTTATATTTATTTTAATTTTTCTAATTTTTTTTAAAATTTTAAATTAAATATTTAAACTTAAATATTTAGATTTTAATAGTTAAATTATAGTATTAATATATCTAAATATATTATAAGACAGTAGTTATAGTAAGAAAACATGTGAAATAATAAAATATGATTTAAAAATGTTTTATTTGCTGGCTTGTCAAGAACAGGTTCCTTTATTACATAGTTAAACATCAAGAACTGAATTTATCTGCAACAGACGGCCTGCTCCACTTATGTTCTAAAAAATTGCTTGTTTAGAATTTGAATTAAATTTCCCTTGTAATATGATTTGATAAATATATTTGCTATGCTTAACATGCATCATAAGTAATAATTAGTAAGAGATACATGAAAATCTTTGGTTTTTTGTGTTGTGTGGCTATAGTGGCACTAAATCAATAAGGTCAGATGATGACTCACAAGGTCAACTCTGTGGCTTTTAAAAAAAGTCCATGGTACTAAAAAGGGTTCATAATTATTTAAATAAAATTAGTCTATTTCTATCTTTTTTATTTTTATTTATTTGTTAACTCTACAGTCAATACAATATTTGGTGGATTATAATAAAAAAATAAATGTCTCTATATCTAGTATAATTAATTTTACTTAACTTTTGTATGTATTCTTATATGTCTATAATGAAATTCAACCTTGCATCATACTATATAATTGATAATTTTTGAGTCCTAATAAAAACAAAATAAATAAAAATAAAAATCAAATAAATCCAGAGCGCCCATTTACCTGATTGGCTTGGAGTTGAGGGCTTTTGGAAGGAAGGATTCCGAGTGCTTGTAAAAAGCTGCCACCACATTAGGTGGCATCACAAATTGGATGATCTCAAGAATGTTGAAGAGATCCTCAGTGTCCTGAGGAAGGCCTTTCTTCACCTTATTCTTGATCCAACCAAACACCTCCTCAATTGAATTCAGAAATGAAGAATAGGGTAGAAGGAAGAGGAGTCTCATTGGGAAGTCAGCCAGGTAGTGGCTGGCCAAATGGGTATTTTTATCTATCAGTGGGAACTCTGACACAACCAAATCCACCTTGTGGAGCCCAACATTATCCAATACAACAATGTTGGTTGTGCCACTGTAATTGATCTGGAGGTACTCCTTTACAGCTTGGAGAAAATTGAGAAAAGTCCTGCTATTGTGGGAACCCTGGATTATTTGATATTGGTCCAACCTGCAAGGACCCAGAAGCGCTACCATTGAAGATGTCTGGGAACAGACAGCTGCACAATGTTCCAAACCATCCTTGGACCCCTTCTTGACCCACCCATGTCTAGACCTGAGTGAGGAGGAAAATAATGATTTGTCAATGTAGAAGGACAGGGCATTCCCAGTCTTCTTTAGGGCCAGATATGTCTTGGCATAAATTTGTTGATCCTTGATGGTCTTTTGACTGTTCCAGTTATACAGCTAAACTCCGAGTACCTTCCAGGAGAAGCCCAAATCAGCCATTGCTTGGTAAACAAGGGTTTTTGAAACAGAAATCCTGAACTCTGTTGGCTAGCATTGATTGGACATTAAGTGAGTCCAGGTGGCAATCCTTGGATACCCACTGTTTTATTGCATCAATATGCTTAGGCAGAAGTAGTTTTGGCTGCTGCTTAGCCTTGGCAGATTTTGTAATTCGCCCAGTGTTGCCATACTTGGTGTTGATGTTGGCAATGTATCTGGCTGTGACACCAAATTGGGACGCAATATCCCAAACCACCAGCCATTCCCCTGGTCAAGAAGTTGAGGAGAGCTTCATGCTCACTATCTGTCAACTAACGCCAGCCCTTGGCAGGTGCCACAGCATGCTGGCTGGAAGGCTCAACTCAGGGGATGTGGACCTTTGTGTAGAAGGTGGGATCACTCTTACTTGCAGTGGCACCATCAATAGTGGAAGGCGTCACAGGTGCAGATGGCTCCTCAGTTGTGGCCAATGTCTCATAGGAGGTGTCAAAAATGTGGGGGCAGGAAGTGGTAACTCTTGGATCCAGAGTGCAGGCCAGGTGACAACTGGGTGCACAGTGGAGGTGTAAGTAACCTCATTGTTACCAGTGACCCTAGTATAGGAGACTTTGGTGGCAGGCCTTGAGAGTGGCTTCTGTCTGGGATTAAGGCTGGTTGATCTGGCCTGGGATGCAGGAGGTGGTTGAGTGGTGCTGAGGCCTTGGAAGGACTGTGTGTTGGCATTAATCCCTTCAATTTGTGTTCTGGGTCTATTCTTGGACCCTCTGGGAAGCCCTCATGGACAGGCTGCCCTGCAGGCTAGTGCAGGAGCTGGTTGGGAATGTGATTGTCTGTCCATAAAATTAAATTAAAATATATATTTAGATTAAATATGTGTTTATTTAGGTTTTTGGTTTAGCTGTGAGTAGTTGTTTTCTCTTGATTTAGCTTTGAATAGTAACAGAATTTCTATATCTGTATATTGAAGTGTATAATATTGGATCCTTTTCAGTTTTGGATGATTTTAAAGTTTAATTGCATTTTATGTCTAAACATGGTTATTGAGATTGAATTTTTAGTTTGATTTTAGTCATGGTGGAGCTTCTTTATTTGTGTTGGTGTTTCCTAGTGTGCTTAATGTACTTTAAATTTGGATTCCAGTTCCTGCAATTATTATTTGAGTTTACTAGTGGCATTCAAAACTGATTTGAAATTTGGTTCATGGATTTGAAAATCCCGCAATTTCAAAAAACATAGTAAACTTAATGAAAATGGTTGATGGATTTGAACAATTCAAATCTTATTCCAGTTAACTCATTTTGTCCATTGGAAATATGCTTTTTGACTTGAACTTTTCAAAGTGTCTATGAGTTCCTGAATTTTTAAAAATTCAAATAAATGCACAAAAAAATCAATTCAATTAAAAAAGGCCATCCTGCAAAAGTGATTTGAAATTTGGACCAAGGATTTGACAATCCCACATTTTTATGTTTAGGTTCTGAATTTACAGTAAAGGCAATATTCCATTAATTGACAAATAAACCCCAAAGAAAATATGGAAACCATGTACATAACATACAAATCTTATACCATAAACTCATGAGCCAAGAAATTAATAAGGCAGCCCAACCAAATTAAGATTATAGCTGATTTACTTTAGTTTAATCAGAGCACACAAAAGCTGAAGATCCAAGTCCAAAGGTTGCACCAGCTAAATGACAAGTTAAAAAATCAAGGCAAACAATTTACAACATAAAAAATAAGCTAATATTATAAATGTCTGTTATGGGGGTACTTAAATATAGATCAAATATAAAAATAGCTACCCTAAAATAGTATGCTATTTCTAGCAGTTCTGAACCAAGTTAGAATGAAAGGACCTTAAGAGAGATGTGGTGTGGTCAAGTAATTGGATAATCAGATTGGTAAGTTAAAACACACAACCATGCTTCTTAAAGTGTATGACTTTATAAAAAGTCAGATTTTCATAACTGTAATACATAAAGAAGTTACAAGGGAAAACAGGGAAAGAAAAATGAAGAAGAGATGTATGTTTATTGGAAAAAAATAAGGGTCATGTATCCTTAAGTTGATCATGAATGCATTATATTTGAAAATAAGAGATGAACAATTCATGAATATGATATAAGTCTCTGTAAAAGTGTTGTGGCATCCTTGATTACTCCCACTTGGGAAATCATTTCCCCAATCAATGACCTTGTTACTGAGTAAAAGGTGACACCAAAGTCACATCCAGATATTATAAAAGAATCAGACATTTAAATCCCTCAGGAACAGAATTAACACAAGAGTCATGGCTACCATGATCTACATGGAAACTATGTGGCTTATCATAAAACTATATAACACTCTTCTTCTATATTCAAACAAAGATATCATTCTCTTCTTGATTTCCCATTTTAGTTGTATTATATACTTCCCAGGAGTATATAATTATTTTTTATAGTAGAAATAGGTTATCCACATCTAATTTGCCCAAATAATAATTCCTTCAAACAAAAGAGCCCAAGAAATGACACCCTTAATGGCTTGAAAACCTATGAAGAAGGTCAAGGCTTTCTCATAGGATAAACCATCTTCAATTTGTTCTCTTTTAACCATTAAGCAGTTCAAATTCCTTGGTTCAAGAGGAACCTTGAAACAACTCATACCACAAGCAATCCCTGATAGGCTGTCAATTTTATTCCAGTGCCTCTGCTCCACAGAGATTAGCTCTTTTGCTGGCTTATTCCAGGAAAACACTTCCATTAGAATTCAAAACACCCAACCCAAATTTGCACAATTTGACTATCCCCAAAAGTTCTAGGCAAGCAAATCTTCCTCAGTGCCACGGCCCATATCAGAGTCCAACTGGACTCCCACAGGGGAGGCGGGCTGGGCCTGGAAGGCCATGTACACAGTTGATGCTATTCTGACTAGGTAATTCACTGATGTAGCTAGGGGATGCCAACTTCTGGTATGGGGCACAACCTGATTGGCAAGTCCCAATACTGTGATGTATACAAAGCCTAACTTGCTGAGCTCCTGGGCAGGAGGCACATTTGGCAGGGGGGAGTAAGAGGAATCTTCTTCATGGAAGGCGGAATGTTCACTCTAGGGTGGTAAGGAGGGAGATCCAGGTGGTGGGGATGGAAGAACTCCAAGTCAAAGGCGCAAGGTGGCTTGATCAAGGTGACAGGAGCAGAACCAGGAGGGAAAGAATAGGTGTGGTTGTATAGTGTAGTGGATTAACAAATAGATGCAAACAGAATAATTATATTGGTGCAAAAATAGATAATTCTTGCAAGAAAATAACAGGTCCAGGACATAATTTTGTTTATTTTAAGATTTCAACAGTGAGGAGGGCTTTTTCTCCTCACTACTTATACTTACTGGTGAATGTGGTGCCTTTTGTTCCACCAGAGATCTGATGGCATCATTCTCAGTAATACTGGAAATTTGGCCTAGGAATTGTGCACTTGAGCCTGGGGATGAATGGGCATTGACTGGTATAACAGGAATCTTGGTTTGGCTGCAGCATGCCAAGGTGCCACAGTTATTAATAGATCCTGCAAGCAATTGAGCGCCCAATTGCAAAATCAAACAATTGCACTCCCAATGTATCATTTACCAATAGTAAAAGGGGCCAAATCCATTAATAGATTCAATGCCAGGGATTAAAGGCTGATGAGTCTCTCAAATCCCAAGCCTTTTGTTATTTGAAAGGAGGGTTTTCACTCTGGAAGGTAGTTGGTAATAATTCTCATGCTGTGGGTTGCTTTGTCTCTAAGAAGGCCATCTGGTTGTCCAGGGCATTCTGGGCCCTGACATTCAGAGTCATAGGAAATGCCTGTAAAGTTACTTCCCCAGGCGCACCAAGGAATCACCCCAGATTTCTTCCAACCCTTTGAACGCTTTGACAGGTCTGTACCAAAAAATTGACAAGAGATCTGTGTTGGAATACCCTTCCCAAATTCCCATCACGCTACCCCAGCCTTCCAGTCCAACCACCAAAGAAATCCTGATCAGTTTGGATTACTTTCTGGCCTGGGTATGCCTCACCTGAAGCAGATTTTCTCCAACCAATCAGGTCCCCCACATTGTTGCTGCCATGCTCCTTTAAATCTGATGTCCTCAAAACCCTGACCTTTGGTTACATAAATAACCAATTATAAGCAATCTCAGAAATCATTGAAAAATCTTCCAACCCCCAGATGCAGGGTTGAAAATTTTATCCTGTACCCAATCAAAACCTCCCACTGAGCCTGTGATTCATGGGGAGGCCCAATTCTGGGGAACTTTCCTTGAAATTCAAGCAGTCCCTTCAGGGCTCCTGCTTGTCTGTTATCATTAAATTTGGGTTCTAAAGACTTCATAGAAATCTTGGGGCTCTTCTATTAAAATTTCTAAAGTTTTAGCTGTTCTTAGGCCCGTTTATCCTCTTCCCTCTCTCCCCCTTTCTGTCTGGCTCCAAAATCATCCTCCTGAAACTTTTTTTAGTAGCTGGCTGTTAGGCTTACCTATTTGGATTTGCTTTTGCTTCCTAAACTTAAGTTAGTAATAGAGGATTTATTAAATACCTCCTTCAAGTTACTGCTTTTAATTTCAGAAGTAAACCTGTGACAATCCACATGGAAGCAGTTTTTCAGGTGAGGGTTGATTTGGCTTCAAATAAAGATGCTATGCTAAAAATGGTCCATGTGTTGTTTGTTTGTGGAAGGTAGAGGCCTAGTAGAGGACATTGGCTATTAGGGGAGGTAAGGCCTGCCTAGTAGTTAACAAAGGACTACTAGAGGCAAACTGTGAACCAGCCCAGAAGGGAACATTGGCTGCTGTGGGCTAGTTAGGTACCCTCAACCATCAGGGAATGATGGTTGCTAGGGGTGAGGAATGTGATAGTTCAGCCTTTTGGGTAACATGGAATACCAGGGCTGGATGTTGTTGTGATCCTGGCAGATAGTGTGGGATGCCAGGGAAGAGAGGAGCTTAGATAGCTCTATGTGCCCTTGTGCGCTTACAGGAGGTCTGTGAGCAAGCACCTTACCTAACAGACTAGTAGGGTGTCCTTGTTTGTTTTTCCCTGGAGGCTTTTAAGAGGTCCTAAAGCTACTATTGGGGGATATGGATATGCTCAGAGGTGTTATCAGGTTGGCTTCTTGGGGAAGTGTTGCAACTGAACCCATTAGAGTTCAGTACTTGATTTGGGAAGACAACAGTCCAATAGAAAGGGTATAAATGAATAGAATAAGGTGTTGTTTAGTGTAGAATATTGTGTTAATATACTATATGGAGGAAGCCACAAGGCCACAGGGGGTGGCATGTTCAATTTAAGGTTTGAAGCCAAGGAATAACTTGTGAGGGGATCAGCAGGTTGAATTGGTAGTGCTCCTAATTAGGAGAAAGTGCCCACAGTTTGACATTGCCATCAGATTGATTCATGTTGTTAGACACGTCAAGGGGTGACTCATTGAGTGCCCCCTGTGTATTATAAGATACATTAGAAGGCAAGGAGGGAGAATTGGTTTTAACACCCTCTTGCCCACTTCTTGTTGTCAGACACCAGGATTGGAGTTTGAAGGAGATCTGGGGAGGTCTGTACAAACAACTTTTGTGGGGGGATGGCGCAGCAGGGGCACAAGCAATCATGGTGGAGTTGCTTGGTGTTTCCTTGGGCATCTTCAAGTTGATAGGTGTGGTTGTCATAAACTGCAGCTATCTTGAAGGGCCCCAGGTGGTTGGGTTCTAGTTTGGCAGAATTAGGGTTGAGGGCATAGACAGGGTCACCTACGGTGTATCTGGCCTCCAGGTGCTTCATACCTCCCTCAATTTGCTTGTGTCTAATGTCCCAAGCTTTGGCACGCCACTGGCTCAGGGAGGGAGTAGGCAACAAGGGGAGCTTCTCAGGAACTGTGGATTGTAATTTCCCTTGCTCCACCCTCGTCAAGCTGTTGGGTGTTCCAAAAGCCAAGGTGCTGGGGCTGAACCTGGTGCCTCTGTTGATCCTTTCTTGTAAGATAAGCAGAGCAGTGGGCAGGTGTTCAGGCCACACAGTGTTAGGATGTTCCTGTGAGAGCTTGGCAATGAGTTGGACCAGTGAACCATTTAGACGCTCCACACGCCCATTGGCTTGAGGGTGGTAGGGGGATGTGGCTATTTTTTGGAGAGCATTTTTGGCACAGTATGCCTTCATGAAATGCCCTAGAAGTTCGGGCCTACCATCCATGATGAGACGTTTGGGTTGCCCAAAGTGGGCCACAATCTCTTTATCAATAAAGTGGGTGATTGTGGTGGCAGTGTGGTTAGTGGTTGCCCACGCTACGGGAAAACAGGTAAAGTAGTTAATGGCTGTAATGATGTACTTTTTTCATAGTACATCCTCAGGGAGGGGCCTAATGATTTCAAGGGCCCACTAGTCAAAGGGTTAAATGGCTTTGATGGGCAGTACAGACTTTGGGGGTGTAGGATTTGATGTATTCTTCTTGCACAGTACACAGGTTTTGAGGAGTTCCAAGATGCCTTGTTGCATATGAGGCCACTACACCTTACACTTCATTATTTTGAAGAGGTTACAGTCCTCTGATGTGACCCAAGGTGCAGTGATAATGCAGTATGGTATCTCCTTGCTGGGTGGTGAGGATGTACAGTGTCTTATTCCCAGTCTCTGCCCAACAGCAAATGTTGTCCAGCATCAGTAGTGAACTGGATTTTGTTGTCTAATAGTTTAGAGATAGTTGTGGAGTTAAGACCTTTGTAGTGGGTTGCTTCAGGATGCAGGTAGGGCATTGACCAGTCTGGGTCTAGGCCATTGTCCCCCCTGTGATGGACGCCACATATAACTTGGAGAGGGCGTCAGCAGTGACAAATTTCTTTCCAGGATTATATTTGATGCGTAGTTGATAGGGGGACAGGCAATCAACCCAGCCTGCCTGACGTTGAGTCAGATGGGACTGTGTATTGAAGTATTGAATCAACTTGTGGTCTGTCAGGACGCGGGGTGAAAAGGTGGCCCCTTCCAGGTAACAATGCCATTTCTCAACACAGTGCACAATTGCTGCTAACTCTTTATCAAGTATGGGGTAGTGCTGCTCTGAGTTGGTGAGCTTCCTGGATTTGTAGGCCACAGGGAGGAAGGCACCTTTGTCAGTTTCCACCCGTAGCACGCCCCCTATGGCTCTGTCAGAGGCATCAGTCTTGAGTTTGTGTTGGTGTTTCCAATTGGGGAACTGCAATATGGTTGCAGTTGTAAGTCTTTATTTCAACGTCTCAAAGGCTTGATCCCTAGCAGGGGTCCATTGGAAGCATTTTTTGGTATTTAGGAGCTTGGTGAGAGGTGCAATAAGTTCTCCAAAATTGGGGATGAACTTGCGTACATAGGCAACCATTCCCAAGAATGTACGCACCTGGCCCACATTGGTGGGGGATGACATGCTTGTGATTGCCTTAATTTTGGCAGGATCAGGCTTTTTTTCCCTGGGAAGAGATGGTCTGCCCAAGAAATAGGAGCTCTGAACTGAGGAATTTGCGTTTGGAAGGCTTGGCCTTCAGCTGGTTTTTTGGAGGGTGTTGAAGGCAGCACATAGGTGTTGGAGGTGTGTGGTTTGATCTTGACTGAAGACAATGATGTTGTCAAGATACACAACAACACACTTGCTAATCAATTCCTTTAAATCCTTATTCATAAGCATGGCAAAGGTGGAGGGAGTGTTGGCCATCCCAAATTTCATGACCTGATACTCAAACAAACTGTAGCATGTGCAGAAGGCAGTTTTTGCCTCATCCCCTGGCACAATGCAGACCTGGTTGTACCCTGCAGTGAGATTGATATGTACTAAAGACCTTTGCACCTGCAAGCTGTTTCAAATAGGTTGTCAATCAACAGCAGGGGGTACTTGTTTTTGGTGGTTACTTTGTTTAGGGCACAATAATCTGTCTCTAAGCAAAGGGACCCATCCTTCTTGGCTATAAAGAAGACTGCAGCCCCGTAGGGTAAGAGGGAGGAGCTGATGAAGCCCTTGTTGAATGTGTCCATAAGGTAATATGTAGAGTTTTGTCTTCCTTGGGAGTCAGTTGATATATGGGACACGCTTTGGGTAGCAACCCTTGTAGTTGTAAAGCATGTTGTATCTCCCAGGGAGGAGGTAGTTGGTCTAGTGTTTCACTGAAAACGTCCTTATACTCCTCAAGTAGAGTGGCAAGTGCTGGTGGGAGAGGAAGTGGTCAAGGGAGGGGCCTGCAGGTGGCTTGGCAGCGGATAACTTTGACTGAGCATTGATTGAAGTCCAGTTTCCCCCTTGAAATTGTACAAGCCCGTCTCTGCTGATTCTGAAAAACACAGTATCGTGAAGGAGTTTGCTCATCTTAATAGGATAGATCTGGAAGCCCACCCCATTCCTGTTGAGGGTGATGACAGACATATCCCAGTCAATGTAGGGGTAATTGTGATAAAGCCAGTCAAGGCCAGAAGTTACATTGTGGCTGAGCCCTGCCATGATTGGTCCAGAGAGCTTAACCTTGATGTTCCCCATTCTCACAGTAAAAGGGGACTGTCTTGTGGGTGATTGCTACTCTGTGTGAGTCAGCTATTTTTACTGCCTTGAATCTACTGGGCACCTGGTCTAACTGCTGTGCAGTCAGCAAAATCCTGGTCCAGCCATGGTGTGGTTGGTCCCTGGTGTCTACCAATAATTTGTGGGTGTTCCCATGAAAGAGAAGAGATAAGACAAACGGGTTACTTTATTGAGGGAGTGGCTTGCTTGAAGCACAGGGTTGTCACTGTGGACCTGGAAGACGTCAAGGGTTTCAACTTTGTGTACATTATAGTTGCATGGATTCTTTGTGAAGGAGGGATTGAGAGTGCAGGTCAGGTGGGGTTGTAGGACCTCTTGTGTCTACAACCCTCAGGCTTTCCCCTGGTCCTCAATTTGTGCTAGTTGGAGTTTCCCCTTGCAGGGGGACCTTAACCCCATTGTCCTGCTGGTAGGGCTGGCAGCAGCCTACTTAGTTGTGGGCACTATCAGGTGCAGAGCAAGGTTGGGGTGGAGCATTATTTGACCTGCAGAAGCCCATTGAGGCCTGGTTTTTGGCCTCCAAAATGGCCTTATAGAAGTTGTTGATGAAGGTGCAGCAACCTACAGGGACCCACTTGCAGATGTGGGGCTTGAGTCCATTGACTATTAGTGTAAGGAGCTTGGTGTTCCTGTTGGTGACGGCTCCTGGGGCAGCAGCAAGGGCTTGCTGCCAGTCTGCAAGGTATTCAGGGACAGACAATATGTTTAATGGCCAGGAGGGGAGTTCCCACCACAATGGGTGAAAAGGTTTTTCTGTAGTGGGATTTTGCGGCATTCCTGAACAATGCCCAAGTGACATCTATCTCCTGGCTGGCCCAGTTGGTGAACCATCCTGTGGCGGGCCCTGTAAGGCGCCCCAAAGCAGTGGCAACCCACATGGATTCAGGCACCTGACAGATACAAAGGCAGGTTTTGGTCAAGTGGAGCCAACTGACAATGTCAGCCCCTTTGACACCACCTGCAAAAGACTCAAGTTGGAGATTTAGCATGCATTGTGACAGGTCTGACTGGGGCAGGGTGACACTCACGTTGTACTGCCCAAGGTGTAGTTGATTATACACGCTTGTGAGTGCCAAATGGTCTTGGTAGATAATGTACCCTTCAGGAATGTCCCCCTTGGGGATTGGGAGGAAGGTCTCTTGATGAGGAGTAGCCATAAGGCCCATACTCTGTCCTTTCTTGGGGAGATTTTTGTTTTAGGTAGGTAAAGAACCTACTGCTGCTACCACTGCTGCAACTGATCCAATTAGAGTTCAGTACTTGATTGGGGAAGACAACAGTTCAATAGAAAGGACAGAAATGAATATAATAAGGTGTTGTTTATTGTAGAAATATTTTGATTAATATACTATATAGGAAAGCCACAAGGCCATGAGGGGGTGGCATGGTATCAGTTCCATGTAGGGTTTGGAGCCAAGGAATAACTTGTGCTGGGATCAGCAGGTTGAATTGGTAGTGCTCTTAATTAGGAGAAAGTGCCTGTAGTTTGACATTACCATCATATTGGTTCATGCCGTTAGACACGTCAAGGGGCAACTCATTGAGCGCCCCCTGTGTATTGTAAGATACATCATTAGGCAAGGAGGAAGACTTAGTTGCAACAGAAGCAGCTGTAGAACTTGGTATGATCAGGCCTCTGGGAAGTAAAGTTGATTACTTTGCACCTAAAAGCTCAGATTTAATCACCTGAGTGAGTAAAGACAGCTGCACATACATGAGGATTATCTGTGGTTGAATGGCCTAAGTGGAGGACATTTTCAAGGGCCCAGTCAAACTCCAGTAGCCTTGTAGACTTATTGCTTGAGCCTGAGGTACTGGTAACAGGTGACTGACAATGGAGCTATGGCAGTTCATAGTGTAATATCAACAGTGAAGAAGTAAGAAGAAAAGAAGACTAGTTGAGGGACTGAAAGATCATAGTGAGGATTGGAACCAATATGGTTCATAGTGAGGACTAGCTGATGGACTGGAAAGGACTGGCTGATGGACTAGCTGATGAAAAGGGAAGAACTAGCTGAAGGGCTAGAAGATCATGGAGAAGAACTAGCTGAAGGACTTGGAGGTCATGTATGAAGGACTAGTTGGAGACCTGGAGTTGGTTTAAAAGGTCTAGCAGAAGTGGATGCAGAAGCAGGAATGATTGATTTAGATTCTTAGAAATAAGGATTATTGTTAAGAAAGAAGCAGAAAAAGAATTAATTAATACTGCTAAGAAATATGATCTGAGGATTGAGATAATTATCATATAGTAAAAATAAAAATAAAGTGAAAAAGAAATAGTTTGCAGTGTTTGAACTGTAAGTTTATTAAGAGAAAATTGAGTGGAACTGGAGCCAAAGAGGCCAGAAACAGGACAGAGAAACTGTTAAGACAAAGGCAGGAGTTTTGCCAAAATGATTGAGAGAGGCAAGAAGCAAGTGACAGGCAAGATCAAAGTGTGGAACTGTAAAGAAAATACAGGGATACTTGAAGAAGCGTTGAATAAATTAGGGTGCAAAATCCCCTAAGTAAAATATAGGCAAAAGCGCTTGAGTTTTGCCAGAGAAACATGACAGGAATTACAGAAAAACTGTTCAAAACGCGGAGAAGTTGTTTATCTGGAGCAAGACAGCACCAGGTTTGAAGCATAGTCAAGAGCAAGTCATTTGGGGAAAACTGTTTGGTAAAACCGTTGAATCCAGGCGTCTGATTAGGCTGAAGGTTAAAGCCTGTTTGTTCAGTGTTTTGAAGGCTTTAACTAAAGAGTTTAAGCCTAAAAAATGAGGGAATAAAGCAGAAACCCCAGGGTTTTAATTGGCTGAAGTAAGTTAAAAAGTTTAATATATTGTAGAGAATAAGAAACTGGATAGTTTAAGCTCTGAAAACCAAGAGTTCTGAGAGAAAAAAGGGACTGAAACAAGGAGCTATAAAAGGGAAAGATATCTGAAGCTTTTCAGGGACTCAAAACAGTGGATTACAGAGGCCACAAGGGCTACAGAGAGAGCTGGTGACCAAGATAAAGGAGCAGGAGTCCAAGATAAGGAAGCTGGAGCTGAAGATAAGGAGCTGGAGCTGGAGCAAAGTGCAGGAGCCCAGGACTACAGTGCAGGAGTCCAAGACTAAGGAGCAGGAGCCCAAGACCAAGTACAAGGAGTTCAAGATATTGTTGGAGGACACCAAAGTATTGGCAAACCCATATTATTTCCCAGACCCCCAGGCTATATACTAGAAGGTTTCTAAGGGAATATTCCTTCTGAAAGTGAATAAAAGCCTATTTCAACCCCTGCCCAAATATCTAAGTGATAAAGATAGGCCCTATGAGTGAACTGTCCCATATCTTCTACCCTAGCCAAGGGAAGAGGCTACATATTTTCAGAGTTGTAGAAGGTTTGCCACTAGTAAGACCTCACAGGAAGAGTGGGAGAGATTGACTAGACACCTCAAAATGACAGATAGGGGAAGGGAATTCATTGGAAACAAGTTTACTAGGTTGCTAAAATACTGGTACAGGCCCACAGAGGGCTTAGCACCAGCTGAAGTACAAGTGCATGGTGGGGATGCACATTTAGTTATTGGAAAAGTATTGGAAGAGTTTGCAGTAATGCAGGCCAAGTATAAGCTTTTAGAAAGCCACCTCCCTCTACTAGGAAATGACAACTCCTCCAAGCCGGTCCCTGGCTTTGACCCAGGACACACTATGGGGACTGGTGATCAGGAACCCCACAAAACCATATTTTGTTTTCAACTCAAATCACCTCAACCATCTTCTCCCAGGCTCCCTGTCTTACTACCAGCCAACCAACCAACCTGTACTCAAGGTAACCATCAGCATTTAGACTGTCCACAGTGTTTAAATTTGTTGGCATGCAGACAGTTGACTCTGATTTGACACTTAGGCTGAAGTCTATTAGCCAATTGCTAAATAAAATAATTTTTTATACTGTATCATATAGCCATAATAAATCATCAACAAGAAACCAAAGCCAGTGCCAAAATCAATTAAGAATAGGATTAATTTCTGTTACAGAAAAAGAATCAACTTACTATTAAAAATTCCCAACTGTTATACTTTTATTTTCAGGGGGGCTTCAATAATGAAGCTATGCAATGTTGGCATGAGTTACTGGTTATATATATATCTTGATAAAAGTATACATAGTCTGGAATTTCTTCCCTTATATCCAGCTATTTATGTTTATATCTGGCCTGTTGCTTTATAGTTGTTTGTCATATAGTGGGTAAGAATTTCAAGGTTGGTTGCATATTATATCAGTGGCTTATTATAGCTTTGGAACCATTGGATGCCTTTGGGTTAACCTCTAAATATTAAATTAAGCTAGATGGTATATGTTAAAACTAGGATTTATATAGTGCCATTTAGTTTCAAAATAAAGGGAAAAACCACAAAATAAAAATTGAGACAATGGGAATAAGTTAAGCAAATACAATGAAATTTTAAAGCAAGATTTAATAGTGGCTGCACTATAAAAGAAGGCAAACAACGGCAAAGTCAGCACCTTCACTGGGTTAATAAGAGAAAGACATGGCTTAACATCTTTGTCCTAAAGAATAGTATGCTTAGAACCCCAAAGCTTCACATAATGATAAAACTACTACTTACAATATGTAGTACTTAGTATTTAAAAGGGATATGAATATAACTTTATTATAGACCAAACACCAAATAGCATAATATCAGTGTAGATTTAAAACCTGATCTTAATTTAATTAAGGTTTATATGTTTTTTAATTAGTGATTTACCCTAACAATGCTGACTGTATAAATATTAACAGCCCTAATTAAGACAAACTTTTAGGCAGACTGTCTAAATACCTAATTTTGCTCCATGCCAACACTTAGAATGTCAAAACTAAACTTTTCAGTGTGGTTCTGGTCCAACTTTTTCTTAATATGAAGCCTCAATGCTGTGTACCTTAAAAATATTGAAGGTTCTTTTGCATTTCTATATAATACTCCTCCATAAATCGATACAGCAATTTTCAACCCTGTAGAGGTGAACAGAAATCTTGGTTTTAAAGCATAAAGCAACTTGGTCCAAAAGCAAGATCAAAGCGGATCCAGATCCATTGGAATTTAATATAGATCCCTTGATTTTTGATTCTGCTTTTAGACTGAGTTGCTCTTGTTTTAAAGCCAAGATTTTCCGTTCATCCCAGCAGGGGATGGAAACTACTGTATATTTTCAGCTTCAACTTCCATCTTTCTATGCCTCACCTTCAGCTCCTTCTCTAACCCCTTTTACTTTATAGGGTAAATCAAAAAAACCCCAGCCTAATAAGAGACAGCCCAATAAGAAGGCTGCCAGGGACACAGTTAAGCCAAAGACTTCTTCTTTCACAAAGAATGTGGCTAAGAGACATCCTACAAAAGATGAACAAAAAAGAAGACCACCTACACCTGCAGCTTCTGGGGAGGACTCTGGTGATGCTCCACCTCCCATAGCTGGTATGAGTCTGAGGAGAGATGAAGATCCCATCAATAAGAAGAAAAGAAAGGCAAGCTCCAAGTCCTCCCCTGCCCCCCCTGGTGAACATGAAGATGATGGGTCACATGGATACTTTCCTGGTTTCCAACATGCTCCTCCTGGGCCATGGGAGGGCCAGAAGCCCACATCATTTGCAATGTCAAGGGCTCCTTCAAGATCCAATAAGATAAAGATCCCCAAGATATCTTCCAGCAAGGCCAGTAACAGCTGCCCAAGCATGGTCAGTGATGGCCATGCGTTTGACTGCAATAATCAGAAGCAAGGAAGAAGAGCAAAGGGTTCACATGTGACAGCAGGAGCTGCCCCGCCCGCCAAAGCACCCAAGGCCAGGGTGGAGTTGCCTTGGAACTAGGGACATACCTGGGTGCCTTCCACTGCTCTGATTGCAACACTACTCAAGTGGGACCTGTTCCAAATGGGTTTGGTATCAAAAGACATAGAGGCCACCAAGAACTTGAGCAAAGAGAACCTTGGAATTGTCCCTGATCATGAACGGCTTGTTAAGTATATTGGTGTTAAGCATCAAGAGATAAACCCAATTGGAAAAAGTTATGTCCTGACTAAAAGCCCTGGTCCTTACTCCTGATTTGAAGATGACCCAAGACAATGAACAGTCCCTTCTTACAATCATGGGCCTGGTGCAAAGGACAGGATCATATGCTATGCAACATTAAGTATATAGAGCAACTGCACTCTACTGAGACTTGGCTTGGTGATGGGACATTTGCAACATGCCCCAAGTTATTCTATCAGATGTGGTGGTGCATGCCCAGCTTGAAAATAAAGCCCTCCCCTTGGCCTACCTCCTTCTTGCTGGGGCCTCAGAGGAAGTATACTTAAGAGAATCCAAGTTTCTGCAGGCAGGGTATTAAAGCTATCTTGCCAAGGAGGAAAAGAATCCTGGTCTGTCAAGAAGGAGCAACCCTGACAGTGCGGTTAAAGATGAGATCACCCTGGATTATGAGGAGAAGGAGCGTGATAGAGCCCTTGGCCCCAAGATTATTGTTATGGACTATGAGATAACCAGTACAACTCCTTTGTAAATATTTCAATGGCCAGGTGCAGGGATGCTTCTTTTGTTACCGGCAGGCCATCAATATGGGCCTTAAAGGCAAGACCCATCTCAGCTCTCTTGCACAGTAGGATACAGCTGACAAATGTAAACTTCTGATCCAGAAGTTTGTTGCTCTGGCATTTATGAGGCCTGGGCATGCTGGACAAGGGGTTGAGCTTCTCTGTAGTGTTGCAACATCTTTGACTACTCCCTCTCAGAGAAGTAATTCCCTGAGCAATTCCCAAGTAAATCAGTAGGTTGGTGGCACTCTTATCAATTGCCCATCTGGTACAGGGATCAACCCTTTTGAGTCCTAAGCAGAACATTACCTGGACAAGCCCCATTCTGCTGTGGCGCACATGGACAATATGTGGCTTATTGTTATGCTATATAGTACTCATCTCTCATATCAAATAAAGTATTGTTCCCTTCTTAATTTTCCTTTATCTTGTTGAATATAATGCCAGGAAGTATATACCCAACAATAGGTATAGGGGTGACAGGTGGATTGGGTAGCTGGTATGGAGGGAAACGGGTTATTTCAGTTCCCCGATCCATTTAAAGATGCAAGGTTCACCTGTACGGAAATACCACTATTTTGATTTGTTTCATCTGTGATCTCCAAGGTTGGGGGTTGGTTAACAAGACTTGTCTGCTTCAGGCCCAAGTACGTCTTGGTATACATGTATGGGAAGAGGCTTTTAGCGTTTGTTAAATAAATATGGAGCTTTAAAGGAATAAAAACTAGACTTCTAAATGTGAAATTGGTTTGAGTGGGAAGCAGAGTAAGAAGATATTTAAATAAAAGGCATTTTAGATGTAATTTACTTCAATCCATGTGGCAAGTAAATTAAAATTCAAAGTCCGTGTCTTGCTCGGGATGAAGCTCATACATTTCATTTAAAGCGGGGGGATTGGTCACCTTGGAAGTCTCTTCCGAAAGCTTCAGTTGCAGGAGCTTCAACTTATCCTCGAGACACCCAAGCGCAAGAGAGACAACAGTCTCAGGCTTGATAGCTCCAGTAGTCTAAACTTCAGTGGTTTGAAAGCATGGCGGTTACCTCGAAGTTCATGTAAAATCTATCTGCAGCTTTGCGGTAGCTAGGATCTCCTAAAATCAACAAACGATTCTGTCTCTTTACCTTTGTCAACGGGTTCATACTTTTGATTCTGGCTTTTAGGCCTAAAAACTCAATACTTGTTTATAAAAGACATACCATTCCGCCTCGCTATCTTCGACCCAGTATTGAAGATGTCCAAGGTTGTTGTGGGGGTCATATTCAAACCCAACAGCTGTGGTAGGCGACCACTTGGCATGTTCCTTGGAAATCCCCTAACCTGTCAACTCCTGCTTTGGGGTGGGTTACCTTTTTGGCAACACATGTAAGTTTGATTTCCTGGCCGAAGCGTATCTTGACAAGGGTAATCCCAGGATCGTTCTGATCTGAGCTGTTAGTGCCACCAAACCAGACCAACCGTAGAACACTGGCAAGATATTCATGTCTGAGGATATTAGATCTCGGGTGGTCACATCGCGAGTCATGCCAACAGTGTTGCATTTAATATCCAACTTGAAGATTACTGAGCAGCTTTGGCAATACTGGGCACAGTTGCAATCCTTAATATAAGCACATGTAGGAAATACAACATTACTCTGGTGTACTTGAGGCGATCTGCCTCTGTGCTATCGATGGGTACAAGCCCAAGGCGATGTGCAAGGTACTCGTCAATCAAGACAGAAGTGTTGGATTCGATTTCCACAAGGTCAATGGCTGCTGTTTAGAAAGGATTCAGTCTTACCAAGCGTGGGGATATCCGAGATGGCTGCTCTGCGAAGAGCATTTGCGACGCTAAGCCCGTTAAGCACCGTCAAAGAAGAGATATACCTGAGATCGACATCGTCAAGGATGATGTTAATCTCGTCTGGTCTTATGGTTCGGATAGTGACGTCTGGGCCAACGTGCACAGTTTCGTCTTGATTCCGTCGGGAAAGGAGGAACTTTTGCAAGGCAGCACTTTCAATATGTTGCTTGATTTCTTTGGGTAAAGCGCATCCTTGAGCGTCGGTGTACGTGTTGAGATCCATTCCGTTGATGTAAGTCTTCCCGCTAACAAACTCCAAGGACTGCTGCATCAGCTTATCCTTCCATCCCACCTCGGAAGTGTCATACGTTATATCACTCTGCCACCCAGTCTCTTCCTTTATAACCGCATCATCAGGGTCGTATTCATACGCGTCCATAATACCTTTGCGATCCCAGAGAAGAAAGAGTAGCCAGTATTTTGGTGCTCTTGTCTTAATCTATCATTTAGTTCATTGATGGGTTAAGTTCATTGAATGAAACAAGCTCGATGATCATCTTTTCATCACACCAAGCCTAAAAAATATTCTCACTTGGAAGCTTGCGACTCGATTCCCTGCCGAGCTGGCTTCGGATATCACGAGTCAAACCGAGCTCCAGGTTGCCAAAATACAAAGCTTCATAGCAACCTTAACCAAGCGCCTTTTCATCAATCTATCCTTCACTTTACAGATACGTCTACATATGACACAAGTTCCGCTTGGGCTTCCAATTTATACCTTCAAGAGCGATACAACTACAACCATATTGAAACAAGTGTCCACCAACTTAAAGTCTCGCCATAAATAAACTACCTGCAAACATAATTTAAACAAAAAAGGGTAAATCTCTTGATTAAACATGCTGCAAGCGATGATCCTGTTGGAGATATACGCCACCTCAAAATCACCTGTACAGATGGCATGGCTTTTAAAGATATCTACCCAAACTTTGCCCTAACAACGGTTCAAACCCAGATCCCAAGGCCACTATCCTTGATGGCAACAGTGCCCATACCGAAAGTGGCCATGCCGACGCCATAGTAAGTGTAAATCTTGTCTTTAATATTGCCGGCTTCTGGATGTTGACACTTTTTAAATCAACGTAACACTTTATCCTGAACATCTTTAACACAAAAAATAATTGAAACTGATATATTATACTAAAATGACCCTAGAGAGGACAAAATTGTAATAAAAAACACCATAATTTATAAGAACAAGGAGTTATAAGCAATTATTTCCTAGCTTACTATGTAAAAAACACTAGTTACTATAAAAATATTCTTTATTCCTATGGAAATTAAAGTTCCAATGAACCCAAAATAAAGATGAATAAACTATTATAGCAGCTACAAGATATACAGAGATCTTACCTTTTATTTGCTATACTTTCCATAAGCACAACCAAAATTATCTCATACTTTACAGATAAACTGGCAAAATAAAAGATACTTGTTATACCACCACCTCAAAACTAGGCCTGAAACTTATCATCTATACCTAAAAAGATTAGCAATATACTAAAAAATAAACATAAAAATTTAACAGGGAAACCCATAAAGGCAAAGCAAATAGAAACTTGTTGGGTTGATTGAAGCCACCAGCAAGGGGAGCAACAGCCACATCTTCAAGGTCCTTCTTGATCCCAGTCACCTTACATTTCTTCTTGACCACCTTCTGGATAGCCTCCTGGTAGTCCTGCGCCCTGGCCTTCTTCCTCTTGGGAGAAACCTGGCTAGCCAGGTCCTTGAACTTAGAGGCAGTTCTTCCCTGCTGTACCTGCAGCTTCTGGGAGAGCTTGTTAGACTTCAGGCTGGCACCAAGATTGGGCTTCAGACGCTGGTGCCATACCTCAAGGCTTGAGATAGTCTTCAATTTCCTGTTAGGGCAGGTATCATGATAGCTCTAAGGGGCAGTGACCCTACCCTTTCCTCACATGGCAGCCACCTTCCTGCCAACCCCCGCTTGTCAAAGTACTCAAGGTGACCCTTGAAGGTGGCAGGGTACATCTTCACATAAGCATCCTCCTGGGCAGCCTCAAATCACATCCCAGTTTACTCCCGCTTTACCAAAGCCAAGGCATCCAGCCAACCCATGGCAAAGCCAGATCCCCCCGACCCACATTTACAAACCTGCCAAAGAACACCCCCTCACTCTTGAGGATTTCAAGGCCCCCTGCCTAAACCTGAAGCAGCTGCCCTAAACTTTCCTGCCAAAGGTAGCCTTGACAGCTTGGAACTTAGCAAGCTCCAAGCCCACACAATACCCCCTGGCCCAGGGGTTGCAACCAAACAATCACCGTCCAGGATCTAGACCTGGGAAACCCAGCCCAGATTGAAAGGGCAAGGATGGGACTAGCCAAGGTGTACTGGAGAACCAGGATGGTGATCGGCTATATTGGGGAGCCACAAGCCTACCTGGGAACAACCCTGCCCGGGGTTGTGTACCGTTCTGGGCCAGGACCATCATAAGCCAGGGACCGGCCCCTTGAACCAGCACCCCTGATGTCCAGGGAACAGTGCCCAGAATCTCACATCACCACAGGACCCTCCATAAAGTAGATACAGTATGACATGCCTCTTCAAACGCCCTTGGTGTATCATAAAGTAGGTTAGCAGATGGGGCGTCATCTTGGCTGCACGCCTCTGCCCCAGCGTGTTGCCTGGTGCCTGGATCAGAGCCTGTGGAAGATTGGGGGATTTGCGTGTGGAGCCTTTCTGGGCAGGTATGGCGCAGCAGGGGCGTGATCAATCATGGTGAAGCCTCTTGGCGTTTCCTTGAGCTGTAGGTACAATTGCTGTGGGCGGGGGCCACTTGGAAGGGCCCAAGGTGGTCAGGCCCAAGCCTTCCCAAATCAGGGCTGAGTGCCAGGATGGGCCTGGCAAGGAACCTGGTAGCATTGGGACAAAGGGATGAGAGTTTGCAGCTGTACAATAGCGCAGTTACCCAGCCAGGGTCAAGAGTAAGGTCTCAGTAACACATGCCCTGATCCCATGTATGCTGAACTTGATGCCCTGGGGAGCTTGCACCTGGAGGCTCCATAAGAAGCAACTGTCACCTCTAAAAACTCTTCCTATTAGTCAAACCCCTCAGAGGTTGGTGATCTTGTCTCCCAAAAGATCCCTATACAGCCACAGGGTTTGGCTCAGGCACCAGGGCCTAAAAATAGCTAGTTGCCCCCTGGGTAGCCAACCAGAAGATGTCAGTGCCAGGAAAACGGTGAGGTGTGACCAGCAAACTAACCAGGATGCATTGCCAAGCCAGAAGTTGGCTTCCCAGCAGTATATAGCTGGGGAAGTTGGAAATCCCTTCTCTGCTGGCATCACACAACAAACATCTGCTAGCCAATGCAGTCTAAGCATTTGACCTTTGTCAGGGTTTATTGCATGATTAAAGATCCAATACTGTTGGTACTGCTGGATAGAGAGTGCCTGCAGACCCAACACCAGCCCTGGGACACCAAGCACCTTTGTGCTGCCTCTAACCAACCAATTTTCTCCTGCTCCTTCCCAGAGTGCTGGATTGGGAGATAGTTCCTGCACTGCCTCTCTCCCTCCCAGGTGCACCTCTGCTTTACCAACTTGCCCCCCAAGCCAGCTCATGGGTGACTCTACAGGAGAACCCCCCTGTCAATTTCATCCCGCCCTACAATTTCAGAAAGCTTGGGCTTGTTTACCTGATTGTGCTGGGGCTGGCTGAGAAAGTAATCCCTACATGAGAGTGTGGTGTCCTTGGTCCACTGCTGCCAACTATGTGATGAGATGGCCCCAGCATCTACTGGGCCTTTCAGGTGTATCCCTTCCTGTTAACTGAAGGCTCTTCTGGAAGCCACCTAGGCCCTGGCATTAAAGGTGTAACCTGAATCACCTACACCATGCTGTGCCTCAAGGTGGCTTGCTGCCCCCTTGATCCATGCTTGGTCAAGATCCCTAAATTTGGCCCACCGCTGGGCTAATCAGGGAGTGGCTGTGAGAGGGGGTTTGCCTGAGGCGGTCATCTTGAACCTGACCTCATCTATTCCTACCATCCTTTCAGGGGTGCCAAAGGCCAGTGCACTGGGGCTGGAGCCTGTACTGGGGTTGATTCTGGCTTGCAGTATGAGTTCAGCAGTGGGAAGTGATTTGCAAAGGCAGTGTTGGGATGGCCCTGGGATAATTTGGTCATTAGTTGGGCTCAGATGCTATTCAGGAGTCCCATCCACACACTGGCCTGTGGGTGGTATGAGGAATGACTTTTCCTTCAAGGGCATTCTTGACCCAGTAAGCCTCCATGGCATTCCCCACAAGTCCTGACCCACCATCAGTGATGAGAGGCTTGGGGCAGCCAAAGCCTGCCACAATTTCCTTACCAATGAACCAAGTGATAGTAGTGTTATTAGTGCTTGCCTAAGCTGTAGGCCAGTGTGTAAAATAACCAATGGGGATCAGGATTTGTTTCTTTCCCAACTTATCTTTGGGCAAGCCCATACAATATCAAAAGCCCACTGTTCAAAGGGCTCCATAGCTTTGATGGGTAACTGTTGCAGATTCTGAATGAATTAGACAAATAAATGTCTACTCAGGAGATTAAGCAATGAAGCAATTGCACAATTGCCTTATTGCAACATGGGTTTATAAGGGTTAAATACATTTAAAACACCTTAAAACAGGTGTTCAAAGCATAGCTGGATTGCACATTGAGTGTAGGCTTCACTTTCAATGTTATTAATAGGACAGCGTAAATATTGCTACTTGCCTCCATTAGGCAAGGCACATGAAACTGGTTGTTTTCTTGTGCAGCTCTTTTTGCTGTGCAATTCCACTCTTCTCCTTTTGGCAAGTCCTTCTGTCTGTGCCTCCTTTCCTCTGGTGGCAATTACCCTGCCTTCTGCTATATAACTACATCACTATCTTAATAAATACCAGGTTTGTCTTTATATCTTTTATTCTTCTGTCTGCACTAAGACTGTCACTATACCATCCAAAGGTATAGTATTAAAAGTGAGGATTACTGACCAACTATTTGTAGAATTCAGCAATCACTGCCATATATTATGGCAGTAGCACTAAGTTTGGAGGAGTTGGGTTGGATGTACTCTTTTTGTACAATGCACAAGCTTTGAGGATATCCGGGATATCTTGACAAATACAGGGCCACCAGATCTTTTGTTTCATAGTTTTGAACATAAACTTTTGCTAATGTGGACTAAGGTGAGGTGACAGTGTCAAACAGTATCTTTACATTATGTGACAGGGATGTAGGGCATTGTTTCTCCTGTCCCTGCCTAGAAACAGACATGTACTGTATCTGTTGCTAAATACCTCTTGTTGCTCTTTAGCTTTGAGATGGTTGTTGAGTTAAAACTTTTATATTGGTTAGCCTCAGGACAGCGGTAGAGCATGGACCAGTCAGGGTCTAGGCCATTGTTCCCCACAACAGGCACTGAATATAGCCTGGAGAGTACATAAGCTGTGACCAGGACCTTTCCAGGATTATACTCTGTGAAGAGTTGGTAGGGAGGCAGACGTTCAACTTATCCTGCTTGACACCAGATTAAGTGTGCCTATGTGTGGAAGTATTGAAAAGACTTATGGAAGGTGAGGGCCTAAGGTGGAAAGGTGTTGCCTCCAAGTAGCAACACTATTTCTCAACACACTGGACAATTGCAGCTAGCTTCTTATTATGAATAGGGTAGCTTTGCTTGGTTCCAGTGAGTTTTCTGGACCTTTAAGCTACTGGGAGGAAGATGTCTTTTTCAGTTTCCACCCATAGCACACCCCCTATGGCTTGGTCTGAAGCGTCAGTTTCAAGTTTTTACTTGCAGTTCCTGTTAGAAAACTGAAGGGTTGGCGCTTCTGGTAAGTTTTTCTTGGGTTTCTCAAAGGCTTGATCATTCACAGGAGTCCATTGGAATTGTTGTTTAGTATCAAGCTGCTTAATAAGGGGGCAATCAGCTCCTCCACAATTGGGAATGGATTTTTGTATGTACACAATCATTCCTTAGAACGTGTGTACCTGGCCCATGTCTGTGAGAGGCAGAGTATTGGTGATTGCACTATTTTTGGCAGAGACAGTTTTATTCAAAGGCAGAGATAGTATGTCCCAGGAATAATAACTGCAAGCTTAATAACTCACATTGTGAAGGGCTTAGCCTTCAGCTGATGTTTGTGAAGGGTATTGAGAACAGCACAGAGATGGTAGAGGTATGTGGCATGGTCCTGACTGTATGCAACAATATTTTCTAGTTAGACCACAATACACCTCTTGACCAGGTCCTTGAAGGCCTTATTCATAAGCATAGAAAATGTGGATTGTGTGCTAGTCATGTCATCAATCAACGTTAGGGGGTACTTATTCTTCACAATAACTTTGTTTATAGTGTGGCAATCTGCAACTATCAAGGTGAACTGTCCTTTTTGACCACAAAGAATACTGTGGCTCTTTATGGGGAAAGAGAGGGGCTAATAAAGCCCTTGTTTAGACAGTCTACAAGGTGCTGACAGAGAGTTTTGTCTTCCTTTAGCATTAGACAGTATAATGGGTGAGCCTTTGGTAAAGACCCTTGAAACTGAACAATATGCTGGATCTCTTGAGTTAGAGGTAATTGGTCTAGTGTTTTGATAAATAAATACTTAGACTTATCAAGTATCTCCTGCAATGTTGATGATTGGTCTGTATGAGTAGAATTTGAGGAGGAATCATCCCTGATGACTTCAACTGAGCATTGGTTGAAGTCCAGCTTGCCCTCTTTGAGCTTGTAGGAGCCTTTTTATGTTATCTGTACAAAGACAGTGCCATGTAATAGCTTGTTCATCTTAATAGGTCAGATTTGAAACCTAACATTGTTTTTTCTTAGTGTGATGACAGAGGTGTCCCAGTCAATATGAGGACAGTTGTGGCTTAGCCAGTCTAAACCTGCAATCACATTTGGCTCGAGGCCACTTATGATGAGTCCAGAGAGCCCAAGCTGAATTTTGCCCATTTTTACTGAGAAGAATACTGCTTTTTGGGTGATGGCTACTCTTCAGGAGTCTGCTACATGTGCTGCTTTAAATTAGCTGGGTACCTGGACCAATTGTTGGGAACCAGCAAATTCCTGGTTGGCCATAGGGTGATTGGTCTTAGTGTCTACCAGGAGCTTGTTGGTATTTTCACATAAGCAAAAGGAATAATTCAAGTAAGTGATTCTATTTTAACTATGTGTAGCTTTTGGGACAGGTTCATCACTATGGACTTGGAATATGTCTAGGGTTACAACCTTATGCACTTTGTAGTCACAGAGATTCTTATTAAAGAGAGATTGGAAGTGTGAATCAAGCAGGGTTTCAGAGTCTCTCATGTCTATAGCCCCCAGGAGTTTTCCAAACCCTCAATCTGTGCTAACTGAAGCCCTCCGTTACAAGAACACTTGCTGTTGTTATCTTGTTGGTGGAGGTGGCAATGTCTTACTTGACTATGGGCACTGCCAGGCGTGTTGCAAGGTTGAGAGGGGGTGTTGTTGGATCTTTGAAAGCCCATTGTAGCTCAGTTGTTTTCTTCTACAGTAACCTTGTAACAATTTTCAATTAAATTATAATATCCCACAGGCACCCATTTACAAATGTGGGGCTTTAACCCATTGATTATAAGCGTGAGAAGCATTACATTCCCATCTGCGGTGGCTTCTGGGGCAGCAGCAAGATACTCAGGGATGATTCCTGTTTGTTTCATTGCAAGCAGGGTTGTTCCCACAACAATAAGTGAAAGGTTTTCACTGTAGCAGGACTTAGCTGTGTCTCTGAACACTGTCCAGGTGACTTCAAGTTCTTGAATAATCCCAGGTGGTGAACCACACAGTAGCAGGTCCAGTAAGACGCCATGACGCTGTGGCAACCCACATGGGTTCAGGTACTTTACAAATACATAGGCAGGTTTCTGTATAGTGTGACCTACTTATAATGTTGATGTCTTTCATACCATCTTTTAAGGATTCTAACGGTAAGTTCAGCATGTGTTGACATATCAAACTGTGGCAGGGTGATACTAACATTGGGTTCTCTCAGGAGGAGTTGGTTATAGAGATGGTGAGAACTAGTTGGTCTTGGTATACGGCATAACCTTCTTGGATGTCCCCATCTGGGATGAGTAAGAAAATTTATTAGTTAGGTGAAGCCATATGACCAGCACTCTGTCTTTTCTTGGGGGAATTCCCTTATAGGTAGGCTGTTAATCAAACCTATTTCTGCTATCACTGTTACAACTGAATCAATTATAATTCATTATTTAGATTGGGGAAGACAACAGTCTAATAGAAAAAAGAAGAATAGGAATAATATGATGTTTATTGGAGCATAATGTAATTGATATGCTATATTGGGGAGCCACAAGTTCACCAAGGGGTGACACTATGGTTGGTTTAGTATAAGGCTTTGGGTTGGGAATATCTTAAGTAATGGATAAGTGTGTTGAAATGCCATTGCTCCTATTCAGGAGATAATGCCCGCAATTCAACATTAACTGCATTATCCTATATATTGCTATATATGTTATGAGGTGTGTCAGGACTTTGGAATAGCATGGTAGACTTGACCATCATTACCCTGATTGATTGGCTCCAGACAGCCAATTGCTAGAGGGCCGTCAAGCTTAAGGAAGTACTGGTTGATCCCATCAATAGCTTTGGGTAATCAGAATATTGATAGTTACCCTGAAGCTTGATTGTGATAATTACTGGACTTATTATTGGTTTGCACTTATGCCAATAAGCTTGATGGTTCTCAAATATATTTGCAGGACATGCCTCCACCAAACATTTGCGCCTGGACTCAAATCAGAACATACAACCAATATGAAATATTGTTTAGAAAAATAATGCAGAATGCTAAAACCCATTGACAGGGTAACTAAATCTTGAATATGCATGAATTGTAGACATGATGCTGCCAAGACCCTGTAACAATGAGCTGGGGTCCAGTAATCAATTGAAGTCCTATGCCAGACCAACATGGCTGCCTAACTCTGGGGGCTGAAACTAGCAGTATGGGAAACTGATAGGCTGACTAGTAAGAGTTAGAAGTGTCAGACAACAATCTGGCAAGAGGTCTAATTACCCTATGAATGTGCTCTCCTTACTATATATTGAGCAGAATATTCACCCTTATAGATAGAGAAACCACATCTCTATCAGTCTATCACTACTAGCCACCGTCTAGTAGTCATAAGTATCCAAGTAAAACATGTTGCTGTCTACTCTCAGACCCAGTGTATTTTCTCCTACGGACCAACAGGACACTGCCAGGCTGTAGCCTTATCCAAGACCTGATTGGTAGCTACAGATTGTCATCATAAAATCTCCTATCAAAAACTCTATTACAATGACAAATAATAAAGATATTTTACTCAAGACCCAAAATCTTGACAAGGTGTCTCTTAGAACACCCCCTGTGCATTGTGAGATAAATTAGTGGGTGAGGGAGTAATATTGGTTGCAATATAGGGTTGGGAGGGTTGACTGGTGATTGAGGCATTGAGAGGTTCTGAGGATATATGAATGCCTTGGCTGCTTTAAAGAAATTGGTAGTTCATAACATTGCACTACTGCTTGAAAATCACTGTGATTGGCTGATAGATAAGGGACTCACAAGAGGGCAGCTTTGTATCCTTAGATGATTGGCTATGGTTGTAGGTGTTGAGGGCTATCTTGGTAAACATGTCTCAACCTTATAATATATGAATAGCCTAGTGTGGTTGTAGGCAGCAATAATCACATTGTTAAATTTCTTAGGGTTCTGCTATCTGATTATATCTTCAATGTTCTAGAGCAATAAATTCTCTATGTGAACATCTACATGGCTGGCAGGAAATATGGAAAACTTGTGCCTTCCTGCTCAAATATTCTCTGGTGCCTCTTCTCTGAATTTTAATAGATGGCTCAGAAATACAAGGATTTCCAAATTGGCTGAGTCTAGATATCAAGAAGTTCAGAGAGAAATATGGGGTATATTTATTCATTAATGTAGTTGGATGAGGTTTGGTAAAGCATTGTTCCTTTTAGGGAAACAGCTAAAAATTCACTAATATAGTGCCCTATTTCTTCTTCTTTTTATCATTGGGAGCGTTTTTCCCTCACAACCCCATAATACTAGAGATTTAATGATAATTTATAATAGGATATAAGCATAACATTGTCTATAATACTGGCCAGGAAGCAGGTGATTGTGGTACAGATTTCTGGGTTGTGGGAAAATCATTGATTTTATTATATTTGTCATCTGCATAATTGGTTAGAGCTATAATAATAGTAACAAGCCTATACATCCAGAGCTGTTAAGTGTGGCTGGCAATAAAAATGCAGTGAAGTCCAAGTAGATGTCTGAACTTTGTCATTCTGAGGTATAGATTGCATTAGAGGAGGTCAATTATGATAGTATAGGCATCCTTGAGTTGGGAGTCAGGATGCTTCTTTGGCTTCCTGACAATCTTTATGCCACTTCTCTTTGTGACAACCTGAAATTACTGTCTGACTACTGCCTTGGTAAACTGTATATGGCTGGAATTATCTGCAAATATCAGGCTATTTTGGTTGAAATATTTTATCTCCCTAACAGTTTCATTGGTTTCCAGTTGCTGCTTGGGAGGCACACTTGCTTTCACAGTAGTTTCAATAATGCCTGGTATTGCCCATTTCAATTGCAAAGTCAGGAAGTCAGGTAAACAGTTAACCAAGTTAACTGAGTTGATGGATTTAAACCAACCCATTGATTTGAAATGGGCCACTGCTGCTCCAGTTTGTCAGCATGATTCAATTACCCTGTGCAAGTTGACACTGATAAATAGACGTAATCTGATAGTCAGTCTATACAACCTTGTTTATCAGAATGGTCAACAGAAATTAATCACACAAGGATTTTCTGCATGCTGGACAAGATAAACTTTGGATAAAGGAAACAGAATAGGAGCCATGGTCCAGGTGGTATTGCTTAGTCGTGAAATTTGGTACATATTGGAAATTTCTCATTGTTTGACTCTAAGTGTTGAGTTCTCCCTAGATTACTCAATAAACCAAATTATCTTCTGGCCTAACATTATTTTCAAATACATCCTGTAGTGGATCTACTCCTCCACATTCCATATAAACTGATTTTGAGCCAGACTATCACTGGAAGATGGGGCCCTGCTTTGGGTTCTTTGTCATTGGTGCCCCTAATGTTACCCTAATGCCTTCTAACCTTGGAGTCTTTCCCACATAATCTGAACCTGAGACATTTGTTACTTCAAATGTCCAAAGTTCTATACTGAAGACATTTTGATTCTTTTACAGGCTATTTATCTGGGACTCCTTTGGTTGGGTTTAATAATTTTTTTCAAACCCCAATGTTTCCTTTGGAAATTTTACTAAACAGTATTTGAAGCTTTGGTGGTGGCTAATCATTGACTCATTATGAATTTGGGTGGTTATTCTCACCACATAGAGACCTCTTCTTAATACCTGTCAATTTCTTTCACACTTACCATCCTAGAACCAGGATTAGGTTTGACTCAATTTGATTGGCTTAAATTACCGCAGGATGGTTTAATTGAGGTGAAGAGGGCCACAGTTGCTTGTGTTTTGGAATGTGTCACAGGCTGAGGCTAGGCCTGGTCTTGTGGTACATCATATAGGTTGTCAAAAAAAAATCCAGTGTTGAGCCTGGAAGACCATATAGCTCATTTTCCTTGTGACTTATGTTGAACTGCTGGGTGTAAACAGGGCCTATAGTAGCTGTTTTCTCTTGCTCAGTAGCAGGGCTTGTAGTTGCTCTTGGTAATACTCCTTCATAATATTAAAGATTCTCTCACTTGGATAACCATTTTAAAACAACAAGTAATAAAAATTATATTAGAAGTAAGAAAGTAAAATATTATAATAGTATTAATTTTATTGAAATTTGTGCTCTTATTGAGACACTTTCCAAGACCTGAATAACCAAATTTAGAAGCATAGAAGTTGAAAATAATTATGAGGTTTCCCAAATAAATTTTGGTGAATTCACTCTCAAATCCACTATTTCTAATTCGAGCCATGAAAGAAACTCAGATTGTCAAAAAAGAAGGTGTTTTGAGTTTAAAATATTGCTTTTGTAACTGACTCTTTTTGTTCTCTGATTGCAGCATTTTTGTTATATGATAAGTATACCAGTTGATTTAGATTGCTTTAGAATATGACTCATTCAATTTTGTCTCGTATATGGGTTACTTTTGTTTGCTGTTTCACTTTTGGTATTATGTATTTGATTTTGATTTTTTTGTGTTTGTCCATTTTTATAATCTGGACTTAGATAAATGAAAATTTTGTTGAGTATTATTGACCTTCAAGTAAAGCCAGTTAACTTTTGCTTTGGATTGAACTGATTTTATTATGATCAGGAATTTTTTTGCTTATCTCAAGTGGTTATAAAACTACTGTACCAAAACCCAAAAAACTCACAAACTTCAATCCAAATTTAAATTGTACAATTAATGTACATGCAGAATAAAAACTAATTGTATAAGATATTAGTAAATATTAAGTGTTTAAATACCAAAAAGAAAATATTTGCTGATAAAAGAGTTGAATTATGAATAATATATTGTTACTTATAATCAATATAAATCAAATCAGTAGCTATCAGATTTTTGCTACATGCTTTTAAAATAGCTCATGTCAAGATTTTGGGTTCTTGATAAAGAAGGATTATATTTACTAGAGTATTTTGACATATTGTCTGTGTTGATAAGGATGGATCTGTATGAAGACATGTGTGCTTCCAATTGGTGTTGTTGTTAATTCAGCAACTGGCAGGGTTCTGTTGTTGCTGGAGTCAAGTAATTGTGAAAGTCCTGTAGTCAATAGACACAACAATGGCAGCTTTGGGCTGAGATGGGTTGGAAGGATCTGTAAACTATAAATAATAAGCTCTTTTTAAATACTTGACACTACTACTATTCAATGATTAGTAATGTGGGTGGTTATTAATTTTCTGCCTTCTAAGTGATCTTAGAAGGGCTTTTTATAGTGTAGGCAGCTGCAGCCAGACTTGTGTCTAGCTGTGGATAACTCTTACTAGCTAGCCTATCATCCCCAAGCTACTAGTTTCAACCCCCAGAGTTGGATTCTAAACTCAAATAGTGGTTTTAGAATGAGGTAATATCCTAGGCTGTTAATTTCTCCTCTTCAGCATGGATATTCCTTGACTCAATTGAGATCAACTAAGTTGACATCCATTGGGTGGGGTCCTGTCTTGTGGTTGTTGTAATGTACACTACACACAGACAGTCCTCTGCTCCATTTCTTGGTGAAACAGGATGTTGAAATACTCTGTCTCAGGTATCTTCCAAATTTCAAGCCTATAATTAGCTTGATATATTTTTGCCATCATCTGGAATACATACCTTTCATTTGGCAGTGGCCCGTCTATTATTAACTCATAGCTTCAGTAATAAGAATATGGATCAGTCAACCCTGATGGATCAGAATTTCCTGATAGCTTATATGATAAAAAATATTTAGTTTATTTTTAATAAAATTTGATTATTAGCTATGATTAAAGCTTGGGTGAAAAGTTAGGTTTAGTTTTATCATGAAAAAGGCTCAATTTTAATATATCACAGGTTCAAACCCTATCAAAAAAGCTGCAACTATATTGAAGCCCCTTTAATTTGAATAATTTTGATTCACCTGAATATGCTTTTTCGGGATATACCCGAAAAATATCACAAGAAAGGGTTGAAAATAAAAAATGCTAAATAAAAATGAGTCTGAAAACTATATTTCTGCCTTCTTATTAATTTAATAGCCAGTAATTAAAGAATCAATGTTTTTGCTCAAAAAGATCTTGGGCTGAAACTGCATCATCAAATAAAGATTTTTTATCCATTATGTTTACCAACCCAATTACCATTATATCTTGCAATAGCTAGGTAGCACTAATAGCTTTACCCTATAATAAGAACATGGCAGCAGCTTATTTATCATAAACATGTCCTAATTCTATATTCTCATATTTATTTGACAATTAACTTACCTTGTCATCAGTAAAGATCATAAAGAAATACTTGAAATACTGTCAATCCTTACACTATTTCAATACAATACATGCCACCTCCTAATAATCAAATTAATAGATAAATGCTAGCTATAAAGTAAGATTTTTGAACAGATTAACATGGATAATTATTAAGGCTTTCACTACACTTCTCTGATATAGTTTTCAACTATGAAATAGCCAAGAAATTTTACTCTGCAGAAAAAAATATATTAAACACATCATTAAATATATCTTTAGACATCTGAATAAGGAGCAGGGATTTAAAAAGTAAAGTTGTAGTAAAATATAAAGAAATTTTTCCAGCTAGGATTAAGAGAAGATATGTCAGCAATCTATTGAAAATTGTTAAGCTAAGTGTAACCCAACTTTGCTCTTTTGACAGCCTGTCTGAGACATCTTTCCTTTTACCCATCTATTTCTGATAAAATTTTATGACAATTTATAAAAAGTTATTACAAAAAAGTTACTTCCATCTTTAAATACTGTAAATTCAGAACCTGAATGTAAAAATGCAGGTTTATCAAATCCTTGGTCCAAATTTTGAATCACTTTTGCAGGATGGCCTTTTTTAATTAAATTGATTTTTTTGTGCATTTATTTGAATTTTTAAAAATGCAGAAACTCATAGACACTTTTCAAAGTTCAAGTCAAACAACATATTTCCAATGTACAAAATGAGTTAACTGGAATAAGATTTGAAGCATTCAAATCCATTAACCATTTTCATTAAGTTTACTATGTTTTTTCAAATTGCAGGATTTTCAAATCCATGAACCAAATTTCAAATCACTTTTGAATTCCAGTAGTAAACTCAAATAATAATTGCAGGAACTGGAATCAAAATTTAATATATAGTAAGCACACTAGGAAACACCAACCCAAATCAAGAAGCTCCACCACAACTAAAATCAAACTAAAAATTCAATATCAATAACCATGTTTAGATATAAAAAGTGATTAAACTTTAAACTTATCCAAACCCAGAAAGGATACAATATTATACACTTCAAAATCACAGATATAGAAATTATGTTACTATTCAAGGAAAAATCAAGAGAAAACAACTGCTCACTACTAAACCAAAAATCCAAATAAATAAATATTTAATATAAAAAATATATTTTATTTTATTTTTAGGGACCAAAAATTGCATTACCAACCAGCTCCTGCACCAGCCTGCGGGGCAGCCTGTCCACAAGGGCGTCCCAGAGGGTCCAAGAATAGACCCAGAACCCAACTCAAGGGGAGTAATGCCAACACACAGGCCTCCCAAGGCATTAGTGCCAGCCAACTACCTCCCGCATCCCAAGCCAGATCAGCCAGCTTAAATCCCAGACAGAAGCTGCTCTCAAGGCCTGCCACCAAAGTCTCCTATACTAGGGTCACCAGTAACAATGAGGTTACTTACACCTCCACCGTGCACCCAGTTGTCACCTGGCTCCCCACTCTGGATCAAAGAGATGCCACTTCCTGCCCTGCCTTTTTGACACATCCTATGAGCCATTGGCCACAACTTAAGAGCCATCTGGACCTGTGATGTACGCCATAATTGACAGCGCCAGCACAACCAAGCGTCATCTTACCTTCTACATAAAGGTCCCCATCCCCTGTGTTGAGCCTGCTAGCCAGGATGCCGCGGTACCTGCCAAGGGTCGGCGTCGGGTGACAGATAGTGAGCATGAAGCTATCCTCAACTGCTTGAACAGGAGAATGAAAGTTTGAGATATTGTGTCCTGATTTGGAGTCACAGCCAGATATATTGGCAATCTCAACGCCAAATATGGCAACACTGGACAAATTGGTAAATCCACCAAGGCTATGCGGCAGCCAAAACTACTTCTGCCTATGCATATTGACACAATAAAACAGTGGGTTGCCAAGGATTGCCACCTGGACTCACTTGATGTCTAATCAATGTTAGCCAACAAGTTCAGGCTTTTTAAGTTTCAAAAACCCTTGTCTACAAAACAACAGCTGGGTTGGGCTTCTCCTGAAAAGTACTGGGAGTTTAGCCGTATAACTGGAACAGCAAAAAAACAATTGAGGATTGACACATTTATGCCAAGACCTATGTGGCTCTCAAGAAGACCAGAAATGTCCAATTCTTTTACATTGACAAATTGTTGTTCTCCTCTTCACTCAGGTCTAGGTATGAGTGGGCTGAGAAGGGGTCAAAGGATGGTGTAGCACATTGTGCAGCTTTCTTTTCCCAGACATATTCAATGGTAGCACTTCTTGGTTCCTGCGGGTTGGATTGATTTCAAATGATCAAGGGTTCCCACAATAGCAGGAAATTTCTTGATTTTCTCCAAACTGTCAAGGAATACCTTTGGATTAATTATTGCGGCACAACCAACATTGTTGTGCTTGATAATGTCAGGCTCCACAAAGTGAATCTGGTTTTGTCCAAGTTCCCGCCAATTGATAAAAATAGCTGTTTGGCCAGCCACCGCCTGGCTGACTGCCCAATGAGACTCATCTTCCTCCCCCGTATTCTCCATTTCTGAACCCAATTGAGGAGGTGTTTGGTTGGATCAATAATAAGGTTAAGAAGGGGCTCCTACAGGACACCACAGATCTCTTCAACATTCTTGAGGTCAGTAAATTTGTGATGCCACCTGATGTGGTGGCAGCTTTTTACAAGCACTCTGAATCCTTCCTCCCTAAAGCCCTTGCATCTGAGCCAATCAGATAAATGGGCGCTCTGGGTATCAATTGCTTTTATTTTTATTTTTTTTGTTTTCATTAGGACGCAAAAATTATTATTCATACATAATGATGTGACATTGGATTGTATTGCAGACATATAAGAATTAGTACAAAAGTTAAGTAACATTAATTATACTAGATATAGAGACACATATTTTTATTATAATCCACCAAATAGTGTATTGACTGTAGAGTTAACAAATAAATAAATTAAAAAAGATAGAGATAGATTAATTTTATTTAACTAATTGTGACCCCTTTTTAGTCTTTGGCCTTTTTTAAGCCACAGATTTGACCTTGTGAGGCATTGCCTGATCCTTATTATTTCAGTGCTACTATAGCCACACAACACAACCACCAATGATTTTTATATATTGCTTACTAATTAGTACTTAGGACGCGGGTCAAGCATATCAAATATATTTATCAAATCATATTACGAGGGAAAAGTAATTTGAGTTCTAAACAATCACTTGTTTAAAACATAAGTGGAGCAGGCAGATTGATGCAGATAAATAGAGCTCACCTGGGCTACCTACTATTATATGAACCTGTACCCAACAAGCAACCAAATAAATAAAATTTTAAATCATATTTTTTATTTCATGTGTTTGCTTACTATAACTACTGTATTATAATATATTTAGATATCTTACTATTAAAATTTCAAATATTAGAATCCAAATATTAAAATTTAAATATTAAAAATTTAAAAAATTTAAGTTTAATATTTTAAATAAAAATTTAAAATAAGAATAAAAGATAAATTGCAAAGGAAGATAATTTATTAGTGAGATGCAAATTGAAAGGAGAATGTGATTATTCTGGGGAATTGTACCCCAAAATCAAATTTTCTGCTAATGCGTCTAATTAGATCCATGTACTCTTCTGTACGTGGTGGACAACTCTGGATGCAATTTCTAGAGGGGTGGCGCTCAGCATCCCAGTGATTGCTGAACACTTAATAAAAGGCAATAAGGTAAGCAAATCAATTAATAGGTCCTTTTTGGGAGGTGCATGATATCCAAAAAGCAATGTCAGTTCAAAGGAGTTGTACAGGACATGCTTGACTGTCCTGTACCTGTGCAGTGTCTTCTGTTGTTCTAGTGCTAATTGGCATATGTCTATTTGAATTGTTATGTCCTCCAACTTTTTAACATTTGCTTTTAATATGCAATGTAATAGGATTCCTAGGTATGTTGCAACGTGAATCCTTTGAGAGGTATATTTTTTTGAAAACATGCATAATTTTTTATATACTTGATTAATCTGTTGACATAGGACGTTTGACCAAACTTGAAGATGGTTCTGGGGGCGGCTTGTATCTGCCCACCATGCCTCTGCAAACAAAATAAATAAAGGCTTAAAATTATTCACACGGACTGTGTCCCCGACCTTATTTGATAATGCTTTGAATAATTCATTAAAAATTTCAGTTTTTAGATATTCATTTTCTATTTGAAAGCCGGTTTTTATTAAGTTTTTTCATATTCATTGATGTTTGCAAATGGGAATCATTGAATGCTTTCATAGATATATTCATTAAAGTTTAATTTGATATCTCCACAAATTTCATTCATCTCTTTGAAGTTGATATTTGCTCCTATTTTATATGCTTCCCTAATCCACGGCAAGCACCCTGCAGGTGGTAAATATTCCTTAGCTCTAGCTTCAATATTTGAAAAAAAAATCATATTCATTTGAATTATTTTATTTATTTGATTTTATTTGTTTGTTTTACAGGGGCTACCAGTGATTGGTAACCCCTGTAGAACCAACTTGGTGTAAAAGCTGCCACTTCTGCAACCTCATCACCATCCCTAGTTATAACTAAAGTAAATATAAGTAAAACATAAAAAAGACTTACTAATTGTTTCCCCTGTGGCCCCCTCAGCCACAGGCGCTCCTTTGGCAAACTTCATGAGTGTTGGCTGCTCTTCATTTGATTTCCTGGGTTTTATCTTCATTATCTTTCTTGCAACTTGTGCTTCCTCTTGATTTTCATTTGATGAATTTTTAGTATTTCTTGTGGCGCTTCTGCTTCTTGACAGTGCTTCATTTTCATCTGTTTCCATTTGATCAGTTTCCTCTTCATTTGTGTTGATTTCCTTTGAGATTTAATTTCCTTCAATCAATTTGATTTTTTGAGTATTCTTTCTATTTGTTTTTAGCAAATTCTCACAAGTTGTAACTTTCACTTTTGAAATCTAACCGCTTGAGTATTTCCTTTTGAAGATTTAAAACTATTTCTCTGTGTTCTTTGTTGACTATTGTTCCCAGGATATTTTTTGTGGTTTGTTTTTGCTGGACCAAGGCCCTTCCCTCATTTCCCAGTTGATTTACCACAATTTCCCTTATGTTATGTTCAAGCTTGACATTTTTTTGGAGGGCTGACTCTAATTTGTTGATAAGGCTGTAGATATTTGACATTTTGTTTGAATTACATCAAAAAACTGGTCTTTATGGTACTATCCTCAACACATGAATATTTTTCATCATTAATGACTTAATGACCATAAATGTAAATATTGCATTAGAATATTACAATTAGATGTCAACTTTTGATATTTTGATATTATGTGCATAACTCAATGTATTTTGTTTAATAAAATCCATTGTAAACTTGGCATTTTCCATTATAATTTAATGAAATGGACTGTGTTTATATTAGAGAGCCATTAGCGCTTAGTACAAATATTGATACATAGTGCATTTTATAGCCTGTATATTTGCCTATTGATAACAATTCTGTAAACTTATAAGTAGGATTTTGTGATTAATAATAATCTAATGGATCAATAAATTACTTTTATAACCATTAATTGGCTGGTTTTCTTTGCTGTGGCAATTGTACATTTTCAGATATTTATGCACTGGTGTCCAATTGGTTGGTTTCACATCCAATCACACAGGAAATAGGAAATGTGGTTGCCACCCCAACCACATTTGGTCTCAGGGTGGCAACCACATTTCCTATTGCCTGTGTGATTGGATGTGAAACCAACTAATTGGACACCAGTGCATAAATATCTGAAAATGTACAATTGCCACAGCAAAGAAAACCAGCCAAATAATGGTTAAAAAGTAATTTATTGATCCATTAGATTATTATTAATCACAAAATCTGACTTAAAAGTTTACAGAATTGTTATCAATAGGCAAATATACAAGCTGTAAAATGCACTATGTATTAATATTTGTAATAAGTGTTAATGGTTCCCTATTATAAACACAGTCCATTTATATAAATTACATTGAAAAAAGCCATATTTACAATGAATTTTATTAATCAAAATTCATTGATTTATGCATTTAATATCTAAATATCAGGATTCAATGCATACCTGCAATATTATAATGTAATTTATACGTTTTTTGGTCTTTACTTTATTGTTGATAATGAAAAATATTCATGCAACTAATTATATGTTACCACATCAAATGTACAGCATTGTATTAATTATGGGGAATGTCAATAATGTAAAAAGAATATATTATTAATTGTGAATTAGAAGATTTAATATCAACTTTAATAAATTGTCACAAAGAAAAATTTTATTTTACTCATCAAAGGACAAGAAAGGGAGGAAATGGGCAGAATGTATGTCACCATCATCTGCGCCTGTAAAAGAGACAGCATCAGAGGTAGGGGGAGGGAATGGGTGGTGGTTTGGGAGTCAGGGTTGGAAGGCGGATGGCTTGATCTTGATGGGGAATGGGGAGGCAGGGTTTGTTGACTGGAAAGAGGCTGAAAGAGCTGATTGCTTCAATTGTGCAAATTCTTCCTCTGTCACATATGTGAACTTGACAAACCAAATGGATGAGCGTGGGGGAGGCAGAAGTACTTTCTGGACTTATCACTATCACTTGCATATAAGTTGATGAGATCTGATAGGTCCTGGACAAACACAGAAGGGAAAAGCTCATACCCCTTCTTAATTTGGGAGCACAGTTCATTGTAGATGGCAGGCTTTGAGTGCCTGAGAGCGGAACTAAAATTGTAGAGACATAAATCTGCAAGATGCATGTCAGCGTGGTTGGTGGGATAGGATCAACAGGTATGCCCCGCAGTCCTAATTTCTTTGGTTACCCATTCCTGCTGTTTTGTCTCATCACTCATTACAACTGTGTACACGGCTTTTTGGGTAGCCCACTCCTCCAGAATGTCCTTGAGCTCTGTCTGGTAGGCATACCCATCTGTGTTGTTTGATATTGCTGAGTAATGATTGACACCCAATTGGGAAACTGCCAACAAAACCCCAACAGATGATAAAAAATTGGCCTGCTCTTGTAAACGTCAGATTGAATATGCTTTTCTCCATAATCTTGGATTCTTGCAGAAATCTTGGCATACAACAAGAAGATGGTATCATTGCGCGTCCTTATTGCCCTCACTTTAATAAAATTAATGATGGTTGAATTGTAGGGGTTGGTATCCACCAAACTGGGGCCAATGAGAGCCTGATTGGACAAGATTCTAGCAGCAACCACAACTCTGTGCATCCACAAATTCACTGTTTTTTTGTTGCTGAAGATGCTGTGGGGTCCCAGTTGGAGAAGAGCCTAGAACAGGGGTATCTGCGGGTCACACTCCATGATAGCCATCATGAGAGAGCGGGCCTTTTCACCTTCAGTTGAAGTACAGGCACCAGTTGGGGTCTTCTTGGGAGAGAGGCCACAATTGGCGTGGGCTCGCAGGGTTTCAGCCACAGTGGACTTTGAAAAACCCATCACAGCCACAATTTTCCCAAGGGGCATAAGCATCCCTTGTTTTTTGACCATTTCAAGAACAATCTTTGGAGTGATTAATTTTCTTCTGCGTCTTGAAGGCTGATTGGCTAGAGGTGGGATGTGTCTGTCTTGGTAACCAGAAAATGTCATCTGGTTTGCTGTTTCTGGATTCTGGGTTCTCTGGGTGACCCTGTGGCTCACTTAGCCAATTCTGGATGCTAGTGTTGATACGCAATCTGGGTTATCAGCTTCCTGTGCGTGATGGGCAAACAGGGCCATGCTTGAGGACGCAGGAGAAAGAAAAACTCCTGGGTAGTGCTTGCGGAGGGGCCTCCAGGTTGGGAGTGGCCATAGGCAAAGGCTTCACTGTTGGAAGACCCAGTGTAGCCCTGCATGATTTTGTCAAGGCCAGGGAACAGCTTGTTTATTTGGTTGTTATTAAAATAAGGCATAATAAATTTTTATTTGAAAAATTAAACTCAAAAAGAAAAGTGTGCATTTTAATCAATTTTATTGCTAAGTATGTTAAGTCATTAAATATTAGGATCTAAATTTTAGCTACCCTAAAATGGAATAGGGTGATTTTTGAGAATGCCTATGATTCCTAAAAGAATCAGCACAAATTCACTTTAGATCCTTTAGCATCCTTTTTGAGATACTAATAAATTATATTTATTTCAAATTCATCTCATTTTTGATTTGAAACTTGGTTCTTGGATTTGACAATCCCATAATTTCAGATTCATTAATTTTTACATGATGTCTATGATTTGTTTGACATACAGGAAATCTCAAATTGTACATTAGAATCCAACATTTCTGATTCATGTATCCTGCATTAGCTGTTGTGTTTTGTCTTTTGTTAGTTGAGTTATCTTCTCAAGAGATTCAAAATTTGCCAATTTAAATAAATCAAAAAAAGTTAAATTGAATGGTTGATTTTATTAAATATCTTAATTTTCACTCAGCTGAGTTGCTCGCAAAAGTGATTAGAAATTTGGACCAAGGATTTGACAATCCTGCATTTTTACATTTAGGTTCTGAATTTACAGTATAGCTTTTTACCAGCTATGCAACTTGAAACACATACCAGTGAGCTGCTGTAAAAGAGTAAAGCTGAGGTTAGCACAGCTTTACTCTTTTAGCCGCCTGCCCATCACTCATAGCTTTTTACCAACTAGAATATAAAATAAGGATTGTAAAGGGAAACTGATCTAAAAAATGAATAACATCTTCCAGCTAGTATACCAAAACACGTACTCAGGCGGGATGCTATTAAAGGGCAAAGCTGGGAGTAGCTCAGCTTTGTTCTTTTGGTATCCTGCCCACTACCCTATGCTTGTTACATTATCTTCTTTTCTGATTAGTTCAGGAGCCAATATACATGTAGATTCTCTGGTGCTATTTTATATTCAGATTATATTTCAGCATCCCAAAAATACAATATATATAAAAATGGGTTTAAGGATGTATAAAGTTATTTTTGGGAAGAGTAAGAATGTAACTTTGGAGCATAAGTGTTTAATACATCAAGTTTGTATAGCTGATGTACAATTCTACTGTTTCACTGTATGTTAACCAGTCTGCTTAAATTCAGCTAGAGACTTTTCTAATTTATTTCATTTTCTAGCTTAAAATTTGAATTCCAGATATTGGCGTAAGGATTAGAGGTTCTCTATTTTCTCAAGAGTGCTTCAAAGGTTGCACCTTGGTTTCTGGGGACATAAGGTTGATGGAAACTTTAGGGTTTTCTGGAATGAGGAGCATCGAGGTTCTTGCTTTGGAAAGACATGTGTAAAGCACCCCAGATTATCAGGCGATGCAGTAAAAGAAGAGAAGTTGATAGCGTGAACTGCCTCAAACTTTGCTATGTTTATAAAGATAGTTTCAGTAAAATGGACCGTTTTGCTGATGTTTTCTACCGAGCAACTTTCAATTATTTCTGGACAAGATGATGGCCCTCGCCTCAACCCTACCTAGCAGTAATTTCTCAACGATATTTGACAATTTTATTTTAAAGTTTTCAAAATTCACGCTGCCGCTTAAAACCTGTATTTCCTGACTGAATTGCTGTTTAACTTCGAATATGCTTTGTTCACTCTTGGTGAGAAGCGGATGCTGTCCATAGCTAAACTATTTCATGATATTTGCCAACTCGGAAGCTGGGGCTTTGACTACAGAAAATGACGTAAGAAAATCGTTGAAAAATAAATTTTAATCTTAAAGCCTAGATTACACTTTCGGTACTGCTTTAGGTTCGATAGAAGTCCTTGTAATATAAACATTTATAATCTTAAGGCGATGTAATTTTTAGTTACATAGCTTTTAGGGAAATGTTGAATTGATGTATATTCCTGTGATGTTCAGCATATTTTTAAACTCTCTGTATGAGAAAACTACACTGCTGCTGATTTTGAATGAAATATTAAAGCGAGACAATCTTTGTGCCAAAGCCACATTTATCAGTTCTAGGATCACAGGGACTAACCCCAAGGTCAGGATCATCAACTCTGATCTAGAATCATTAAGGGGTTACCTAAAACAAAACAAAGTATTGCAGGGATGTCTTCTTTTTAGCCTGGACTTCTTGGATGCCTAAATGATGTCAAGTTTAGAAAATGAAAGTCGTTCCCATCTATGAAATCGTCTTGAGACACTCAGTTCCATTCCTACGAAGAGCAATCATGCCGGCTTCAAGACAGACTGCTTTACATTGGGCGCCATTGAACTCGTCACAGGAGCGAGACAACTCTTCAAGAAACAAGCTTGTAACATTCATCTTGCGAGAATAGATTTTGATGATATGGGCTCTTGCCTTCTCGTCATGTAAAAATCTCTCAAGCCTATTGGCTAAGATCAAGTGTAGTGGATAAGACTTATTAGACTTGACTCAGATGTGAGTATTTCCCTTAGATGAACTCAAGCTTTCAGCTTGATTTGAGAATTTTTAAAACCCTTTGATGATAGATTCAATTGTCAGCCAGAACTCGAGTTGTCTGGGCTGAAAATACAGAAAGAGATATTCTGACTTGACTTCTAGATTTTAGAAAGCCTGTAAGAAGTTGATTCATTAGCCTGTCAAAGCCCAAGTTGTCTGAACTGACAAACAGAGATAGAAAGTCAACTTTCTAAAACTCAACAATTTTTGCTTTTCCTTTCAAAACTATTTACAAAGGTTAATTTAAAAAAGGTATTCAGTTTAGTGGGCTATTCCATTCCTTAGCATAAACTAACTATATATTCTAGTAATGTTAGAATTTAGAGCTTTAACCAAAGGCAATTTTATTGAGCTTTGTCAGCTCTTGGAATCTCGGGATCTAGTCACCCTTTCTCAAGTCAACCATGATCTCCGGATCATCTTTTCTAATGAGTGTTTGTGGGAAAGGTAGTTTTTTTCTTTTTTGATTTTGCAACTAGAAAGTATTGTTTGGAACTTTATTATTTTAAAAATGAAGTGAAGTACTTAAGAAATTAAATTTAGTTTCTACTGGTAACTTTTTAACTATATTTTATCTTAAATTTATTTTTTTAAAGTAAACTTTATTATTTTTATTAAAACAGTAGGCAATATTCACTTAAAAATTTATTTTTTATGTGAACCTTTATTTTTGAGATATATTTCTTTGGCTTTATAAATTTATCTCTTATGCTTAAAAATGAGTTTTTGGTTTGATTCTTTTGCTCAAGTTTAAATCTCATATATATTTAATGGGAAGCTATCACATCTTAAGCAAACTAGCTATTTTTAGTTTCTATAATCTTATCTAGCAATCAAAATATCTCTTAGTCCACTTGTATCTTTACTGCTATAAACACAATATTGATTGAAAGCTTATGTATTTTTTAAGCCACTTGACTGGTTTGTTCCAAACTCAGGCTGATGTAATTGAATGTCTCCGAGAGGGTGCACTCCCTGGCTTTAATCCCACTAAAGAAGTTTTCATGGAAAATGCACATCAGTTGGGACTTGAATCACTTATACCCCTAAATTGTAAAAGTCTTGTACTGGATATGATTCGGTCTGAAGCCCTGTTTTCAAATGAAACAGCAAGCCAATTTACTTTGGTTCATAAAACCCTTGAAAAAACTAGAGAGCTTCTTAGCCATTTTCAGAAAGAGCCCAGTCTAGAGCTTCTATATCGTGCTGCTTATCTTGCCTTTAGTACTATTCCTTTCCAGCCTGTCATGGCCCTCCATCTTTTAGCTTTTATTCCATTTGCCATCAATCATCTAGAACCTTCACTTAGAATAGCTCACCTTGGATTGAACTTTGATGAAGAATTTGAACCTCTGTTAGGTAACCAATTTCATAAACATTCTTTTTCCTCAAAGATTTACCTTCTACAGCTTCTGCTTAAAGAGAAATAAGAAAAATATGATTGCTTTTGACCATTGAAGGCCCACATTCTAATTTACTATCTAGAGCTGAAAGCACAGGTTAAACAATTTATTCATGAATTAGATGGAGAAGGTAAGTATTGTTTAGTATGTATTTTGGCTACATAGATGATACACTTGATAAACAATCTTTTTATTAAATTTCTACTTAAAATAAATTTACAGGAAAGACTCCACTTGTCATCAATGGTGATCTCAGTTTGCAGTTCAAGGAGGTGGTTGGAACAATCTTCACTCAGTTTGTAAAGGCAGGTACTAGAGTAATGTACTTGGAGGACCTTGGCTCCTTTATTACTGTAACCAATCATGGTCAAGCTCCTCCCCGTGAGTTTGTGGAGCATGTTTTTAGGGAGCATGCCCAACCTATAGGCCCCAGAAAAAGGCCTGCCATGTCAAAGCAAGATTTTGAACTGTTTTATCTACATTTGGCTATAACTGATCCAGCAGAAACTCGAGCTGATCTGGCTTCACATGGCTTTGATCCTGATACACTTATGGAGCTGTCTGGAGAAAATGCTTTGCTCAATGCTGCTCATAGACTATCAAATCTAAAAATCTGAACCAACATTTGTTAGAGCCTTTCATCTACTACATAATCCAATCTCAATAACAGAGGGATTAGATTTGTAACTCCTCCCCAGCTTACTTCTCACAGTTGCTTTATTTTATTTGTCTTTACTTCTAGCTATATTTTTATATCCACATTTCTTACTGTTAGCATGCCATATCCGGTTTTAATCACTTTATCATTTACAGAGATTATTTTGGTTTGAATTAAAGTTTGTGTTGACTCTTTTTAGCCTGCAAGGCAAATATTAAAATTATTGTGAGGCACAGAGGCCTTATTGTTGATGTTTTAAGCCATCGATCACCACTTAAATACACTTTACTCCTACTATTAACCAAACCAATCAGATTGTAATATCATATCCAGTTTGGAAAAGTTGCTTAGTCTACTTAGCACTATAAAAGTTGAAAAGAGGATAAAGAAGCCAAGTTCAGGACCAGAACTACATAGCTTTAACTAATAAACTGGATTGCCACTAAGCTATAAGACTTATAGCTCACATCTGTGAAAAGAATTGGTGTGATTCAGAGCTACATGCATATAAAAAACTTATTAATCTTTACCTTGTTGTTGCAACCAAACCAATTAGAGATCAGTATTTAATTAGAGAAGACAACAGTCCAATATAAAGGACAGAAATGAATAGAATAAGGTATTGTTTATTGTAGAATATTGTAGTTAATATACTATATGGGGAAAGCCACAAGGCCACTGGGGGTGGCATAGTGGCGTGTTTCATGTAAGGTTTGAAGCCAAGGAATAACTTGTGCAGGGATCAGCAGGTTGAATTGGCAGCACTCCTAATTAAGAGGAAGTGCCCACAGTTTGATATTGCCATCAGATTGATCCATGCCGTTAGATACGTCAAGGGGTGGCTCATTGAGCACCCCTGTGTATTGTAAGATGCATTAACAGGCAAGGAGGAAAACTCAGTTGCAACACAAGTGGGTAGTGGCAAGGAGAATTGAGTCCAAGCGGGGAACAGATGTCTCACACTAAATCTTCCTAGCTCTGACTGCCTGGGTGTCAAACCCTGACCTCCTAGGAGGTCAGGTAACAGCTTACAGAACCATCATTTTTGTTATCATAAGCTCACTAAATACCAAACACAAGGAGGCCAGCTCATCAAGATGTATTGATAAGGCTAAAGTAACATAATTTTTAACTAACTACCTTAGTAGTTTGATATTTTCAATTCAATAAAATACCTTTCCTTGTGATTTATTTATTTTTGTTGCCTTCCCATAAGATTTTTAATAACATGATTGTTGGAATCTACATTTTGCCACCCCAAAATTCTGGGAATCTTCTTTCCCCTGCTGAAATAGTTCCTAAAGTTTGCAAAATTGAGTATGAACCCATCTATGCTGCTGACTCCTTGACTATGATGAAAATCAAAGTCTTTTTCATATATCTCTGCATTGTGATATGTTGCTATTTTTCATATCATTTCTTCAAAGGTTATCATCTCTGATTAAATACGCACAATCACCTCCTAATTGGTAAAGACATCCTTTTTTGGGTGGATATTCCACATTTGATTAATTACAAAAAGATCTCACTCTAATCCAATATGAAATTGTTTAGTATTTGCTACCACTTTTAGAATATAATTTTGCTATATGTTTTCTTCCAGCACTTATTTACAGCAACTATATAGTGCAGCCCTACATATTTGGATCATTAGCTATGGAATTTAAGTTAAATATTGTTAGAACAAATGTACTGTTTAGCCTATTTTTTATGAAGACAAGTTTTCTGAGTTATATCTTAATTAATACTAGTCAAATATACAGTAAATTCATAACCTAATGAAAAAATACAGGGTTGTCAAATCATATGCCCTGATTTCAAATCACATTTGTTGTTTGGCTTTTTTAATAAAATCAATTTCTTTGTACAGTAGTTTAAAAGCTATGGCAACAAGCAAAAATGCTTTGGATTTAAAGAGAATGAACTCAGATTTAAGAAAACCACAAGTTGGACCAGATTCAGGAACTAAATAATCTAAGTATTTTTGGTGAACTGGCAAAATATCAAATAATAAACAAAATACCATTAACACATAATAAGAAATAATATCAAACAGCAAACAGTGTAGTTCAAACTACAAACAAAATGAACTGGCACATCAAGTGAAATGGATTGATGCTGTTCTGGAATATATTATAATCCTATCAGGATTCAGATGAGGCACTAACAGAAGGACTAAAATGAAACAGAAATAGAGCAACCTAGAAGCAAGATTTCACAAACACAAAACAAAATGAAGTCACACAAGATATTTAGTATGAAAAGCCTAAAATAGAAAAGTAACAGTTTAACAACCAATCAACAGCTATCTAATTTAGGAACAGAGGCATTTTATTCATTTTCATGGTTCTTTATTTGTGTATAATGATTTCAAGAACTTTCAAAATCTGGACTCATTATTACAATAAAAATAAAGTCATAAAATTTTAAACTTCTATTTTTAGTGATTTAATCCTAGGTTTTATTTTACAATGGTTTTTACTGGCAATATTTTTGACAGCACCAGAAAAAAGGCCAGCAGCAGCCAAGGCATTTTCTGTGTAGGTGAGGCTCAGAGTATAGTGGCCTATTTTTACACCCATATCTTTGATGTGAGTAACAAGGAAGCCAACCTGTACTTGACTCCTGACCCCTATGGGTTTGACTTATTTAAGAGTCACTTTGTGTCTAGCTCTGCCCTGCCCCTTTTCCCACCCCTGCACAAGGTGCCAACTAACCAGCCAATCAGAATGGCAAACCTGGTTTGAAACAACTGCCTTCCAGCAACCAACTTACTCCTCTTACAGCCAATCAGGCTACAACGCCTGTGAACCAGCACCCCAAGCGCCAAATTATAAATGCCAAAATTCTCTAGGAAATTGTGGCACTTAACCAGTGTGGCCTGACCTGGGCTAGGTTGCCACCCAATAGAAATTAACCCAAACTATCATCATGCTGGAATTCAACAATCTGATGAACAAGAGAAGCCTGATTGGGACAGCCAAGACGCTGAAGAAGGCCCCAGAGTCCCAGATCAACAAAAAACCATATCTGATTATGCTTGATCTCATACAGCAGGAACCTAAGCTTCCCCTGATCCAGGTCCATAAACAACTTGCACATCATGGCTAATATTTTTCTAAGTGCATGGTGTATCTCTGGATGTACAGGAAAGTGGCTTTGGTCTTGATGTTGACCTATGCAGCGGGGACCAATGGGATGGCAGTGAGGATTTCTCATATGATCCTGCCATTGAATCCACTATGGTCCAATGTCTGACAAGTTTATCAGATGACATCATGTTCATTGTGCATTGTCAAGTTTATACTTCTGGGAAGTATAATAAACAAAATAAGGGGAAGATTTTAAGAAGAGAATGATACTTTTTGAATATGAATATAGAATAATGTATAGTATCATGACAAGCCACATGCCGTCCATGTACGTCATGGAGGTCATGGGGCTTATCTGAGTAATGCTCCTCTTGAGTCACGAGGCTTAATCAAGCTGTGTTCCATTTAGGACCCGGATTGTGAAATCCCTGTCATAGATGGTTAACTGATAATGGTGCCACCAGTTTATTGACTGGACAGTGAACCATTTGGTGAGCTGTTTGGTGATTTACTTGGGGCGTTAATTCCCTGAGAGGGAGTAATCAAAGATCTTGCGACATCTCCCTCTGGGGTGCTTGAAGACGGGGCCTTGGGAATTTTCTTGAGAGTATCTGGTATGCAGGCTTGGTATTGATCCAGTTTGGTGTTGGGCACAGGGAGCATTGAATTTCATTGGGCTGTTCTTGCTTTACACAGGCGGAGTTGGTGGTGGTGCATAAGTTTCAGTTCAGTCCAAGCTCCAATCTCTTTGATGAGGTAGGTGTTATTGGGCTTAACTTCCATGACAATGCCTTGTCTGTGCAGTCCTGGGTCTAGTTTGTGTTGGTTGTGATTGACAACCCAGATCTTTTCTCCGACTTGGAACCTTTCTTGTTGTAATGGGATTGCTTCCTGCTGGACCTTTTGTTGTTCTATCTTTTCTTGGTCCTTTCTGGCATGTAGTACTTTTGGGTCATTACTGTCTGGTATCTGCTTTGGAAGTGGCAGTTGTGGACCCTTGGTTGTACTGAAAAGTGAGTTTTTCTGACCATAGACAAGTTCATAAGGGCTTTTGCCCGTATTGTGGTTGACTCGTGTTCTACAGACCATAAGAGCAGTTGGTAGAATATTGACACAGACTTTTGGGTTGTTGGCAGATAACTTACTGAGGGCTTCCACTAGAGAGCCTTTTAGTTGTTCTATGTGTCCATTTGCTTGTGGGTGATATGGACTGGCTGTGACATGTTTTATTCCATTCTTGGTGAGATAGATGTTGGTGTCAATAGCTTTAAGTTCAGTGCCTCCATCTGTGATCAGGAGGTCAGGTTTCCCAAACTTTTCTATGATCTCTTTGCCAATAAATTGTCTCATGTTGTTGCCCTTGTGCTCTTTTGTGGCTTGTGCTACGGGCCATCTGGTTGCATAGTTGATAGCTGTTATGATGTACTTCTTGCCTTTGCTTTCACTGGGCATAGGTCTCACAATATCCAACAATCATACCTTGATGGGTTGTGTGATGGATATGGGTACTACTGACTTGGGTGGTGCTTTGGTTTGGGCGTACTTCTCACAGACTTTGCATTGTTCCAGTACTTCTCTTATATCATCTAGCATGTTGGGCCACCAGTAGCATGTCTTGAGGTATTCATGCAAGTTTCTGCTACAGGTGTGTCCCAAGTCTCTGTGATATCAGAGGATTGTGTCAATCTTTTGTGTTGACAGGACATAGGGTACAGTGTCACCATTTGGAAGTATTTGGTGAAGGGTACCATATACATTTTTGAACAGGTGTTTGTTCTTGAGGACTTTCTCTTGGATGTCCATTGGTGTTCCAGGTGGGAACCCTTTCTGGAGATTCCCCATGATTAACATGGGCCAGTTGGGGTTGCCATCAGTGCAGAGGATGTGTTTATAGTATAGCCTTGACAGGGCATCTGCAGTAAGCATCTCCTTGCCTGGCTTGTATTTGATTTTCATGGGGTATCTCTGTATGAGACTCATCCATTTGGATTATCTTATTGACAGGTGTTGTTGTGTTTTGAAGAATATTAACAACTTGTGGTTGGTGAGTACCTTGAACATCTGGACTCTTTCCCGGTAGCATCACCATTTCATGAGGCAGTGTATGATGGCCACCAATTCTTTGTCGTGTATGGGGTATCTTTGTTTGTCATCCAATAGCTTCCTTGATTCATATGCCATGGGAAGAAAGTCCTTTTGGGCTGTTTGGATACAGAGGACTCCTCCTATGGCATATTCAAAGGCGTTGGTTTCTAGCTCATAGATACCCTCACAGTTTGGGTATTGTAGGATGGGAACAGTAACCATGTGTTCCTTTAGTTGGCAGAAATGTTGATCTTTTAAGGGTGTCCAGACAAATTTGGTTGTTTTCCCGGTGATAGCTGATAAGGGAGCTGTTAGGGTGCCCCAGTCAGGGATGAACCTGTGTACGTAGGCTACCGTTCCAAGGAAAGTGTGGAGTTTGCTCTTGTTTCTTGAGGCTGGCATCTCTGTTATAGCACATATCTTATCTGGACCCAGGTTAATATTGTTCTTGCTGATGATGTGGCCAAGGAATGGAAGTTCAGTTGAGAAGAACTCACATTTGGACAGCTTGGCAATCAGTTGGTTGTCTTCCAGGGTATGGAGAACTATGCAGATGTCTTACCAGTGTTGTTGCAGGTTGGGACTATAAAGGATGATGTTGTCCAGGTAGATGATTGCTCTTTTTCCTATGTGTTCCTTGAATAATTCATTCATTAAGGTTACAAAGGTACTGGGAGCGTTTGTCATGCCAAAATTGAGAACAACACATTCAAAGGATCTCTATTTAGTTCAATATGCAATTTTTGGAATGTCTTCAGGTTTCACGCAAATTTGGTGGTAACCTGCTGTCAAATCAATTTTTTTGAAGATTTGGGACCCCCCAGGGCATCAAAAAGGTCATCAATGAGAGGCAGGGGATATCTGTTCTTAATTGTGACCTTGTTGAGGTCCCTGTAGTCTGTGACCAGGCAGAGTCCTCCGTCTTTCTTTGCCACAAAGAAGACAGCGGCACCAAAGGGTGACTTTGAGGGTCTGATGAGGCCTTTTTTGAGTGCTTTGTCAAGGTAAGCTTTTAGGGCATTGTCTTCTTGTGGTGTGAGGCAGTAGATGGGTTGTGCTTTAGGTACACTCTCTTTTAGGTCAATTTTGTGTTGTATACCCTGATCAGGGGGTAACCCGGGTAGTGTCTCTTGGAATACAGAGGGGAATTCACTGACTATCTGGTCTCTAATGGGGGTCTGTTTGTGTCAAGTTTCCGTGTTTTAAAGTGGATAACCTCATACATACAGGTGCTCCAACTGATTTTGCTAGGGTCAGTTTCTTCTCCTGTTTCCATGATTTTCACAAATATGTGGTCCCTCATGAGAGTGTCAAGATGTGTTGGGTATACATGGTGGTGGACTTCTCCTTTCTGTATGGTGAGGGTGGCACTGTCCCAGTCAATATGAGGTTTTGTCTTTCTCATCCAGTCTATGCCAAGTATGACATCATATTTGGGGATTGGTATGATAGGGATGCTAATTGTTATTTGTACATCTCCAATTTGGGCACAGAAAGGTTTTGCCTCATGGGTAACTGGTGTGCTTTGGTTATCTGTCATGATGACCCTCTTGATGTTAATTCAAGTGGTGGGTAACTTCATGAGGTCTATGAAACTCTTGTTGATGAGAGATTGATCTGCTCCAGTGTCAAATAGTGCTCTGTCCTGGTATCTGCAAAAGCAGAAAAGATAAGTGAGGAGTTTATTTCCAGTTTGGACAGCAAACAGTAGAAGATTGCTGGAGGGTACTTGGATCATGGTGATTGAATCCACGTCTTAGTCCCTGTACAAGTCTTGTGAAGTGGGGGAGGGTGGCTTGCCTAAGCACTCCCCTGAGCTTTTCCCTCCTTGTTGGTATCTTTGGTGCTGACCTGGTTGGCTTGTGCAGTGTGATTCCCAGTTTGAGGATGGGTATTGTTGGCTCAGTTTCTTTGCTTATTGGGACGAGGTTCTCTCTTAGCTGCAGGGTTTTCCTTGTGCTTGTTGGTGATGTGTAGATTGTCAGACTTCTGAGCTGCACGTTTTTCCTCTAGGAATAAATCCTCAAGGTTTTTGCAGCAACTCATGTCAAACTGACGTCTAATGTGTGTGGGAAGGCCATTGAAGAAGTCTAGGCACGGCCCAGGTTCATCAAAGTTGATGGTGTTGGGTGCTTGGTTGCGTAGAACTTCATATGCCACAATGTACTCTTTGATGATTCCTGTCATTTTGAAGGTTTGAATCTCGGTCATGATCACTACGTCTGAGTCCTTCATGGAGAACTTTTTGAGGAATGCAGCCTTGAACATTTCCCAATTCTCCTTCTGGTCAGGGTGTTGGGCTAGCCATTTGGTTACAAAATGTGAAGCAGTTCCTGTGACGTGAAGGGCAATCTTGCTGACCCAGAGTCTTTGAGGGTAGTCCACTTGTTCAAACTTGCTTTACGTACTGTTGATCCAAAGGGAGGTGTTTTTGCGGCATAGTCCTGAAAAGGCGCTAATATCAGCAGTGTGCAGGCGTTGAAACACAATATTAGGTATCTCAGGCTGTGGAGGTGCTGTTGTGGTTGGGGTGGTGGGCAACAGTCTGTGGGCTCTGAGAGCGTTGTACTGATCAATGAGCACAATGATATTATTGTAGATGACAAGGCCTGCAGGAACATCTTGTCCTACTTTGTAATCTCTCCAGCCGTTAGGGAGTACCATTGTTTGGGTTATTTTCTTGGGAGGAATTTTTCCTTTGAGTTGGGTAGGTATGGATAACCTACCTGTGCTACCAAATTTGAGTTTATACTTCTGGGAAGTATAATAAACAAAATAAGGGGAAGATTTTAAGAAGAGAATGATACTTTATTGAATATGAATATAGAATAATGTATAGTATCATGACAAGCCACATGCCGTCCATGTACGTCATGGAGGTCATGGGGCTTATCTGATTAATGTTCCTCTTGAGTCACAAGGCTTAATTAAGCTATGTTCCATTTAGGACCTGAATTGAGCAATCCCTGTTATAGATGGTTAACTGATAATGATGCCATCAGTTTATTGACTGGACAGTGAACCATTTGGTGAGCTGTTTGGTGATTTACTCGGGGCGTTAAATCCCTGAGAGGGAGTAATTAAAGATGTTGTGACAGCATTATAAATTGTTTATTGATTTTGACAATTTTGATGAGAAAGGGAAAGCCATCAAGAAAAATAGAAGGAAGAAGGTCAAGAAGGGGACATTCATTGGTGCTTTTCTGGCTGTTTTGGCAAAGAGTTTTATCTATTATAAGAAATCCTGATTCCACCAATGGCTATGGGTATAGTCATATCCTTGGTGAATTACTGGACTCCTGGGATAGCTCAAATTCCACCTATTGGGTTTCATTGAGCCATCAGATAGAGGGTAGCTCCACTGCCCTCAAGGCTATCCAGAGATGCAAACACCAGGCCTCTGTGTACCCAACTGGCCATGCAGAAATCCATCTGGGTGATGTTAAGTTCTTTAATATTGCAGATACACTACAGGAGCGCTGTCCTCCAGGTGTTAAATGACCTCTATCTTGGTGTCCTCAATTACAAGTCTCTCTTTGGTTAGCAGATGGTGGATGACTTGTTTGTCCAAATTGTCTTTCATGTGAATATGAACAACCAATCACAGAAAGACAAGCATCTCTCATCTTGGGCTACAGCTGTCTACCAACCAATTCAGCCAATGATAGACAAGGAATTCAATAAGAGGTATATGGCAGCCATAACAATTATTATGATTGGTTTAACCCCTGCCACCACCACCTCTCACCTGCCAGCCCCTCCCACCCAGTCCCAGACCTCCCAGGCCAGAATCACCTCAATACCTTCTCTTCTGCAATATTCTGCCTCATAGGCATCACCCTTTCTGTCCCAAATAAACTCCTTGCCGCCACACACTTTTATTTATATTATTTTTATCCAGAATATCAATTGTTTATTTCTCTTTGTTATTAGTTTGTTGTTTTTTATGCTTAGCTTATTTCTATAAAATCATATGTTTCTATGCCACATAACTAGATCCAGAACACAGTTATTTTTACCCTTTTACACAGCCCCTTGTGAAATTATTAACAACAATTTGGTGATCAGCTATATTTATTTAGAAAATTATATATTAATTGTGTTTAGAGAAGTTGTTGCTGATCCAAATTTAAAACCTTGATTATAATCTTTAAGCCAATCAGGATCCAAGTGAGAAAGTGATTGTTGTGACATAAAGAGACATTCAATAATTCTTTGATGTATGTGCACTAATTAATCTGATTGGCTGAAATCTTTGCCATTGTGCGCCATTGCCGCTGTGGCAAGTTATTTGTGGGCTAGTGCTAACCCAGAAGCTGATTGGGCACTAGTCCACCAACAACTTGCCACAGCAGCAATGGCAAACAATGGCGCACAATGGCAAAACAACCAGCCAATCATATTAATTAGCGTACATGCATCAAAGAATTATTGAATGTCTCTTTATGTCACCACAATCACTTTCTCACTTGGATCCTGATTGGCTTAAAGTTTATCATCAAGGTTTTAAATTTGGATCAGCAACAACTTCTCTAAACACAATTAATCTATAATTTTCTAAATAAATTTAGCTGATCACCAAATTTTTGTTGATACTTTCACAAGGGGCTGTGTAAAAGGGTAAAAATAACTGTGTTCTGGATCTAGATATGAGGCATAGTAAACATATGCTTTTATAGAAATAAGCTAAGCATAAAGAAAACAACAAACTAATAACAAAGAGAAATAAATAATTGATATTCTGGATAAAAATAATATAAATAAAAATGTGTGGCGGCAAGGAGTTTATTTGGGACAGAAAGGGTGATGCCTATGAGGCAGAATATTGCAGAAGAGAAGGCATTGAGGTGGTGCTGGCCTGGGAGGTCTGGGACTGGGTGGGAGGGGCTGGCAGGTGGGGGTGGTGGGGGTAGAGGCAGGAGGATTTATTGTGATGGCTGCCATATACCTCTCGTTATATTTCTCATCTGTCATTGGCTGGATTGGTTAGTAGACGGCTGTGGCACAAGGTGGGGGACACTTACCCTTATGTGATTGGTTGCCCATATTCACATGGAAAACATTTGAGCAAACAAGTCTTCCACCATCTGGTAACCAAAGAGAGAATCATGGTCAAGGACCACAAGATAGAGGTTGTTGAAAGCCTGAGGGCAGCGCTCCCGTAATGTGGATCCCATGTTGAAGAAGACAACATCAGAAAGATGGATGTCAGTGTTGTTGGATATTAGACTGAGACCTGATACCCTTGTCCTTAGATAATATTGAGGGAAGTGGAGCTACCCTCCATCTGGTGGCTCAATAAAACCCAATAGATGAAATTTGAGCTATCCCAGGAGTCCAGCAATTCACCAAGCATATGGCTATACCCATAGCCATTGGTGGAATCAGGATTTTCTATAATAGATAAAACCCTTTGCCAAAACAGCCAGAAAAGCACCAATGAATGTCCCCTTCTTGACCTTATTCCTTCCATTTTTGTTGATAGCTTTCCCTTGCTCATCAAAATTGTCAAAATCAATATACAATTTATAATGTGCAATGAAGATGATATCATCTGATAAACTTGTCAGACATTGGAACATAGTGAATTAAATGGCAGGATCATAAGAGGAATATTCACTGCCATCCCATTGGTCCCCGCTGTATAGGTCAACATCAAGACCAAAGCCACTTTCCTGTACATCCAGAGAGTGCACCATGCGCTCAGAAAAAGATAAAACATGGTGTGCAAGTTGTTTATGGACCTGAGTCAGGGGAATCTTAGGGTCTCAATGCATGAGATCAAGCATAATTGAATATGCCTCATTGATGTGTGACTCTGGGGCTTTCTTTGGATTCTTGGCTTCCCCAATCAGGTTCCCCTTGTTCATCAGGTTGTTTAATTCACACATGATGTTAGCTCAGGTTAATTTCTATTGGGTGGCAACCTAGCCCAGGTCAGGCCACACTGGTTAAGTGCCACAATTTCCTAGAGAATTTTGGCATTAATAATTTGGCACTTGGGGTGCTGGGTCACAGGCGTTGTAGCCTGATTGGCTGTAAGAGGAGTAAGTTGGTTGCTGGAAGGCAGTTGTTTCAAACCAGGGTTGCCATTATGATTGGCTGGTTAGTTGGCACCTTGTGCAGGGGTGGGAAAAGGGGCAGGGCAGAGCTAGACACAAAGTGACTCTTAAATAAGTCAAACCCATAGGGGTCAGGAGTCAAGTACAGGTTGGCTTCCTTGTTACTCACATCAAAGATATGGGTGTAAAAATAGGCCACTATACTCTGAGCCTCACCTACACAGAAAATGCCTTGGCTGCTGCTGGCCTTTTTTCTGGTGCTGTCAAAAATATTGCCAGTAAAAACCATTGTAAAATAAAACCTAGGATTAAATCACTAAAAATAGAAGTTTAAAATTTTATGACTTTATTTTTATTGTAATAATGAGTCCAGATTTTGAAAGTTCTTGAAATCATTATACACAAATAAAGAACCATGAAAATGAATAAAATGCCTCTGTTCCTAAATTAGATAGCTGTTGATTGGTTGTTAAACTGTTACTTTTCTATTTTAGGCTTTTCATACTAAATATCTTGTGTGACTTCATTTTGTTTTGTGTTTGTGAAATCTTGCTTCTAGGTTGCTCTATTTCTGTTTCATTTTAGTCCTTCTGTTAGTGCCTCATCTGAATCCTGATAGGATTATAATATATTCCAGAACAGCATCAATCCATTTCACTTGATGTGCCAGTTCATTTTGTTTGTAGTTTGAACTACACTGTTTGCTGTTTGATATTATTTCTTATTATGTGTTAGTGGTAAATGTTTATTATTTGATATTTTGCCAGTTCACCAAAAATACTTAGATTATTTAGTTCCTGAATCTGGCCCAAATTGTGGTTTGCTTAAATCTGAGATTATTTCCTTTAAATCTGAAGTATTTTTTTCTTGTTACTATAGCTTTAAAAACTACTGTACATGGTCATAACTAGAGACAATTCTGTAAATTCAGAACCTGAACATAAAAATGTGGGATTTTCAAATCCTTGGTCCAAATTTTAAATCACTTTTGCGGGCAACTCACCTGAGTGAAAATTAAAATATTTAATAAAATCAACCATTTAATTTGACTTTTTTTGATTTATTTAAATTAGCAAATTTTGGATCCCTCAAGAATATAACTCAACTAACAAAAGACAAAACTCAGCAAACAAATGCAGAATACATGAATCAGAAATGTGGGATTCTAATGAACAATTTGAGATTTCCTGTATTTCAAACAAATCATAGACATCATGTAAAACTTAACAAATCTGAAATTGCGGGATTGTCAAATCCAAGAACCAAGTTTCAAATCAAAAATGAGGTTAATTTGAAATAAATATAATTTATGAGCATCTCAAAAAGGATGTCAAAGAATCTAGAGTGGATTTGTGCTAATTCTTTTATGAATCATAGGCATTCTCAAAAATCACCCTACTCAATTTTAGGGTGGCTAAAATTTAGATGCTTGATTACAGTAGATTTTAAAAAATGCTAATAATAAAATAGAATAATATATTACAATCTATCTTATCACATTGTCTTTTCCTTGATGTGTTGATAGCTCATTTGCTGTTGATAATGTGCTTGCATTTAATTGGATAGTGTTGTAACTGAGCTGTTTTAGAAGAGTTACAAGGGGAAAAGTATTTAGAAGATAGATAATAATCTTTATTGAGAGATAGTGATTATAAGTCAATGTGAATCAAGAATAACAGGAACATAATTGTGTTGATCACACAGCTGGATGGTGAAGGGAGTGGCTTGATCCTGGTAATAAGTCAAGTGCCAAAACAAGGTATTCACCATAAAGGATCATCATCTGTTCATGTTGTTGGATTTGGTAATTTGAGTTGACTTCCTAGTCTGGCTTCAAGTGGCCGGGTAATTGGATTGCGGGTCACAAACCTGCTTGTTTGGAACCTTGCTAGCGGGTCAAACCTGCTGTTTTGATACCCCCCAACTGAAGGTTGGCCTCCTCTGGGGGTAGGTTGTTAGGGAGGTTGTCAGGAGCCCGGGCGCCATACTGGACTAATTGTTGTTCTGTGGCAGGCAGGGAGGTTTTGCGTTGGTTTTGTCTTTCTTTGCAGGGTCTCAGGCAATCATGGTGTAGGTTCTTGTCTTGTTTGCGCTTCCTGAGTCCTTGTACAAGGTAAGTGTTATTGTTGTTTACCTTTAGAATGATTATGGCCTACTTTCTAGGGTTGTAGTTTGCTTTTATCAACGTTCATGACCCAAACTTTGTCCCCAACTTCATGTCTATCTTGGATGGGGACAAAATATTTTTGCAGACGTTCATTTTCCTTTTCTGTTTGTTTGCTATTGGCCTCTATAACTTGAGGGTCTGAGTGCAGGGGGACTTCACTTGGGATTTCCAGTTTGGGTCCTGTTAATGCTTGGATGATATTTGGCTGTGTGCCGTATACCAACTCAAAAGGGCTTTTTCTGGTGGATCTGTTCACTTGGGTTTGGCACACAAGTAGTGCAGTTGATAACTGCTTATACCAGTCTTCAGGTCTCCCGGCAGTGAGCTTGGCTAAGGCTTGCATGAGGCTGCCATTTAGCCACTCTACACGTCCATTGGCCTGTGAGTGGTATGTTGTTACGGTGTGTTTGACCCCATTTTTAGTGAGGTATACATAGGTGTTTTTGGAGGTCAATTCTTTCCCTCCATTAGTTATCAGAAGTTCTGGCTTTCCAAACTTACTGATGATCTCTTTGCCAATAAATTGTTGTATGTCATTGCCAGTATGCGCCCTTACTGCTTGGGCTACTGGCCATCTTGTAGCAAAGTCTATGGCAGTGATGATATATTTCTTATCATTGTGTTTCCCTGGCATGGGGCCAACAACGTCAAGGGCCCATACATTGAAGGGTAGTTTTGTGCAGAGGGGTAGCACTTACTTTGGAGGGGTTTCACTTTTGGCAAACTTTTTGCATACCTCACATTGGTCTAAGACTTCCTGAACGTCACAATATAAGGTTGGCCACCAGGCCTTGTGCTTATGGAACTCATATAGGTTTTGACTCTTGGTGTGTCCAAGGTCTCTGTGATAGCGTAGGATGGTGTCTACTTGCTGGTGCATGGGGATATAGGGAATGGTAGTACCATCAGACATTTTTCTGTGCAGGGTCCCGTACACGTCAGCAAATAGGTGTTTGTTTTTGATAACTGTTTCCTTTGTTATGCTGGTTGTACCAGGGGGAAACCCTTGTCCTTTTTTTAGTACCAAGAGAGGCTAGTCTGGGTTGAGCCCATTTTCTCCTCTTGTGGAACAGACGTATAGGTGTGAGAGGGTGTCTGCCATGGCAAGCTTGGGACCATGTTTGTACTGTATGAGCATATTGAATCTCTCCAAGAGCTCCATCTAGCGGTCTTGGTGGCAAGATAGATTTGCTTGAGTTTTGAAATATATGAGCAACTTGTGGTCAGTTAATGCTGTGAACTCTTCCTGACATCCCAGATAACAATGCCGTTTGACTAGACATTGAAAAATGGCCAGCAGTTCCTTGTTGTGGATAGGGTATTGACACTTGCCATCTGTCAACTTTTGTAATTCATAAGCTACAGGCAGGAAGTGCCATCATTATTTTTGATTTGTAGTACTCCCCCAATGGATGCATCTGAGGTGTTAGTTTCCATTTGGTATTCCCTGTCACATTTGGGGTATTGCAGTATAGGAGCTGTTGTGAGTTTCTCCTTGAGGAGTCTAAAACAGAGGTCACATTGGAGGGTCCACACAAACTTGGATTTGGCGTCTGTTATGGCAGATAAGGGGGCATTCAAACCGCCACAGTCAGGTATGAAGCAGTGTACATAGGCCATCATCCCCAATAAGGTGCAGAGTTGCAACTTATCCTTGGGTGGTGGCATCTTGCAGATGGCCTGTATCTTTTGACTATTGGGTTTGATGCCGTCCTTTGAGACTATGTGTCCCAGGAAGGGTAATTGCTTGCAGAAGAACTGGCACTTGGAGGGCTTGGGCAACAGTTTGTATTGTTCCAGGGTAGCAAAGACTGCCTCAAGGTCTTTGTGGTGCTGTTCCACAAAGGGGCTTTAGACAATGATGTTGTCCAGGTAGACTAAGGCATGCTTGCCTATGTGCGGCACAAATACTTTGTTCATGAAGATCACAAAGGTGGATGGGGCGTTTTTCATGCCAAAGTTAAGCACCACACATTTGTATGAGCTTTATTTAGTGCAGAAGGCGGTTTTGGGAATGTCTTCCTCCTTGATGCAAATCTGGTTGTAGCCTGTAATCAGATCAATCTTGGAGAAGACTGTGGCTCCTCCTAAGGTGTCAAAGAGATTGTTTTAGTGGTAGTGGATAACAATTATTGATGGTAACTTTGTTTAGGGCTTAGTAGTCTGTGAACAGACATAAGGTACTGTCCTTCTTGGCCACAAAGAATACAGCGGACCCAAAAGGAGACTGTGAGGGGCAGATAAGTCCTTTCTCCAATGCCTCCTTGAAATAGGTGCATAGGGTGTTGTCTTTGTTTGGGGTCAGCCTATAGATAGGGCATGCTTTGGGGACAGCCCCTTTGAGTTGGATGGAGTGTTAGATGTGTTTCTCAGGGGGCAGCCCAGGTAGCGCTTCTTTGAAGATTTCTGGATGGCAGGCCACAATTTTGCAGTCCTGAGGCTTGGAGGTATCCTGGTAATCTTTGAAGTGTATGATCTTGTACTGGCATGAGTCCCAGTCAATTGCCTTCAGGTTTTCCTTTTTGTCCAGGGTTTCTATGATGCGCACAAAGACGTGGTTGCGTAGGAGTTGGTCCACTGAGTCAGGGTAGATCTGATGGTTGACACCTTCACGCTTGATGGTCAAGACTGAGGTTGCCCAGTCTACGTGAGGGTTGTTCTTTTATAACCAGTCTAACCCCAGTACAATGTCAAGCCTTGGGAAGTTGATGACAGGACCTTGGATGGTGGAGTGGAGGTTCTCAAGCATGACAGAGAAGGGGGCGGTTTCCCTTGTCACAACAATGTGGTGTTCATCAGCCAAGACCACATTTTTAACCCGCAAAGGATTAGTGGCCAGCTTGAACTTGTCCACAAAGCTACTGTTGACTAGGGTTCAATATTCACCCAAATCCAAGAGTGCTGAGCCTGTGTAACTGTGAAAACAGAAAGTATAGGACATCAGTTTATTGGGATGTCTCGCAATGGTGTACAGTACTGGGACCTCCGAGGGTATTTGGATCATTGGAAATTAGTCCACATCCTTGGGTCAGTACTCATCATTGGGCAAGTCAGGAATTGTGTGGGGAGAGCTTGGCTTTCCTTAATGCTCTCCCAGGCTTTTCCCTCATCTTGATTGCCTTGCGTGGCAGTGATATGGAAATGGGTACAATTTGACTGGCTATTGTTCCCACTTCCATGTCCATTTGAACCTGTGGGTTTATGGTTGGTGTTATTCCTGTTGTTTACAGGGGGTGGTTGAGTGGAGCACCCGCCTGTGTGGGAGTCCTTGGGTCTCTCTTGTTTTCCAGTCTGCGCCTTATGAAGGGCGTTGGAGGTTTGTTTCGCTTTCTCTGCTTTGCAGTACAGGCTTTGCAGTACAGGCTTTGCAGGTTGGTCACCTGGTCCAGGTTCACGTGTCTCATCACATGCAACTTGAGGGCGTAGTAGTACATGAGGTGTGTGGCTGTGGTGTCAAAGGCCATGTCAGATGGTGCACAAAGTTGGAGTTCCTTGTAGGAGCGGGTGAGTTCCTTCATGGTGCCTGTCTGGGTTAGGTTCTTTACTTGGTGTATGATCATGAGTGCCGTCTCCTTAAGCACAAATCTTGCCAATAAGTCTTGTTTGAAGGTATCCCAGTTCTTGTTGGCGTGTTCTGTGTGCCACATGTCACACCAGGTGCCAGTGTTGTGGGTCAGGAGGATGGAGATCTCCGCAATCAAAAATTGCTGCAGACATTCCATCTGGGCCAGTTTGCTCTGGGCAGACTGGATCCATGTGGCAGCGTTGTTGTTGTTGGCCCTGGCAAAAGGTTCCAAGGCAGCACTTCACAGTCTTTGGGCTACATAGGCAGGCATGGTGTTTTTGTTGGTTGGTTGCAGAATAGAGGAGGGAGCCTGAAAGAGCCCTTGTGCAGACATGGCGTTGAAGGCGGGTAGTGGGATCATTGTGTTCTGGTACAGAAAAAAACCATCAGGTATCTTGGTACCAGGGGTGTATGGGGTCCAGTCAGGTGGGAGGCCAGACATAATTCTGTTGAGGATTTGTTGGCCGCAGCGCGCGCGGGCAACAGGCGGGATTTTTCAAAATAAGATAGGATGGATAACCTACCTGTGCTACCAATGTTGTAACTGTGCTGTTTTAGCAGAGTTACAAGGGGAAAAATATTTAGAATCTAGATAATAATCTTTATTGAGAGAAAATGATTATATAGTCAATGTGAATCAAGGATAACAGGAACATAATTGTGTTGATCACACAGCTGGATGGTGAAGGGGGTGGCTTGATCCTGGTAATGAGTCAAGTGCCAAAACAAGGTATTCACTATAAAGCATCATCATTTTTTCATGTTATTGGATTTGGAAATTCAAGTTGACTTCCTAGTCTGGCTTCAAGTGGCCGGGTAATTGGATTGCGGGTCACAAACCCACTTGTCTGGAACCTTACTAGCGGGTCAAGCCTGCTGTTTTGACAATAGTTTCACCTCCAGTTAATGCAATCACATTATCAACATCAAATGAGCTATCAACACATCAAGGAAAAGACAATGAGATAAGATAGATTGTAATATATTATTCTATTTTATTATTAGTATTTTTTAAAATCTAATGTAATCAAGTATCCTTAATAGTAATACATTAACACTTTTGTAGTCAACTGATAGTTTATCTTTCCCACCTCTCCTTCTTCCTTGAAAAGAAGTTTGTTTGGCCCCCGGTGTAGCCAAGGGCTAAAAAACTTTTAAAAAATTTCTGTGTCATCAGGAGGGTAGCTCATACATTATTATATGGTTGTGTAGTTGCTATATTATATATTTAGAATGCAGAATATTGCATCATTTCCAGTTTAGACAATTTTACATTTCACTTAATTTCATGTATAAACATGGTTATTGAGATTGGATTTTCCATTTGATTTTATCTAGAGTGGAGCTTCTTGATTTGGGTTGATTTTTCCTAGTTTCTTACTGTACATTCAATTTGGATTCCAGTTCCTGCAATTATTATTTGATTTTACTAGTGGCATTCAAAAGTTATTTGAAATTTGGTTCTTGGATTCAACTATCCTGCAAATTCAAAAAACATAGTAAATTTATTGAAAATAGTTGATGGATTCAAAAACTTCAAATCTGATTCCAGTTAATTCATTTTGTCCATTGTAAATATGCAGTTTGACTTGAACTTTGAAAAGTGTCTATGAGTTTCTGCATTTTAAAAAATTCAAATAAAAATTACAAATAATTAAATTTAATTAAAAAAAGCTATCCTGCAAAAGTGATTCAAAATTTAGACCAAGGATTTGTCAATCCCACATTTTTACTTTCAGGTTCTGAATTTACAGTAGCAGAACATATCATTTTGGGGTTTAATTCCCTCAAATAACCTTGTCCCCTTAAAAATTGGTTTTGCTTAATTTTGTAACTGAACCAATGAGGATTCAGTATTTGGAATTGGGGAAGACAACAGTCCAATAGAAAGGACAGAATAATAAGAATAAGGTATTTTTTATTGTGGAGTATTGTTATTAATATACCATATGGGGAAAGCCACACAGCCACAAGGGGATGGCATGGTGGCTTGTTTCATTTAAGGATTTGAGCCAAGGAATAACTTGTGCGGGATCAGCAAATCAAATTAGTAGTGCTCCTAATTAGGAGAAAGTGCCTGCAATTTGATATTACCATCAGATTGGTCCATGTTGTTAGATACATCAAGGGGCAGCTCATTGAGCGCCCCCTGTGTATCATAAGATTGTTGGCATGCAATTTGGGAAACTTGGTTGCAACACCCCCCCTTTCTCCCTGCTTGTTGTCAGACATCAGGATTGGAGTCTGCAGGAGATCTGGGAAGGTCTGCACAAACAACCTTTGTGTGGGAATGGCGCAGGAGAGGCACAAGCAATTATGGTGGAGTGTCTTGGTGTTTCCTTGGGCATCTTCAAGCCAATAGGTGTGATTGTCATAGACTACAGCTATCTTGAAGGGCCCTAGGTGATTGGGTTCCAACTTAGCCAAATTGGGGTTGAGGGTATAGATGGGGTCACCTACAGTGTACCTGGCTTCAAGGTGCTTTGTCCCTCCTTCAATTTGTTTGTGTTCAACTTCTTGGGCTTTGGCATGCCATTGGTTTAGGGATGGAGTCACTAACAGGGGGCTTTCTGGGAACTGTAGACCTTAGCTTCCCCTGTTCAACTCCTGTCAGACTTTCAGGTGTCCCAAAGACCAAGGCGCTTGGGCTGAACCTGGTGCCTTGATTGATTCTTGTTTATAGGATAAGTAGAGCGGTAGGCAAGTGTTCAGTCCACGCGGTATTGGGGTGCTCCTGCAAGAGCTTGGCAATCAGTTGTACCAGTGAGCCATTTAATTGCTCTACACACCCATTGGCTTGCAGATGATAGGGAGTAGTAACTACCCGTTGGAGGGCATTCTTGGCACAGTACGCCTTCATGAACTGGCCAACAAGTTTGAGACCACCATCTGTGATGAGACGTTTGGGCCGCCTAAAGCGGGCCACAATTTCCTTGCCAATGAAGTAGGTGATGGTGGTGGCGGTGTGATTAGTTGCCACCCAAGCCACTGGCCAGCAAGTGAAGTGATCAATGGCAGTTATGATGTATTTCTTTCCCAATCTGTCTTCTGGGAGGGGCCCAACCACATCAAGGGCCCACTGCTCAAAAGGTTCCATGGCCTTGATGGGCAGGAAAGACTTGGGAGGTGCAGGTTTGGACGTATTCTTTTTACACAGCACACATGTTTTGAGGAGATCCAGGATATCCTGGCGCATACGTGGCCACCAAACCTTTTGTTTAATGATTTCAAAGAAGTTCCATCCTCTGACACAACCCAAGGTGTAGTAGTAGTGCAGTATGGTGTCACCTTGCTGTGTGGTGGGAATATAGGGTGTCTTTTCTCCTGTTTCTGTGCAGCAGCAGACATTGCCAGCATTGGTTGTGAACTGGATTTCATTGTCTTTCAGCTTGGAGATGGTTACTGAATTAAGGCCTTTATAACAAGTTGCCTCAGGACGGAGGTAAAGCATTGGCCAGTCTGGATCCAAGCCGTAATCCCCGGTGATGGATGCTACATAGAGTTGTGAGAGGGCGTCAGCTGTGACAAGTTCTTCCTAGGCTTGTACTCAATGCGCAACTGTTAGGGGGATAGACACTCAACCCAGCCTGCTTGACGGCGCGTCAAGTGAGACTGTGTGTTGAAGTACTGAAGTAACTTGTGGTCTGTCAGGATGCAGGGCGGAAAGGTTGCCCCTTCCAGATAACAGCACCATTTCTCAACGCAGTTTACAATTGCTGTCAACTCTTTGTTGTGTATAGGGTAATGTTGTTCCAAGTCAGTGAGCTTCCTGGACTCATGTGCCACGGGGAGGAAGACGCCCTTGTTAGTTTCTACCTATAATATGCCCCCTATGGCCCTGTCAGAGGTGTCAGTCTCAAGTTTATATTGGTGGTTCTAATTGGGGAACTTCAATACGGGTGCAGTTGTAAGCCTCTGCTTCAACGTCTCATTATCTTGGTCTCTGGCAGGGGTCCAGTGGAAACGCTGTTTGGTGTTCAGGAGCTTGGTGAGGGGTGCAATAAGTTCTCTACAGTTGGGGATGAATTTACGCATGTAGGCAACCATGCCTAAGAAGGTACACACCTGGCTGACATCAGTGGGAGGTGGCATACTGGTGATTGACTTGATCTTGGCAGGGCCAGGCTTTATTCCTTGAGCAGAGATGGTGTGCCCAAGGAACAGCAGCTCCAATTTAAGGAACTTGCATTTGGAGGGTTTAGCTTTTAGCTAGTTTTTCTGAAGGGTGTCAAGGACAGCACAGATGTTTTGGAGGTGTGTGGTTTGATCTTGACTGAAGATAATGATGTTGTCAAGATACACAACAACACACTTGCTAATAAATTCCTTTAAAGCCTTATTCATAAGCATGGCAAAGATGGAGGGAGCCTTGGCCATCCCAAATTTCATGACCTGATACTCAAACAACCCGTAGAATGTGCAGAAGGCAGTTTCTGCCTCATCCCCTGACGCAATGCAGACCTGGTTGTACCCCACAGTGAGATCAATCTTAATAAAGACCTTTGCACCTGCAAGCGTTTAAAACAGGTTGTCAATCAACAGCAGGGGGTACTTGTTTTTGACAGTTACTTTGTTTAGGGCACAATAATCAGTCACTAAGCAAAGGGACCCATCCTTCTTGGCTATAAAGAAGACTGCAGCCCCATAGGATGAGAGGGAGGAGCTGATGAAGCCCTTGTTGAGTGTGTCCATAAGGTAATACATATAGTTTTGTCTTCCTTGTGAGTCGGTTGATATATGGAACACGCTTTGGGTAACAACCCTTGGAGTTGTAAAACATGCTGAATCTCCCAGAGAGAAGGTAGCTGTTTGAGTGTCTCACTGAACACGTCCTTATACTCCTCAAGTAGGGTGGCAAGCACTGGTGAAGGTACAGTGGTCAAGGGAGGGGCCTCAGGTGGCTTGGCAGGGATAACTTTGACTGAGCATTGATTGAAGTCTAGCTTTCCTCCTTGAAATTGTACGAGCCTGTCTCTGCTGTTCTGACAAACACATTATTGTGAAGAAGCTTGCTCATCTCAACAGGATAGATCTGGAAGCCCACCCCATTTATATTGAGGGTGATAACAGACATATCCCAATCAATGTAGGGGCAATTGTGACAAAGCCAGTCAAGGCCAGCAATTACATTGTGGCTGAGCCCAGCCATGATTGGACCAGAGAGCTTAACCTTGATGTTCCCCATTCTCACAGAGAAGGGGACTGTCTTGTGGGTGATTACTACTCTGTGTGAGTCAGCTACTTGTACTGCCTTGAATCTACTGGGTACACGGTCTAACTGCTGTGCATTAGCAAACCCCTGGTCCACCATGGTGTGGTTGGCCCTGGTGTCTACCAACAATTTGTGGGTGTTTCCATGAAAAATGAAGAAATAAGACAAGCAGGTTACTTTATTTGAAGAGTGGCTTGCTTGTAGTATGGGGTTGTCAAAGTGGACTTGGAAGACGTCCAGGGTTTCAACTTTGTGTACATTATAGTCACATGGATTTTTGGCAAGGAGGGATTGAGAGTGTGGGTCAGCTGGGGTTGTAGGACCTCTTATACCTACAACCCCCAGGCTTTTCCCCGGTCCTTGATTTGGGCTAGCTGGAGCTCCCCCTCACAGGGGCATTTAGTCCCATTATCCTGCTGACAGGGCTGGCGGCGGCCTACTTGGTTGTGGGCACTGCCAGGTGTTGCACAAGGTTGAGGTGGAGCATCATTTGTACAGCAGAAGCCCATTGAAGCCTAGTTGTTGGCCTCTACAATGGCTTTGTATCAGTCATTGATGGAGGTACTGCAACCTATAGGGACCCACTTACAGATATAGGCTTGAGCTCATTGACTATTAGGGTCAGAAGCATAGTGTTTCTGTCAGTCACAGCTTCTGGGGCAACGGCAAGAGCTTGCTGCCAGGCAGCAAGGTATTTGGGGACAGATCCAGTCTGTTTTATTGCTAGAAGGGGAGTTCCCACATCAATAGGAGAGAAGGTTTTGCTGTAGCGGGATCTTGCGGCGTCCCTGAATGCCAGCCAGGTGACTTTGATTTCCTGACTGGCCCAGTTGGTAAACCATACAGCAACAGGCCCTGTAGGCGTCCTGACGCAGTAGCAACCCACATGGGCTCAGGAACTTGGCAGATGCAAAGGTGGGTCTTGGTGGAGTGAAATCAACTGGCAATGTTGGCTCCTTTGACCTCACCTGTAAAGGATTCCAGTTAGAGGTTGAGCATGCGCTGTGAAAGATCCAACTGAGGTGGGGTGATGCTGGCGTCATGCTGTCCAAGGCGGAGTCAATTGTACACACTTGTAAGAACTAACTGGTCTTGATAAATAACATACCTGTTGGGGATGTACCCCTTGGGGATTGTCAGGAAGGTCTCTTGATGAGGAGTAGCCATACGGCCCGTACTCTGTCCTTTCTTAGAGGGAATTTTTTTCTTTAGGTAGGTCATAAACCTACCACTGCTACCACTGTTGCAACTGAACCAATGAGGATTCAGTATTTGGAATTGGGGAAGACAACAGTCCAATAGAAAGTACAGAATAATAAGAATAAGGTATTGTTTATTGTGGAGTATTTTTATTAATATACCATATGGGGAAAGCCACATGGCCACAAGGGGGTGTCATAGTGACTTGTCCATGTAAGGATTCAAGCCAAGGAATAACTTGTGCGGGGATCAGCAGGTCAAATTGGTAGCACTCCTAATTAGGAGAAAGTGCCTGAAATTTGATATTGCCATCAGATTGGCCCATGTCATTAGATACGTTGGCAGGCAAGTTGGGAAACTTGGTTGTAACATTAATAAAACTTTCATCTCTTTTAATTTTTTTAATTTAATTTAGTAATATCACAATATTTTGATAATAATATATCTTTAGCTACATAAACCTAAACACTTTATATCTTAATTTTAATTTTTTAAAGTTGTTTCTTTAATTGATTTCACAAACTCTGGGTTCAGAAGTTAACTATTTAAATGATTGTGAACTAAATTTACCTGATTTGTACTAAGCACTATATTATGTTTCAACTATTGACTTGTGTGGAATCTGGATTGATTTTTTAATATGATTTGATAAATAGCCTGAACCCATCTTAACTTTCATCATAAGTAATAATTAGTAACAAATAGGTGAACATCACCAGTGTTCATATCAGGTGGCTCTGGCAGCACCAAATCACCATTGATTGGTCAATGACTCAAAGGTCCAGATCTTTGGCTATAAAACTGCTGACCATCATGCCAATAGAGGGCTCACATTTACGTAAATAAAACCAACTCTATTTTCTCTTTATATCCTTTAATAAAGTGTTAAGCTATGCTTCATAAAATACTTTCTGCATTATAATAGACCTCCTGTCTCATCATCTTGTTGAGTATATACTTCTGGGAAGTATAATAAACGAGATAAGGGGGAGATTTAAGAAGAGAATAATAATTTATTAGATATTAATATAGAATAATATATAGTATCATGACAAGCCACATACTGTCCATGTACGTCATGGGAGTCATGGGGCTTATCTGAGTAATGTTCCTCTTAAGTCACGAGGCTTATTTAAGTTGTGTTTCCTTTAGGATCTGGATTAGGTGATCCCTGTAATAGATGGTTGACTGATAATGGTGCCACCAGTTTAGTGGCTGGTTGGTGAACCATTTGGTGATCTTCTTGGGGTGTTAATTCCCTGAGAGGGAGTAATCAAAGATGTTGCAACAATCCAATGCATTTATTTATATCTAACTAGCTTGGGAAGCCATTAATATCTGGAATACAGCCTAGTGTATAGACATTATATCATTAGAGGTTATCTTTCAAGTCCTACCACAGATAAATAAATATAATTAAAACCAGGAGTACCTCTTTATTTGATTGGCTCAGAAGCAAGGGCTTTAGGGAGGAATGACCCCAAGTGCTGATAAAAAGCTTCCATACATCCAGTGGCACCAAAAATCAACCATCCTCAAGAATAGTTTAAGTGATCTTCTGTATCCTATGGATGACCTTTCTTCACTCTATTATTGATCCAATCAGACACCTCCTCAATCAGATTCAGAAACAGAGAATAGGGCAGGAGAAAGAGAAGTCTCATTGGGTAGTCAGCCAGGCAGTGGCTGGCCAAATGGGTATTGTTATCTATCAGTGGAAACTCTGACACAACCAAATCCACCTTGTGGAGCCTGACATTATCCAACACAACAATGTTGGTTGTGCCACTGTAATTGATCTGGAGGTACTCCTTTAGGGCTTGGAGAAAATTGAGAAAAGTCCCACTATTGTGGGAACCCTTGATCATCTTAAATTGATCCAATCTGTGGGGACCAAGAAGTGCTACCATTGAATATGTCTGGGAACTGACAGCTGACAATGTGCTATAGCATCCTTGGACCCCTTCTCACCCCATCCATGCCTAGACCTGAGTGAGGAGGAAAACAACAATTTGTTGATGTAAAAGAATTGTACATTTACGGTCTTATTGAGAGCCACATAGGTCTCAGCATAAATGTGTTGATCCTTGAGTGTTTTTTGCTGTTCCAGTTATACGGCAAAACTCCCAGTACTTTCCAGGAGAAGCCCAACCCAACCATTGTTTTGTAGACAAGGTTTTTGAAACCAAAAGCACGAACTCCATAGCCAACATTGATTGGACAGCAAGTGAGTCCAGGTGGCAATCCTTGGTAACCCATCACTTGTTTGCATGGATATATGCAAGCTTCAGGAGCTTCAGCTGCCAGATGGTTCACATGAGATTTGCAGTTCAGCCAGTGCCCCTGTATTTGGTGCTGGGGCTGCCAACATATCTGGCAGCGGCACCAGGCCAGGACACAGGATCCTGAACACCATCCCTTGGTTCAGCCAGTTGAGGGAAGCTTCACCATCACTACCTGTTGACTGAAACCTACCCTTGGCAGGTACCATGGCATTCCAGCTATCCAAATCAGCACACAGATAGAGACCTTTATGTGAAAGGTTAATCACTCTTGTCTGTGGTAGCACTGTCAAGTGTTGAATACACCACAGGCCCAGATGGCTCTTCAGTGGTGGCCAATAGCTCATAAGAAGTATCAAATAGCCAAGGACATAGACCAGCAACTCTGAGATTCAGTGTACAGGGCCGTGCTACAACTGGGTACAGAGTGGAGGTGTATATAACATCAATGTCCCTGGTGACCTTGGTATGGGAGATTTTGGTGGCAGGCTGCAAGAGCGGCTTCTGTTGGGATCCAAGCTGCTGTTCTTGGCTTGTGACGCGGGAGGGGGTTGGCTGGCGCTGATGCAGTGAGAGGCCTGTGTGTTGGCATAGCCCTCTTAAAATTGTGTTCTAGGTCAATGATTGGACCCTCTGGGGTGCCCTTGTGAGCAGGTTACCTGAGGGTGGTTATTGAGCTGATTGGGTTTGGGATAGCCTTCCCATAAAAATAATATATATATATTAGATTAAGTATGTGTCCTGTTTATACTTTAGGTCTAGTTCAAGGGTGTTGTTTTCTCTTTGTTCAGCCTTGAGTAGTCACAGAGTTTTTATATCTGTGATATGAAGTGTACAGTATTGTACCATTTCTGAAGTTAGACAGCTTTATGTTTCAGCCAAGTTTTGCGGCTAATCTTGGTTGTTGAGGTTTAATCTTTCATTTGATATTAGCCATAGCGGGGCTTCTTGATTTGGGGCAGTGTTTCCTAGTGTCCTTAACGTGGATTCAGAGTTGATTTCAGCTCCTGCACTTGTTATTTGAGTTGAGGTGTGGTATTCATTTGTGATATGAAATTTGGTTCTTGGATCTGAAACCCCTGAAATTTCAAAAAATATAGTAAACTTGATGAAGATGGTTGACATATCTGAACCCTTCAAATCAGATTCCAGTTGATTCATTTTGTCCATTGGAATTATGCAGTTCAACTTGAGATTTGCAAAGTGTCTATGAGTCCCCGCAATTTCAACTATTCAGATAAGAATACAAAGGATTTGATTTAATTGAGAAGGGCTATCCTGCAGATGTGATTTGAAATTTGGATCAAGGATTTGACAACCCCCATTTTTACCTTTAGGTTCTGAATTTACAGGATTGGGATTAGAATAAGTCGAGTGATGCAACCTGGAATGCATAGATATTGGTAAAGCCCCATTTAAGGAAATGGGGCAATTATTGAGACAAAAGCAAAACTAGTTAGGTCTTCACATGTATCACAATTTGTGGGCAATATTGAAGCATCCTGAATTGCTGATTCATGGCAACTATTGAAAGTTGAATGAAGATTTTTCTAGCAAGCATCATCGGTAGTATACTGGTGGGGGTTATCGATAAGGGTTCCCCCTTTAATAAAGAAGGTGGTGGGTTATGTTATTGGATATGCTGTAACTTTGCTGATCTTAATAAGGTTACAGAAGGGGGATCAGACTAGTAGGAACTTTATTTGGCAAGAAAAAGCTGCATGGTGAAAGAGATAGATTGAAGGGATGTGATATTGTAGTAGAAGTACTTATCTTGTTGATTAATTTAACTGATTCTTTACTTGGGTACTAGTTACCATGAGGTCTCTTATGATAGGATCAGATTGATAAACTATGGATTCTGCTCTAGGAGGGTTGAGTTGGATTTCCGGTCCCTTATGATGGGCTGTTATCTTGTTAGGGAGTTGACCCCACAGGTTTGACAGATAGGGCCATTATCCAATTTCAGTAAATTTAACTTATCCACCCTATATATTACATTGTTTATTTTTTTATAGTTACTCCTCTACTTATGGGATCTTCCTGCTGGGATAGCAGTTATGGTTAGCTTAGCGGTAATGTGATTGGTGATAGCAAGCTATCTTGAAAAAACTGGAGGTTTGGTATTGAAAAGTAATATAAATATAAATTGCTCATGTTTACTGCAGCACTGGATAATGTTGGCATAGATTTGAGATGTTGGGTAGTTTCTAATTGCACTTCTACTGGGCCAGAGGTTTGAGCGGAAAAGGTTTCCGGACGTTTACCTGAATCTTTTGTTTTTTTTATAAAAATTGTAGCCATGGTAAAGTTGAACGCCTTGTCACTCCAAGCAACAGGTTCTATATCTTTATCTGTACCGAGATTTATGGTTATCTTCGATATTTGAGTTTTTTTGCCTTTTATTGAAGCTGGGGGCAAGGGACTTTATATATCCCGTTTTATTGAAGTTTTATACATTTTGATGACTTTTTGGTTGAATTATCCCAGTTTTTGAGGATCCAGGTGATGTAGCGGCTGCTTCCATTTATGAATTAACATGTATTTCGGTCAGGTAAGCTCACTGTTCCAGGGTGATTCCTGGGGTGCTGAGGGATGTTTATTCATGTAACAATTTTTAGTTCAAGTGGGGTCTTGGATGCAGATGAGGGGAGGTCGATGGAGGTGGCGGTGCCAGGGGTGACAAAGAAGGTCATCATGCCGCCACTCGACTCTCGGCACAGCTCCGTTAGGTCGATGGGGCCAGAGTAGACATCGAAGGATCTTACTGTTTTGCCTACCTCGGGGGCACTGCTCCATGTCACTTCGGTCTCGTTGAAGTCGGGGGCTAGGCTGCGCTGGATGTTAAGGGTGGAGCCTCCGACGGATTTGATGTTGCTAGTGGGGAGGTTCAGCGTGCATTGTTTGGCGGTGATGTTTCGGAGGTCGAAGGAGAAGATGGCGTTGCCGCGGTAATGGACGTTGCCAACCTTGAGATTGTCATAGACTTGCACGTGACACTTGGGACACTTGAAGGAGGGTTGGCTGCAGCAGCCTGCATAAGAGTTCTGGACGAGGACAGCCTCCTTGGCTGGGTTGATTGTAATGGTGGAACTGGCTATTGAGTCCACTTGAGCCATGGTGAGGGATATGTAAAAGAAGGCAAGTAGTTGCATTTTTAGATGAGCAATCTTGGTTGGTAGGTTTTATACCCAACAGCTTTCTCGGGGATTTCCAATGAGTTTATCCCGCCAGCATGTCTACTGGGAAACAATGCAGTTGTGAATCTTTGTTTTAGCTCTTTGAAACTGGAATTTGAGGCGATATACTGTAATTCGAATAAGTGGTGTTTCTATCCCTTGTTTTGTGATGCACCAGGCAAACTGATCTCGAATATTCCATTCCTTTAAGTTAGCCTGCTCGCTTAGTGCATCTATTAAACAAGCCTTTTACGTTTAAATTAGTTTATTAATTTAATAATTAATTAAATTATTAATTTAATAATTAATTTAATAATTAGTTAATAACCTCAATAGCATATGTGTTCTTAAGCCAATTAATGCATTGATATCCCATCAATAAAGATAACAATGCGGTATATTCGAGAATAGTTGCTTCACATTGAGCTCGCCAGGAGAACACACCTTTACTGTAAAATGACGTCACTTTGATAATCAAAATGACATTATTATGAATTGTTTAAGCGAGAGCTGAGCCAGCAGAGCTGCTCTCAACCGTTGCCTATAATGCTTATACTGATCCATTGCAGCCAAAACATATCATAGAAATCATGCGATATAAAATTAGACCCTAAGCCAATTGAACCTTAACTAATTACATCGTTTAAACCGCAGTGAACCCTCTTATTAATCAAAATCCGATTTGGCGCGCAGGATTTTGGAATCATATGTCATGAAATAACGCTACCGTAAATCCAAACCTGATCCATCTACTTGCCAAACATCAGCCATATCTAAGCAATGGAAATCAACAAAATGTTTTGGTTCAAGGAACCAATTTTGATAAAATAAATTACAAATAATCCTTACTTTGAAACATCTTTTTGAAGAGTGGTGACGATGTCATTTCATCGCAAACTGAAGGCTTAGAAACACGGATGCCGGAAATAAGGTGATATCTTAAACATTACCATCCCTCCCAGCCCATCAAGTGGACGAATAACAATAGCCAGTGATCGACCGAAAGTGACTGAACCTTATCCCATACTCAATCATCTTAAACATGAAATAACATTTCGGATCTACCCCAACTCTGTGACATCCATAATAACCATCTGAGTTACAAGGTATCCTCAAAATCATGGACGCCCTTTCAAAAGATTAGTACCCTAGCAACCGCATCCAGATGAACCATGATCAAAGGACGCTACACCAGGTATTATCCCTAAAAAGCTGAACCAAAGCCACACTTGAATTATCTTGCCAGCTATCACTGCCGCCGATAAATTATCCACCGCTATAGTTCAGTTTGGGTGGATCAAAATATAACCACAGATTTAAAACACAGCCTCTTTTGACAACCGTGGAAACTTGAACAGAATCAAACAAGGGCAATTAAATTAACCGGTAATTAAATCGCTAAGCTAGATTATATTTATGAAATACTTGCATACAAAGATTGATTAAATAACCGGTATATATCTGTAAAAGTTCTAATGCATCATCCTCCATCTTATATGGCAAACATTGAGGAAATCAATAAACAGCATCTTAAAAGAAAAATATCACTCTAACTGGGCAAAGCATGGATTTTTGCCTAGTTTTTCAGGGGTTGTAGTGACTCATACCAACCAAGCCCGATTAGATTGCACCAAAAGCTACATAAAAACTATAAACAAATATATGGGTCATTATTTTTCTTGTTATGCCTAGGCGCCAGATTTATTCTTTTATAACTTAATCACATTATTCATATTCAAATTATTCAGAAAGCTTAAAATACAATCAACAAATTCCAAAACTTTAATTGATCTTGGGCCTAGATGATTTTTTTTAAAAATAAATCATCAATTTTAGAATTGAAAATTGCAACTTATAGTATTACTGAAAATATCTTAAGTGCTACTACAAACTACAAACCAAAAATATTTATGATGAGTTGCATGGGAGAGTAATAGCAGCCCCAAAGCTATAAATGCTATTACCCTATCTTTGGCTCATCATAAATATTCTTAGTTTGTTTCAGAAAAAAATGTTGTTGTTTTTGAAAGACTGATAACTCTATTTAAAATACACCCTCTAGTAAGCTGCCCTACTTCATGAACTTGCCCTAGTGCACCACTAGCATCTTCTGATATTTTTGTTTCTCTGGTATCATCACGTGATTTCAAATGATAAGTTATCTCAGAATATTCTGAGAAACTTTCAAATGTTAAAGGTGAAGTATACAACTTCCCATTTTTCATCAAATATGAAAGATTAATGCGCAGATTTTTAACTTTGAGCTCTTTCCTTATAGGCCTAACTTTTCTCTCATAAATATAAAAGAATGACTTTTGAGAAATATTTGAGCCTGATAGCGCTGATTTATATAACTCTTTTCTTTTTTCTTCTTGCTCAAAAATATTTTTAATATCATTTATATTCTTAATATAAAAATGATTTTCTTTCTCTTTTAATGTTTTTGATATTACACCAAAGTGACCATCAACAATGCTTTTTCCATGACATTCCACAAAACAATTATATTTTATAGAACCCTTAATATATTTAGGTGCCTCTTTAAATAAGTAATATAAAAATTCATATGATCTAAAATGATTTCCATTATCAGTCCATACTTTTATATTTTTTATTTTTTTAAATCTATCTAATTTAAGAATTTTTATAAAACACTCACCTGAAAATAAAGAATCATGTGATAATATTTGAGACAAAAAATCATGATATTCATACTTAATTTTATTGTTTTTCTTAAAAACTAATGCAAACCCTAATAATGAGATTGGTTTTTTTGAATAAAAACAATTATTGGTCTCAATTGGACCACCTCCAACCTTTAAGTTTTCTTTATAATCTATAACTACAACACAAGACTCATCATCTAATTCATTAATATCTTTTTTATATTCACAATTTTGATGAACATAAAAGTCTTGGTGCTGATTAATAGTGTTTAAGTCATTGTCTATAGATTCTGGTAATGGCAAGTTTTTACTTTCACATTCTTCCTTCTTTTTTTCTAGTGAATTTTTTAAATTACAAATATTGCACATATCAGTTTGTTTTTTACTTTTATTATATTTTTAGGGATTAATTTATAGTAAGTAGAAATTGAAACTGAAATTTCATTTTTTATTTTCATATTTTCATATATTTCCTTTTTTGTTTTAAGCATAGAGTATTTAATTTCAGTTGAGTAATTACTCATCTCTTTTTCTATATCTTTATAAATTTTTTCAGGCACTTTTTTTGTAAACTGGCTTGTTTCAAAAGAATTTTCCAGCAATTTTTTAATTATATTTTTAGTTATTTCTTTTTTTAATGAATAGTTATTATTTTTTTGGCCTTTTTTGTTTAAACTTACATTTTTATTTTTATTTATTTTTCTTGAGTATTAAAACTCACTTTTGGTTATATTAAACCCCATATCATTAAGCTCTTTTAAAGAGTAACTGGAAGTAACCAGAGATCGCAAGGCTGGGAGATGTTTTTGGGGAGAAGATTTCATGAGATCCTTTAAGTTTTCAATGAACTCATTGTCTTTTTGAATTTGAATAGTTGGCAGGAACTGAGCTTTCCCAAATTCAGTTTGAGTAAGGAAGTACTTGATGAAATTATCAAGATCATCACCAGCAATAAAGAGGAATGCCTTTTTTAACATTGCAATTCTCTCTCTTTTTGTTGAAGCTCCCAAGGAAAAAAAGGGTAGCATGGCAGAAGTAAATTTAACTGAGGACATGGTAGTATTTTGAATCTGTAATTAGGTCAGATCTCTGAAATGCGCCTTAATGTTGGAGTAGTTATGATCAGAATGTGGCCTTTGAATGGGGTCTTTTGGATTAGAAGCTTTGTGGTGCTTTAGCTCTTATATACCAAGCTAAATGACACCATTCTGAAAGAAATGGTGTGATAGCTTTTATTATAGTTTGAACTTGAATTTATATTTGCAGAATTGATTAAATACCCAGTTTTCATGCACACGTGATACATGTGAAGCAGCTAAACATTATTATTACATCATATCCTCTTTGTAATCAATGCAAATCAATTAAAATGATGTATTCAGTTAATTGTAACTCTTCTGCATATTTTTAAAATGATAAAATATTAAAGAATTCCATTTAAAGAATGCTTAATTTGAGGTTCAAAGCTCACTTGAACCTTAAAATCAATCTAAACAGTGATAAAAACACCCTAACTTCAAACTATCATAAAATCCTAAATAATTGAGCTTTTTAAATAAAATAAAATGTGAAACTAAACCTCTCAATCTTATCTTTAATTTTGTTAAATAAAAAAGATACTTTGTATATTGAAAAAAGTTTTTATTAGCTTTGAAGTGATCTACTTTATATCATTAGATATAATCATATAATAAAATCTGGATTATACTCTTTTAAATTACTTTTGCTTTAATATTGAGCATATTATACACATTAAACTCTTTCCATCAATAGAAAGATAAGATTCTTAGCATTATTTTGATAGTTTACAGTGTGAAAAAATATTAATTTTTCATTGAGTTATTAATGTTTTAAATATAAAATATGTAATTAGTTACTTTTTCAAAATCGAACTGTGTTATGCTGCGACTTGAGCAGCATGTGCATTAGAAAATGGCCTAATCTCTAAAATAATGACCCATATGTTTAGCTTCAAATCCCATTAATAAATATATTTCTTTACCCAGTGTTAAGTATATACCTCCAGGAAGTATAACAAACAAGATAAAGGGGGAAGTTTAAGAAGAGAACAATACTTTGTTTGATACAAATATCAGGGGTTATACAGTACCACAAGAGCCCACATGATTTCCATGCATATCACAGTAGCCATGGAGCTTGTCCAGGTAGTGTTCCATTTAGGACTCAAATTTTTTGATCCTCATATAAGATGGGCAGCTGGTACAGGTGCCACCAACTTAATGATTAATTAGAGAATCACCCAGGGAATTACTTTTCTGAGAGGATGTAATTGTAGATGTTGTAAAATCTTGCCCTGGGGTACTGGAAGGCAGAGCCTTAAGAATTTTCTTGAGAGTACCAGGATTCAAGCCTGGTATTGATCCAGTTTTGTATTGGGGACAGGTAGTTGTGAGTTGTGTTGTGCAGCTCTTACCTTGCATAGACAAAGCCAATAGCAGTGCATACCTCTCAAGCCTGTACAGGTTCAATTCCCTTTACAAGGTAGGTATTGTTGGGCTTGACCTTCATGGAAACTCCTGGTCCTCTTAGTCCAAGGTCCAATTTGTGCATATTGTGATAGCACATCCAAATCTTGTCCTCAACTTGAAATTGTTCCTGTTGTAAGGGGATTGCTTCTATCTCAACCCTTTCTTTTTTCTTGTCTTCCTGGTCTCTTCTGGAGTGTTGTACGCCAGGGTCGTTATTTTCTTGACTTTCTTAGGCAGAGGTAACTGTGGCCCTAGCTTGGTACTGACAATGGCGGGCTTGTGCCCATATACAAGCTCATACAAGCTTTTTCCTGGATTGTAGTTGACATGTGTTCAACATACCATTAACGCTGTAGAGAGCATATCAGCCCAGAGGTGTATGTCATTGGCAGACAGTTTACTGAGAGCTTCCATCAGGGGACCATTTAGTCTTTCAGCTCTTCCATGTGCTTGTGGGTGATAGGGGCTGGCAGCGGTGTGTGTTATTCTGTTTTTAGCCAGGTAGATGTTGGTGTCAATAGCCTTACGTCTGGTTCTCTGTCCTTGATCAGGAGTTCAGGCTGTCCTAACTTGACTATGATTCCCTTGCTGATAAATTGTCCCACATTGTTTCCTTTGTGTTCTTTTATGGCTTGGGCAATGGTCCACCTGGTTGCATAGTTGATAGCTGTGATGATGAACTTTTTGTCTTTTTTATTGCTAGGCATTGGTCCCACAATATCCAGGGCCCTCCCTTTGAAAGGTTGGGTGGTTGACACTGGCCTGGCTGATTTGAGGATGCCTTGGAGGGGGCATACTTTTCATATCTTTGAATTGATCAAGCACCTCTTTGATGTCGTCCAGCATGTTGGGCTACCAGTAGCAAGCCTTGAGGTACCCATGTAGATTCCAGCTACAGGTGTGTCCCAGATCTCTGTGGTAGCAAAGGGTTGTGCCAATCTTTTGTGTTGACAGTAGATAAGATACCGTGTTGCCTCTTGGTAATATGTGGTAGAGGGTACTGTAGACGTTCCTAAACAGGTGTCTGCTGTATAGGGCCTTACCTAGTACCTCCATTTGTGTACCAGGTTGGAACACCTCTTGGAGATCCCTCATTATCAATATGAGCCAATCAGGGCATTTTCTATCAGTGCAGAGTTGGGGCTTCTGGTGCAACCTTGATCAGACATATGCCATGAGTAAATCTGGCCTAGTATATATCTGATGATCATAAGGTGCCTTTGGATGAGTTTCATCCATTCTGCTTGATGTCTAGATAGGTATTGTTGCATCTTAAAAAATACTGGTGGCTTGTGGTTGGCTAGCGCTTTGGATATCTGTGCACCTTTCAGATAGCAATCCCACTTCACTAAACAGCAGACAATGGATATCTGTCTCTTATCATGCATTGGGTATATTTGCTCACCTTTGGATAGCTTTCTTGACTCTTACACTTCCGGGAGGAAATCTTTTTCTGCAGTTTGGATTCTTAACCCTCCCCCTATGGCATATTCCAAGGTATCTGTCTCTGGTCCGTAAATCCCTTAATGGCTGGGGTGCTGTAGAATGGGGCAGTACCCATCTGTTCCTTTAGCTTTCAGAAATGCTGCTCTCTTAGCAGGCCCCACAAAAATTATATTGTCCTGCCAGTGATCCTGGACAGGGGAAGTTAGAGTTCCTCAACCGGGGATGGATCTTCTGAAATAGACAGCTGTTCTCAAAGATGTTCAGAGTTTGCTCTGGTTAAGGTGGT